>OY283139.1:23111572-23711572 GCA_958299785.1 Medicago lupulina | reverse complement strand
GGCGGGTCCGGGAGTGGCGATGGGTCGTGAAAATGGTTGAGTCATATGGGTATATCAATCTAAATTTTTATTTTTTTTAATAACACAAATAATTTGAGACGTGTGTTAAAATCTAGACCATGGGATTCATCCAAGCATGAATTATCTTACACATTTTCATAAGCAAACTATAAAGTTTTTATATTTGGTTTTGCGCGATCAACGCGAGACTTGAATTTTTCTTAATCTAAACTCACCTTCATGTTTAGGGTGGGTTTTGGGTTCAATAAACAATCTAGGAAACTAAACAATGTTGAATTTCAAACAACTTTAATACCTACTATCACGCTTAACGTGGGTCATGGGTTCAATTTTTACATTAAAATCTTTAACTTGACTCTGATACTAAATTATATAGACTTGGATCTCATTCCAAAAGTTAGTTCATAGGATAGAGATGTTCATACACACACTACTAGAAGAAAACAAATTAGAGATGAAAATTAGTGACAAAAAAATGAAATTCCTCACCAATTTTGTTCTCGCAAAATGTAATGACATAATTAGATAGAGATTTCATGTTTTCCCTATCTAAATTTTCCTCGTTAATTTTTGTTTTTTTCAATAGTGACATTTATACACCTAATAGCCTGAAATCTTCACCAGTATTAAACTCCAAACAAACTACAAACAATTTCTAAAAATTTGAACTACTTTGTAACAAATACCAACCTACTTGTAATCATAAATTAAACTAACTCCAATAATATTTAATAAATGTCTAATTATATCTAGCATTGTTAATTAAGAAATCAATTTCAATTCATGTCATGTTAATCACATAAGCATGACAAATAAGTCCAATGGAAGAATTAAAATAAGTAGCTTAGTCTAAAAGCTTCAATCGAAAAAAAGTATACTCGAGGAGTCGAGCCTGTAGCTAGCGGTGGTTCTTCTTAACAACCACTGATGGAACGAACGGCGAATGGAGATAAAATGCGTGGTGCCTTTTTTTTTCGTTCTTTCTTTCTATTAATTAGGTTTTACAAAGTTTTTTTCTTCCTTAATTACAATCTTAGTCATATTTAAGTTAACACTCGACTTGGTCACTCAACAACTGATTGTTATTTATGTGCACTAAATATTAGTTTCTTAAAAAAATAAAAATAAAAAATAATATATATATATATATATATATATAGGTTGGATACCAAGTTCAATGAGTTTGTATCTCATCACAAATGCTAGCTTAAAGGGTGATGATTAGAGATGGAAATTAGTGACAAAAAAATGAAATTCCTCACCAATTTTGTTCTCGCAAAATGTAATGACATAATTAGATAGAGATTTCATGTTTTCCCTATCTAAATTTTCCTTGTTAATTTTTGTTTTTTTCAATAGTGACATGTATACACCTAATAGCCTGAAATCCACACCAGTATTAAACTACAAACAATTTCTAAAAATTTGAACTACTTTGTAACAAATTCCAACCTATTTTTTTTTTGAGAAAAATTCCAACCTACTTGTAACCATAAATTAAACTAACTCCAATAATATTTAATAAATCTCTAATTATATCTAGCATTGTTAATTAAGAAATCAATTTCAATTCATGTCATGTTAATCACATAAGCATGACAAATAAGTCCAATGGAAGAATTAAAATAAGTAGCTTAGTCTAAAAGCTTCAATCGAAACAAAGTATACTCGAGGAGTCGAGCCTGTAGCTAGCGGTTGTTCTTCTTAACAACCACTGATGGAACGAACGGCGAGTGCAGATAAAATGTGTGGTGCCTTTTTTTTTTTTTTCTCTTTCTGTTAATTAGGTTTTACAAAGTTTTTTTCTTCCCTAATTACAATCTTAGTCATATTTAAGTTAACACTCAACTTGGCCACTCAACCACTGATTGTTATTTATGTGCACTAAATATTTGTTATGAATCGTGTTCTCACCCCTTTGTTGTTGTTGTTGTGTGTTTGTGGTGTATGTATTCATGGGGTACATATACTCCAGTTGAGGAGCTCCAGTTGCGGGTATATTGGAAGGTGGCAATGGAAGTTTACTTCTGTTTTATTTTTCTTTTTAGTGAAAAACTTTGTACTCGAATTCCGTGCTCTGATCTGTAACACCAGGGTCGGGGTTTTGTCGTTTGATTATGTTTTCTTAGAGTTAAAGTTTTCGAACTTTTGATTTATTTTACAATGTGATGAGAACTTAACTTGTTTCATTCGAAATTAATAATCTATTCCACTGTTGATTTATGAACATTGTTTTATGAAATGATGAATTGTTGAGTATTTGTAGCACTAGTTTAATTAAATATAATTGTTATTTAATAATTAAAAGACGGGGTCGTAGAGTGTTACATAGTTGGTATCAGAGCAGTTCAGTCCATCGAGCCATATTTTATGATTTTGTTAAGTCCCTACAGGCTGCATGTGTGCAGACACTGTCAATGTACGATTCCTCTAATAGTTATCTAACTACTAGTAGTGAAAAAAAGAATGGTTGGAGGTACAAACGACCAAGCAATTGTGGATGCCTTGGTGTCAACGACACAAACGATGGCACAGGTGAATGAGGTGTTGTAGGCGCAATCGAACCAGCAGGGAGGAGCTGACAAACTTTGTTGGCTGGGAAGATTTCACAAGAACCGTATGCCTACTTTCAAAGGAAGGTACGATCTTGAGGGTGCTCAGATTTTGCTACAAGGGATTGATAAGATTTACAGAATGATGGCGTGCATCATTGCGCAGAAAGTGTTTTTGGAACTCTTATGCTCGCCAGAGGTTGGAGGCTGCAGGAAACGAAATCACTTGGGAAGTCTTCAGGATTGAGTTTTTGGGGAAGTACTTTCCAACTAATGTTCGCAACAAAAAAGAGATCGAATTCCTTGAGCTGAAGCAGGGAAGTATGTTGGGGGCTGGTTACGCAGCTAAGTTTGAGGAGTTGTCAAGTTTCTGTCAGCATTACAATGCAGTGGGGGTTGAATTTTTTAAGTGTGTGAAGTTTGAGAATGGACTACGTACCGAGATTCAGCAGTTCGTTGGTTATCGGGATTTTCGTCAGTTTTCAGTGTTGGTCAACAAATGTCGGATTTATTAAGAGAATAGGCGAGCAAGGTCTGCTCACTACAAGATTGCTAGTGAGAAGAAGAGTAAGGATCAAGATCGTGGTTAACCTAATGAGGTTCCAGCTAATAGAGGGAAGCAGAAGTTCCAACAGGAGGCTACAAGTGGGAAAGAAACAAGTGGGGGAGACACCCTTGCTCCTTAGATATGTTTTACATGTGGGGCCACAAGTCATTGCAAGCTTGCAGCATTTAAAATTCTTCGTCCTAAATATTTATACCAAACAACGGTACAGGCGTCCAATCTACAATCAGGATGAGTATATATTCAAAATAATACGGTTGCATAAACATAATGAATAGACACAAAGCAATGAAATGCTTAAAACATCATTAAGCATATACATATTCACATCATTTTTTTTTTACAAACATTCACATCATTTAATAATCACTTTTTGCATCGTTAAACAATCAACTTTCAGTCCCGTAAGAGTAGTTCAGTTGGTACCAGGGACAATATTTGCAGGGGTTGGGGTTCGAACCCCGGACTCCCCACTTCTCCACACTTTAAAAAAGTTTGTGATCTTGCCACTAAGCTATTGAACCAAAAAAAAAAAATCAACTTTCACATCATTTAATAATCACTAAAGAATATTTATTACTTCAACAAAATCAATTACCAATTAAAAAATTCACAACTTATCAATGGAACACACTTATGTATACAATGCTCCTAGAACTCAACCGAATATGCATGTGGTATCAAACCTATTCATCATCATATATTTTGGATATCAGAGGTATGTTAATGATTTACCCCACCATTTTAAATACAACATCTTCAAATAGACTCGTCCATGCATGCATGAATGCCAACGAGTTACTCATCAATACACATCATTTAATGACTCGACATTACACATCTTTAAAAGACTCATCATTAGATAACAAATCGTCAAATATTTTATCATTTACACATCGTTAAATAACACATCAATTACACATCGTTAAAAAACATAAAAATTCATATTTAATCTATGTTTTGTTAAAAAATTCTAATTTTTTTTGGGAGAGATTGTTATAATATTCTACCAGTTCCTGAAAAATTTCATTAAAAAATATGAAGGTTAGACATGAGTTGACTAAAAAGTAGAGATTAATTTTATGGATGGAAAATTTTGTAGGGACCAAAAGCCTAAAGAATATTTTAAGGAGACTAAAATCAAATGTTGATATATTTAGGGGGCCATTTATTTATTTAATCCTTATTTTTTTTAGTAGGATTGGTGGTGATATTGTTTGAAAATACAAAACACCTGCACTGAACTTTTCTAATGGTTCAGTTTGTGATGAACTATTAACATTTTGGTTCGGTTTAAACCGTACTGTAAAAAAAGTTCAATTCAATTTCTTTCATGAACCGAACCACGAACAATCCTAATTTTTTTTATATATGTGTGTATTAGATATTGAATCCCCTGTTGATGAGATTGTTTCTACAATGGTGCAAGCTTTTGATACCAATCATATAGGTTCTGAGCAGAGTGGTAAAGATGTGCAATCTGATTCTCTCTCTTTGGCCAATTCTTGCAAAACTCTATAAAAGCCATCGGAAGAACCAACTCAGATTCACCAAACACAGGTGATAGATGCAAGATTGATTGAGATAATGACTCAACTGGAGGAGAATGTGGAGAATAATATTAAAAATGCTGATGTGAACTTCTCCCATTCTACTAAAGTTCAGATTGAGAATCAGGGTGTGTGACTAGGCATGGCAACAAAACCCGTACCCGCGGGTACCCACCCGAACCCGCCCCGATTTTGACGGGGAAAATCCGCTTTGACTGAGTTTGGGTTTGGGTTTGGGTTTCCCCGATTTTAAAGGATGGGGGTGGGGCGGGTAATGGGGAAACATGTATCCACCCCGAATCCGTCCCCGAACCCGCCCCGATTATATTAAATTACATAATTACCCTTATTGGTTATGTGGTTGTTTTGATGGTAGTTTGGAATACTCTTATCTACTAGTACTATATTATTTGGTTTTGATAAATTTGATATTGGTTTTGATATTTTGGATTACGAGTTGTATGGTTGCTGCATTACTTTATTTGAAATAATTTTATTGTATGTTCAGATGAATTTTGGGTTCATGATATATGTTCTAGTTTGGGTCAAGGGATTATGTTTATTAAAAATCTGAATCCACTGCGGGTATGGGGGCGGGGCGGGGATACCCGAACCCATTTGGGATGGGGTTTGGGTTCAATTATTCATCCCCGTCGGGGTACGGGGCGGGGAACGGGGCTTTATCAGGGAATTGGGTTTGGGGATGGGGTAGGTAAAAACCGTCCCCGCTCCGCCCCATTGCCATGCCTATGTGTGACTTTACATAATTCTTTTGATATGCTCTAAATTCATGTCTAACCTAACATCATTAATTTCTTCGATTTAATTGACGAGGCCAGTGACGATTACTGATATATTCTTCAACTTGAATCAGATTCTACCGGCTACCTAACTATGTTGCAATAAACTTTTGATGTTATTTATTGTATATATGGATAGAATATATAGTATGAGAATAGTGAAAACTTTTTAGTCCATATAATAACGGTATTTTTTTTTACCGACAATGATAATGGTTTTATCACATCAACAATCCATCTCTTAAAGTTTGGAACAAAAATATATGCCACATGGTATGTTGAAAAGTTGAAACTTCAAGTAGTATTCTGCCATCCAAGATGCAAGACCCCTGAATAGTTCAATGAAGGTTGCTTGATTAAACTTCTATTCCTTCGAGAAAGAAGTTTCCCTCAATAAAACTTATGTGGACTTCTTCATCTTCGAGGCATAAATTAAACTCTCCCATCTCAATCTTCAACCACCCATCACGTCTCACACTAGGACATTGCAATCCTACTAAACAAACAAATGAAGTATTGATGTGAGTGGCGGAGCCAGGTTTATTATAAAGCCTAAGCGAAAAAAAAAAAATTACAACATATTTATAAGTGTTTACATAAGAAATTGCAAGCAAATAATCATAAAATCTAAATAAATTATCCAATTTATAGGTATTTATATACATACAAAATTTGCAAAAAATTTGGGCCGAAGTCCGGGCAACTGCCCGGGCTCGCCGGGCCTTAGAACCGCCCATACAATACACTAACATTGCAGGCTCATCAACTAAAATATGAAAATTGTAAACCAAGCGTAACTAAAAAATTGTTTCAAAGAGAATTGAGACAGTGGACTACCATCACTATTATTGAGGTTCAGATTCAGGTGTATAAGTGTTACTATCAATAGCTAACATTTACATAAAGAAATAATCATTCAATCCCATAAAAACGTTGAGTGTAAACCATTGATTCACGGATTTAATATTCATCATCAAGGTGATAAAAGAAAATAAGAAAATTTAATCAAGTTAATAAAGATTAATTGAGTGGTTATAGGTTATAAAATAAATAGAAAAGTTGAGAAAAAAACCTGGAATCAGAGACAATAGGTATAATAGCAAACAAAAAATTCTTTTTTCCACTCTTTCTATGCAATTCAACCCTCTGCATTTCAACATATCCAAGACTTATTTATTAGTATTCACATTTCAAAGTCCAACAATTAATTCAGAAATTGGAAATTACAAAGAATAATACCGTCTCAGTATTTTCGATCATGATAGGGCGATCAGATAGAGCGAGATAGAGAGCCTTTTTGGTCGGAGTGTTGGAAATGGAAGGAGGAGAGTGTGAGATGATGAAGTCAATGAACTGGGGATCATAACAGAGAAAGTGATTCCATACGGTATCGGAATCGGCAGCAGAACGGAAAGCTTTGGAAACGACGGAGAGCCTGCCGACATCAGCTGGAGTCGTACGAGATAGTATGGCGGCGATGCACCCTTCAGACAACTCTTCAAACACTCCCATTTGAGGCGGGCCCTACACAAAATGAAAACCCTAATTTCGGAGGCCAAAAGTAAAAGAGAATAAGAGAGTTTATATTATTACTAGACTTTAACCCGTGCACGGGTTTTGTAGAAGTTCTTATATAAGTATCAAATCGGCTATATTTTTACTCGCAAAGATACATTAAGTATTATGCCACGGCACAACCGAAAAAATTACACCAATTCAAGTTATTAACTTTATTTTATTACCAAATAAAATTATCAGGTTGTGTTCTTGAATTCCTTCTTTCTCAGCCTTCATATTTGATTACATTCATGTTAAAAGAAGAACTAAAACAAGCACATTAAAAATAGTAAACATGTTTCAAAAATCATAGTGAGAAAACTAATGTAATAATCTAGTGTAGTGATTTTTGCAAATAAAAAGTTAGAATAAATAATTCCAAGTAATATAATATAGGAGAAACACTTTTTCAGAAAAATAATATAGGAGAAACAAAGAGGCAGACAAAATTACATTAAAAAGTGAAGTTTTTAGTGATAAAATTATCATCTGAAATCGATCCGACTTTAATATATCAGCATTTTAAAAGATCCAACTTTAATATCCTAACATGTAGTAAGTGTGCACCAAGAAATCGATTATAACCGCAATGATTGCTAAATCTATAATATGAAACGAAACTGATATGTGGGAACCGAAAAAGAAGGTATTTTTAAATGGTAACCGAATAATAATAACAGTTGATCGTACCTGATCAGAAGGTGGCTGCCGGTGCTTGGTTTAACATGGTGGTTCACGGTGGTGAAAGTATTCCGGTGAAGTTGGACCGAATGGGGGAGTGTGTACCTGTAGACACTCTGATGCTCAAGTCAGTAGAATTTTAGAGTGAGGGTGAGAGTGTGAAAAAGATTCTACTGTGGAGGCTGCGAGGAGCCTCCTATTTATAGAGGTGGGTGAATGCAGAGCCGTTCTAAGGCACACGTGTGACCGGAAGTTACGAAATTGAGAGAAGTGTAACTGCCAATGATATATTCGCGGGAACGTGGGTAAAGACACATTGTCAAACGTTACAGGACGTTTTAACTATTATCCTTTGCTCCAAGCACCCCCCTCGCGAGAAGGGGTGTGTTGCGAGTAATTTCGCCAAATGCAGTATTTGGGCTTGTTTTGTTATTGGGCCTAAGCAGTTGAGCCCAGGTCTTTGACCGATCCAGAACTATAGCCCCCCAAGTCGTTGCTCTTGACGAAGAGTGATGACTTAAGCTTGGCAGGGAAACTGGTCGTGGCGGCCTCTGTAGAGTTTGGAATGTGCTCGCTCAGAGAACTGAGTGGTGCACTAGAGAAGTGTTGTATGACATACTTGCGATTAAGTTGGCATTGAAATTAAGATTGATGTGCGCGAGGACTTGTGCTCGTTGACCTTTTTTGTGTGTCGCCTTATAATGTTGAAGTAATCTTGTTGTGGACGTATGCTTAGAATAGTTGTGTTCGCCTACGTCGTTTAGAAGTAGGAAAGATTCCCTCGTCAGAGAGTTTGTCGTTTGTCATTCCACAATTAATGCCCATGTCTCGAAGGTGAAATTGAGGGGACATGGCCTTTGGTTTATGACTACCACATGTAAAGGCTATGGTGGTACTTGAGTACCTAGCACCTTGAGGGTGTCACAATTTATGTTTCCAAGACTTTTTCAGAACCGTTGATTTAATCTCGACGTTTGGTAATTAATAGAATATGACCATAATCGTAGGATGCGTTGATTGAGATGACCTGGATCGTTGCTCTAGTTTATTGATGAGGGGTCATACGTGAAGGGCCGCACTGGATTGCATTCGTCTGTCTTCTGAAAGGTTGTGAGAGGGAGTATAAATATGTTTCAAACACCTGTTTGGAACACTTTTTCATTCGTTATTCAGTATATTTTGGGATCTAGAAATATAAATATTGATCTATACAAGGTGACAAAATCTATGCCTTGTGATCAATATAGATATTGGGACAAAGGAGTAACTGTACACATGAGTATTATCTTGGAAAAGGTTTCGTCAGATCACTTGACACTTTTGTCACTTGGGTAGCAATGACATGTTGCTAGATACCGCTCATTGTTTAAAATATTAAATAATAGATTTAATATTATTTCCAACGTGAGTAGAACTTATGGGATCACACACAAAGAACGGTCCAAAGAGAAATATAAGTAAGACTTATATGTGGGGTACGTTTAGTAAATAACGCTAATTAGTTAGAAAGACTAAACTCGTTATTGGGCCTACAAAAGCCCAATAGTGACTTCTGACTTGCAGAGCACACTAGGAGTTCCATAAATAGAACCCTTGTGTTGATTGCTTGGCTAGCACCGAGATTTGGAGGAGCACTGTTCGTGTGGACTTGCTAGAGGCTATGCTGCTTGATAAGCTGTGATCGAGATTCCATACTGCACACTTCGAGGTAACAATCGAATCACGGATTCATCTCAAATTCATAATGATCCAAGGAAAGAAAATTGAAAATTTTATTCCGCTGCTTTATTTTGTAATTCGATTTTCCTTAAGTGGTATCAGAGCCAATTATGAAACCTTGAATCAGATTGCTTTGTCATTGCTTTATGTTTTTAATTCAATTAAACATAATGAATCAAATTAAATAATAAAGAGAATTAAAATTGGCATCGTACCATGTTTCTGTGGATGACTTTTTGATTTTTTTGGTGTTTCAGAAACCGTTTCTGATGAAGCATTGACATATCGATTATATATATCTACAGGAACATGATTGATCGATCATAAACGCAAATAAAATTATCAATCATGAGGATGTGCATGGCTTTTCGATTTGTTTGAAGCTTCGAAACAAATTATGTGAATTCTGGTGAAGCATCAATATTTTGATTATCCATATTGACAAAAGCGTGTTGATAAATATGACCTTTCTTGGTCAAAAGTGTGTCACCTCTTGGAGCTGTTGAGTTAATCACGCCAGAGGGTGACAGAAGTTTCAAGGTGAATGGGCAGAGAGTTAAGCCATATCTGGGTGGCGACCTACCAAAAGAAAGGGTAGTGTAACACCCCGTTTCCCAAAACAACATAATAATATATAAATATCAGAGTTCTCAACAGTAACGGAGTATTACGTCTCCTTTTCAAAATTTTATTTAAATAGAACATAAAACTATTTAATAAAACACATCATTCTTATAATCTGCAGTGGAATATTTATTTAAAATCATAATCAACATCTATAACAACGTCCTTGGCACAAAGGCCACAACTTAAATAAATTATTATCCAATGATAATTAAATCTCCAACAACAATAAAAGCCGCGGCAACATGTTTTCAAAAGCTGATACATAAAAGGAATGAAAGAATTTAAACAGTAGAATCCCCATCCCGTTACGTATCAGAGCCTAGGACACAAGAGCCGACATCTAATTAGTCTTCATTACCTGCACTTGCCCACAAGGCGGCAATTCCAGCAGAAGAGGTGAGTTCACAAATCAAAGTAATATATAGATATATGAATCAATCAAGTAAATTGAAAACAGCAACAATTAATCACAACTATCAGCAACAACATCATCAATATCATCTCAACATTATAATTTAGATTCATCTTTGATCATCAACAACAACAACACTTGTGGCGACACCTCACCAACTACAACTCTACAAGACAACTCACACCTACAACAACTATTCAAGACTCCAACAACTGATGCAATGCATATGTGGTACCAACTACGCGCGTTGAATGCTAAGCATTCCAGGGCATAAGCCCCCAACAATTTGGATGGTTAAAGCATCCCAGGGCATAAGCCCCCAACAGGTGAATGACTAGAATTCCAGGGCATGAGCCCTCAACGGTTGAATGTATAAACATTCCAGGGCATAAGCCCCCAACGATGCAAATGAGTATGATGACTCTATGGTGTATATCTGCATACAACCCTACAACAACTACTGGTGCATATCAGCATGCAACCAACAACAACAACTCAGGACATCAACAACTGTGTCTAACAACTAAGACACCCTCCCCAACTGGACACAACCACTCAACACCATCAAGGTTAACTTCAGGCTTAGCAAAGCATAATTATTTTTCATGTAACATACATAATTTCATCATATTCATCTTCATAATATAATTTTACCATCTAAATAATTCTTAATAAATCCAACAAACAAGTTAGAAAGCTTAGGTTTGGGTTAGGAGCACTTCGAAAAATTACACAAAATGGTCGCACAGGACCCTGCACGCTTAAGCGTCCACTTGCACGCTTGAGCGACCGACATTGACGTAGCTACTAGGTTTGCTCGCTAACTGCACGCTTGAGCGTGCGCTTGAGCGTGCATTCTAAGGCTGGGAAAAACACAGCACGCTTAAGCGAGCAGCTGCACGCTTAAGCTGTAACACCCCAATTTCCCGACTTAAAAATTTCATTAAAATAAAGACATATATCAGAGTAACATCACAAAGGAGTGTCACATTTCACAACAACAAAATATTTAAACTAAATAATCATCAGTTTAATCCTTCGCATAAATAAACAATGTAGCAGCGGAATCATAATTAAATATCCTTCAAAAAGGTCTTGGCAATAAGCCTCATAAACGTCTCATAAATTCATCAAAATACTAGAAATAATTAAATAGTTCAAACATGATACATAAAGGAATAGACTCTATTAAAGACCCCATCCCGTTACGTATCAGAGCAGTCCTACATCACACAAGGCTCCTCACATCTGCGCATCTAAGACTGGGTACCTGCACTTGCCCACAGGGCGGCAATTCCAGCAGAAGGGGTGAGATTCACAACAGAAATATTAATATATAAATCAAAAAGTTATGATTAACAACATCACTCATCACATACTTCACATATTAACATACAAGGTTAGCATCATCATAAACATCTTAAACATACACATCAACGTCTCAAAACAATCGTCTCAGAAAGTGTCAACAAATTGACTCAACTAATGCAACTCTTAACATCTTGACAACATGCATGTGGTACCATATATATAAGCATTAATATGCTTCACCGTCGCTTTGAGCAAAAGCTCCACCGTCGCTTTGAGCATAAAGCTCCACCGTCTCATAGTTATGCAAATGCATGGACTCGACTCTTAATGACTTAATCAAGTTATCACACGTCTCAAAACATCATTAATTAAATCAGACGGACACATGCAGCTGTGAATAATACATCGCAGAAGCTCATCTCATTAATCATACATATCACAATACATAGACATCATCATAGTCACATAACATCATGTTACAAGTCATTTAAAATATAAATAATTCATCACTTGGCATCAACACAAAGGTGCATCTTTAATCCTTCTTACAGACTCCATCTCAGGCTATGGAACATCTCTAACACTACCCAAAAGTATTCTCTCAAGGTCCTATGCGAAACAGATCGCAAAACGGAACATCAGCCCAGAACCGCACTAACTCGCCACGGCGAGGGATCTGCTCGCCACAGGCGAGTGCTCACAAAGGGTTACTCGCCAAAGGCGAGTTGGGGGCGAACTGGAGGCGAGGAATCCTGGGTGCTCTCGGCCTTTTTGACATTTTTCACCAAAAATCTTCGTTTTAAGGTTTTCTAAATCCAATTTGGCTAAACCAACTTCACAGGTCATCTCTAAAAATAATAAGGCACTCAAAACCATCTAAAGTTTGGCAAAAGTCCTAAGTTTTAGGGACAAGCTCGCCACGGCGAGCTATGCTGCTCGCCTCGCGAGCGATGGGGTTGTACTCGCCACGGCGAGTAGTCACTCGCCACAGGCGAGCGATCTCAGAACCACTACGGGTTCACTCCAATTCTCACCAAAACATCTCAAATCTCTCAAGTTAGGCTTCTAATTCATCAGCAATGTTGTTATAGGGATTAATCTAGGTTCTGTAACACGTTTCTACACCAATGCAACACAATCTCACATCCAATTCATTAAATTCATCAAACCCTAACTTATGAAACTCATCCCAATTTCTTCCCAATTCTTCCTAATCTCTTAGCTAATCATAAACAGATGACATACAATTAACATTACTGAAGTTAGGCTCACCCTTACCTGGAAAAATTGCAGAATTTGCAGCCTAGCTTTTCCTCTTCCTCTTGAACCGTTTTCTCTTCTTTTCCCAATTGTCTGTACGCGTTTTCTAAAAATGTTTTCTCTTAACCTACTTCTCTTAAATACTCCTCTTAATCTTTCTAATTCTATTTCAACCCTCACAACTCTTCGTATTTATTAAATTAGCCCCACTTCTCAAAATAATATATTTTCATAACAAATCTCTATTTTTCCAACAAATCTCTTTATTTACCAAATAAATATTCATATAAACATCACTTATATTCACACATCACAATCACGTCACATAATCATCAAAAAGCATATAATATATAACTATATACTATATCACCTAATAAAATAATTAAATAATTAAGGAGGGCGTTACAACTCTCCCCCTCTTAAAGGATTTTCGTCCTCGAAAATTTACCTCGATCAAACAACTCTGGATAGGATTCCAGCATCTTACTTTCTAGCTCCCAAGTCAAGCTTTCACCCGTCGCTCCGTCCCAAACAACTCTAATGAGAGGTATTTCCTTGCCCCTCAACGTCTTTGTCTTTCTGTCATCGATCCTCACTGGTAAGGTCTCAACCGTAAGGTTGTCCCTAACTTGCACATCATCACTTTGGATCACATGAGACGGATCCGGAACATACTTCCTCAGCTGAGATACATGGAAAACATCATGCAAATTCGATAAGTGTGGTGGTAATCCAACACGATATGCCACCGGCCCAATCCTCTCTGAAATCTGATACGGACCAATAAACCTCGAAGTCAACTTCTTCGATTTCAAAGCACGTCCAACACCCGTCATATGAGTCACTCTCAGGAACACATGATCTCCCTCTTGGAACTCAAGGTCCTTCTTACGCTTGTCATGATAACTCTTTTGTCGACTCTGCGACGCTTTCATCTTTTCTTGGATCATTCTCACCTTCTCAGTAGTCTGTTGAACGATCTCCGGTCCTAAGACCACTCTTTCACCCGACTCAAACCAGCACAACGGAGTTCTGCATCTCCGACCATACAAGGCCTCAAAAGGTGCCATTCCAATACTCGAATGGTAACTGTTGTTGTACGTGAACTCTATCAACGGAAGATGACTATCCCAAGTCCCTCCTTGCTCAAGTACACAAACCCTCAGCAAATCTTCCAACGACTGAATCGTCCTCTCCGACTGACCATCTGTCTGCGGATGATAAGCTGAACTCAACCTCAACTGCGAACCCAAAGCCTCTTGCAAACTCCTCCAAAATCTAGAAGTAAACCTTGGATCCCTATCTGATACGATGCTCGAAGGAACACCATGCAGCTTCACTATGTCTGGAATATAGATCTCTGCCAACTGGGCTACAGGAAAGGTAATGTTAATCGGTAGAAAATGAGCCGATTTCGTCAATCTATCAACAATGACCCAAATTGCATCGTTTCCTCTAGGGGTGTTTGGCAAGCTCGTCACAAAATCCATAGATATACTATCCCATTTCCACTCCGGCACATCCAAAGGTACCATCATACCAGCCGGTTTCTGATGTTCAATCTTCGATTTCTGACAAACCAAGCAAGAATACACAAATTGTGCCACGTCGCGTTTCAAGCCAGACCACCAAAATAACCTCTTCAAATCATGATACATCTTCGTAGCTCCCGGGTGAATACTCAAGCTACTTCTGTGACTCTCTTCAAGAATCATCTTCTTCATTTCATCATTGTCAGGAATGCAAATTCTACCTCTGAATCTTAACACTCCATGATCGTCGACCTTAAAGTCACTATCCTCAGTCTCATTACCAGCGATCAACAAATCTACCAACTTAACATCCTCTTTTTGTGCCTCTCTGATACTTTTCAAGAAATCATTATCGATTCTCAACATGCCCAGTTTTATGCTCTGAGGTGTCCTTTCACAAACTAAGCTCAGATCTCTAAACTGTTCCAACAACTCAAATTCTTTCACCATCAAAGCAGACATATGCATAGTCTTCCTGCTCAAGGCATCTGCAACCACATATGTATAGTCTTCGGACCGGAGCTTACTGAGGAGGTCTGCCTCAACAGGAGAGCTATTACGGGGTCATTTAACCGATTTGATGGGTCCGAGGAGGCTATGGATCAGTACTTCGATGTCACCAGAGGTCGTGCTCAAGCTAGATAGCAAGAGATTAGAGCCGACTTTGCTGCTGGTAGTGCTAGGTCGCGACACCATTTTGGTGAGGATACTTATGAGGAGCAGAACCCTAGCACCTGGATTGACCCGGACCTAATGCAGGACTGAGTGGGCTACTGATGGCTCACTCCTTTTGATGTTTTTCTTTCATTTGTTTCAGTTGTTTTTTTATGTACTTTTATTTTATGTTCGAACAATTTTTAAGTTTAATCAATTGTATTCCCTATTTTGTATATATTCCTGAACTTGTTTATTATTGATGAATTTATTTTGTTTCATTGATGTTTCCAGTTTAGTAACAAATGTGTGTTCGAGTGATGTTTCCAAAAGTTCATAAGGAGGAGTGACTTGATTCAAAGGCGAAGTGTACGGCAGTGCTAGGTAGTCACAACTCCCAGATATCATAACTGTAAGGTTCATGGCCAAATTTTCTTTTTCAATTTACTTATAGAGTGTCCATGCTGCTGCATTTCTAGAACTTGCATTGTTTCTTTACTGTTGATTGGTTTTTGTCATACACACACTGAGGCACAAGTGCTTGGTCCTGTGAGCCTTTTTGAAGCCTACCCTGATTATATTGAATTATCCTTTTCTTAGCCAAGTTGAGCCGGTAGGATAGAACTTTTTGTTCAGTGACAAACTGCATTATAAACTTAGAAACATTTAGGATTTATCCCAAATTGTTTTTCTGAGTTAGGCATTGTAGAATGTTGCTAAAAATTAAGTTTGGGGTTGCTTTTGGAATTTGCAACCAATTAAGTTTGGGGTGGGGAAACTATAGAACATAGAACTTTACATACACAAAATAATGGTGTATCAAAAAAAAAAGAGAAAAAAGAAATATAGAATGAAAAAGGGACAAAAACGTTGAATATCCGAGTAACTTTAAACTCGAAAGTCCCAATGGTAAAAAATGTTCTCTAGCCCCGTCTTGACAAAAATTGTGTTCATAGGTGAAAGATGAAGGAAAATTATGCTTTAACTGACGTAGGAGTGCCTAACTTGCATTTTGTGTAGCCTACTTATCTAGATATTATCCACCCTTCACCTAAGCCCCGTTATAACCCTGAAAGACCTCAAAGTGTGTATTGATATTGACTTTAATTAATGTTTAGAAACGTTTCAAGCGTATGGTAATATGTAGTTTTGCATGTGATTGAGTGTGAACCCTATTCATTTGTTGCGTGGAGTTGTGTATTGGTGGATGCATTCAAGTCAAACTAGCTCACTTTTAGCTAGTAGGGAAATGAACTTTTTGGTTACCATCACTTGATCAGGTACTTGTTATTTTACTGTCGATTGTCAATTTTGCATGTAAATTCCTTGAGGACAAGGAATGGTTTAAGTTTGGGGTTGTGATGACATGTTGTCATTACGTAATTTTTATGTATATATTACCACATTATGGAGTTCACAAGGCAACTTAAGCAGCAAGAAAAGCAAGAAAACTAAAGAAAAAGGACAAGTCACAAAACGTGTCACGTTGGCTGAAAAATGTGACACGATTTCACAAGGCAGAACGCTTGTTTTTGGAATTAAGGAGAACGTGTCACGTTGGCCAAAACGTGACACGATTTGTGAAACCCTAATTTAGTTTCTTGTTACACACGGAAAAACGTGGCATGATTTACTTGGAACGTGACACAATTTGGGCGGATTTCTGAGCCTATTTAAGCTGAAGACTACTCAGAAAACAAGGGTTATGATCTTGGAGAGCTAAAGTGCGATTTTCATACCTAGAAGGCTGAAGAGGGGGCGATTTCATCATCTCTGATCCATCTTATGTATGTTTTAATTCTTTCATTGATTATGCTATTTGTAACTGCAATTATGAGTAGCTAAATCTCTTAGAGATTAGGTTTGAGATGAATCTATGTAACCCTAATTGATACATGTTGCCGTGATGAAACTCTATTATTCGTGAATGACAATTTAGTTTTTATTCAATTCAATTGCTTTTAATTCTTTTTATATATTGATCACATATAAACATTGTGAGAATGAATGACCACTGACCCTGGCTTTCGACTTAGACCCATTGAATTGTTCTAATAAACATGGTTAGTCTAGGAATGGATAATGGTTTATTAGTGATGTTAGGTTAACGTTCTTAAAACCTTCAAAGATTATTAGACCACCTAAAGGATTAGGGGTTGTAGTTTGAGAAGAGGGTCCTAACTCAAGGGATCGATTAGGGTTATTTTGTTAACTATCGTAAAGACTAGAGAATCATTCATGACAATAGAGTACGGTGTACCAATTAGGGGAACGTAGAGGATTCGACAAACCTAATCTCATCTATCTCCATCTTTTCTTAATCAAATCTTATTTTCTGTTATTTGTTACGATAAGATCAAAACAAACAAACCGCCTAGTGGCAAAACAAACATAAACTTTTACACATCTTATTGATTAACGAAGTTGAATTATTGAAGTTAAAAACAGTCCTTGTGGGATCGATATTTTACTACTTTGATAGATTTTGGTACACTTGCCAAATTTCTATCACTACTAATAAAATGGCAACGGTGGCTGAAATGTATTCGCTTGGGTGGAGGGAAGAGGGTGAAGCTTGGAATTGGTGGCGTTGTTTGTTCGCATGGGAGGAGGAGAAGGTGCAGGAGTGTTGTGATGTTTTAATTAATATTGTTTTGCAGCCTAATCATTCTGGCAGGTGGATTTTACACTTACATGCTTCCAGCACTTATAATGTCACAAGTGCTTATAACCATTTGTTGACACCAACCAGCAACAACTTGGTCGCAGCTCACACGATAGAAATTTGGAACAAGGAAGTGCCCCTGAAAATTAGTCTCTTTGCTTGGCGTCTGTTATGTGATAGATTACCAACAATGGACAATCTATTTAAAAGACACATTTTACTACCAAATGCTCAGTTATGCGTGGGTGGATGCGGTATGATGGCGGATGCAAATCACTTATTCCTCTCTTGTGATTTTTTTGGTAAACTTTGGTACGGTATTTCTCACTAGATTAGTTACCACATAGTGTTTCCTGAACCTGTGTCAGACCATTTATATCAATTTGGCACCTTAGGAGGCTTCTCAAAAAACAATTGCTCGGTTTTTAATCTTATATGGTTATCTTGTGTGCGGGTGATTTGGATAGAAAGGAATGCTTGGGTTTTTCACCAAACAGAAGCTTTGATTAATCAATTACTAGATAAAGTTAATCTTCAATCTTACTAGTGGCTGAAAGCGAATCATCCTAGTTTTGTTTTCTTCTACCATTCATGGTGGTTAAATTCTTTACCTTGCTTGGGAATTAATATGTAACAGGATAGCTTTCTTTTATGGTCCTGTTTCTTGTTCCCTGTTTGTTTTTGGTTGTAATTGATACTATTTTAGCTGGGATTTTGGCACTCCTTATGCTGAAGTCTTTAAGCTTTCAATAATATATTCCATTTTACCTTCTTAAAAAATAAATAAATTATAATATCATTGACAATAAGCTAGTTTGAGGACATACATGATTTTTTTAATATGAATATGGACTTTGAATAACTTGAAATAATGTTTCTTGGTTTCATCCTACAAACGAAATATGCATATGAATTTTTGTAGTATATACCCTTTGAACCCCTTGATTCATTGTCAGCCATAAACTTAATCACACAATCAAATTAATTCTGGTTGCATGTTCCTAAATACATATAAGGTATAATACTCATCCGACATTGCACGTCACAAATCTCTTCCTTTAGAGCTCTTAATGTTCGTTTAGTTTATTGAATTGTTAGTGTGTGTTTGTTTCTATAGTGCTAAAGTTACTTTGAACTAAAATTGATTATGTTTGAATGCGTCTAAAAGTGATTTGGCAAAATGAACTTCAGTGCAAAAATTATGCTTGGGTCTTGAAAGTCACTTTTAGCTTTCCAACAATTGAATTCAAACATACACTTAAGTGTGGTGCTTAGGCAGAATCAAGTATCTGACAAGTTTATGTGTATTAAACACTTTATGGGTCAAATTAAATTCTCCTTTTGGAAGAGTATGAGTGAGTTGTTAAACATTTCTTTTGTTAATTTAGATATATAAGGTTTTTGAGAGATCTTACATTATACATTTTTTTACATTGCCATTATTATGGAGATATCAGCTCCACAAATATCTTTTGGTTATTGTTTTCGCTTGATAATTTCTCTCCATTATTTTGGTTGTATTCATATCTTTTTGTTTGTGTATTTATTTTAGCTATTGATCATATTGAATTTTCTTGTAGTTCTTGACTTTTCCTGTAATGATTTATAAAGACCCTGGTAATTCATTCAACACTGAGTTACATGATATGACATATTTAATATTTGAAATTAAATAAGTGAGTTGAGAAAAATAATATAACATGAAACTGTGGTACTTTTTATCCATTTTGCTTTGATAATAAAAGTGGCACAATCCAAGGACAATGGTGAAACAAATTAAGCCTTAAATATGAAAATGGTCCCTGCAAATATATGGGTTTTGGTTTAATTCCTATAAAAATATTTTTTTGGTTTTAGTCTCTGTAAATATAGAATATTTGGTTTTGATCCTTGGTATATTGTTTTAATTCTTGTAAAATCATTTCATATTGAAATTGGTCCCTATAATATTCATTTTAGTCCTCATTTTCAGAGACTAAAATCAAATATTTTACATGTTACAAGGACCAAATCCAATATGAATCAATTTTATAAGGACTAAAACAAAATACCAAGGACCAAAACTAAATTTTTTATATTTACAGGGACTAAAACCAAAAAAATATTTTTACAAAAACTAAAACCAAAATATCAAATATTTGCAGGGACTGTCTTCATATTTAAGCCAGAAATTAATTTAGATATAGATGTTCATCGTATTATAGACAAGACATGGAGTAAAGTAGCGTTTATGGTTTTATTTTACATACTTCATGGGAAGGAATAGACACATTCATCCGTCTGGATTTCATGGAGGCCCTTGATTGCCTTTACTTTTGCTACTTATGTCACCATTGTAACCTCCCTAATTTTTCAAATATCCCAAATATCCCAGCCTATTTTATTATTTTCTCCTCCTCCTCTTCCTCCTCTTGCATCAAGTCCACTTCCTTTATCTTTTCCACCTTCGATTTGTCCACCTCCACCTTGTGCACCGCCTTCACCGCCATTTCCTCCCGAGCCTGATCCATCCTTTGATCCTCCTTTACCACCATTTCCTTTTACTCCATAGCCGGGACGGATACATGTAGGAGCTATGTGGGACTATAGCTCCACATGCTTTTCCCAAGTTTTTTTTTATAAATAAAAGACAGCTCTCATTCTCACTCTTTCATTTTCCTTTCATGGAAACCGTAAACGTATCCCTCTCTTCTCTTTTCATCCTCTCTCAATCTCAACTAACATAGCAGCTCTCCCTCTCTCTCAATCTCAAATTTCTCCTCCTTCTCAACTCTCACCTCTCACTCTAAGGTAAGCCATTGATTCTTCAATTTCCCCCTCATTCACCAATTGTTTGTTTTAGGTTTTAAAATTGGGGTTTTAAAATTGTTAGGGACCTTAGTGACACCAATTACTAAGAATGTTTAATTTGATCCTTATATTGATTTTGAGTAGGAAATCATAAATCCCATATTTTATTTGAAACCCTAATTTCTTTCTCATTGTAAAATTGGAATCTGCATCTTTTGTTTGTGTTGAGTAGTAATTAAAGCAAATTAAAATGTATGAATAAATCACTAGTTTGTTGTGCTCCTGGCTGCCCATTGTATTGTTCATAAATCACTAGTTTAGGCTATCAGTATGCCATGGTTTTCACTAGTTTTCAAATGTATGAGTAACAGAGTAAGGTGGAACACGAAAGATTGTGTGTAGAGCAATATTTAGCACATAGTGTAATAACTAGGCATGTAGACAAAGACGTAAATTTTGTAAGAATTGGTTTAATTTGTATGATTGGATTGAGTATAATGAATCTAAGGACCTAGCGTTTTGTTTGTCATGTATTTTATAGATGTGCTGGAAGTGGTGTTACGTCAATTATATTACAAATGTTTGAGATGGATATGAGACAGTATTCATTGTAATGTATTGTATTATACGATGTCATTAAAATCTTTTAAATCCTTTGTATAAGCAATGTGTTTGCTTGTTTGGCGTGCCGCCTATAAACGGTGCATTTTTTTGTTGTTTTTTTTCTGTTTTCCCGTGAGTTGGTGGTGTGTCTTACACCTAACTTATTGATGAATAAAATTTGTCGTTTCAACAAAAAAAATGTTATTTCTTATTTTTAATATAGTTTGCATTATTGTTTTTATGAAATTTTAGCTCCACATATACTTAAAGTTTGGATCCGTCCCTGCTCGATAGTTTGGCCAGCTCCAGGCTCCACGTCTCCATGAAGCTTTTAAAACCAAATCCTCTTTAAATCTTTATATTATCATTTTTTTTTATTTCTTCCTTTAAAACCAAATTTATTCCATGTGCATCCCTATAGTTTAACATCCTAGTTACAACTGACATTTTTTAGTAGAAGTTTCACAATCGCCATAGATACAAACTATATGAATATTATTACTTGAGGACAACTTAATACACTTTCTAAATTATCCAATAATATCCTTTAGTAACAATTTTATTTTGTAGTTGTATCTATCCAAAACAAAATATATTTGCTGCAATAAATGAATGATACCTCAAGAATAATATCAAAATATGTAAATTCTCGGAAGAAAAAAAATAAGTATCTCAAAAAGTTGTTCAAGATCAAAATAATGTGTAATTTGTTTTTTTATTAAACACATATCATGTTTTTAGGGAAACAGTCATATATCGGTATTGGTTAATAAAATGTCATTGATAAATGATATCAGGAAAAATAGATAAATGCTAGATAAAATTTATAATATCATTCACAATAAGCTAATTTGAGGACATATTTGATTTTTTTAAAATGATTATGCACTTTGAATCACTTGAAATAATGTTTCTTGGTTTCATCCTACATACAAAATATGCATATGAATTTTTTTAGCATATACCCTTTGAACCCCTTGATTCATTGTCAGCCATAAACTATCACACAATCAAATTAATTCTGGTTGCAAGTTCCTAAATATATACAAATTGTTAGTGTGTGTTTGTTTCTATAGTGCTAAAGTTACTTTAAACTAATGTTAAGATTGTTAGGTTTTAGTTGGTTAATTAGGATTAGTTACACTCCCCTCTCCTCAAAGATGCTTGAATTACACTCCCCTCCCCTCTTATGTTAAAATATACATTCCCCTCCCCTCTTATTCAAAACATATTAGAAAAAAATTCATTCCCCTCCCCTAAGAAAAGCTTGAATTACATTCCCCTCCCCTCTTATGTTAAAATCTACACTTTACTCCCTCAATATATATATTTTTTATTTTTAATAATCTAGAAAAAAAATAATAATCTAATGCACTTCGAAAAAAACAGTATTGCAGGTCTATTTTAACATAATAAAAAATTGAATACATATTTTTTTGCTATTTTTTATTTACAATTTCATTAACATGTAATTTTAAACCCGATTATAAAATATGAAACAAGCCAAAATAAAATTAAAATATGTGAAAAATTACTAACGACAATAAACCATGGTTATTTAAAAGTTAATTTTAAACTCTAAATTATAAAATCAATAGCAAAATATTTAAATTTAATTATCATTAACATTTAAATTATAAAGAAATGAATTAATTTTTCTTAAAGAGTGGTTTAAAATTAATATATATCATAAAAATATTTATTTATGTTAAAATAGATTAAAGTGTAGTGCATATTTAATTATCAAGGGAGGGAGTTGTAATTCAAGCATCTTATAAGGGAGGGGAGTGTAAGTTTTATTTTTCAAGGGAGGAAATTGTATATTTTAACATAAGAGGGGAGAGGAGTGTATTTCAAGCATCTTTGAGGAGAGGGGAGTGTAATTTACTCTTAGTTAATAATTAGTCACAAGTTAGTTAGTGGAGTTTGAAGTTAGTTACACAATTGGTTAGTTCAATAAGTCCTATAAATATATGGACTAGTGTGTACTTATTTTCCATCTTTTCATAAAAATGTTTCTCTGTTAATATTTTCTCAATCAAAGCCTTATGACTCTTTTTCGTTTTAATTCTCTCCGAAATCTCAGTTTCTCAACATGGTATCAGAGCCTGGTTGCGATCTCCGAGATATCCTTCTTCTTCCGCTGCAGTATCGGAGAAATCTTCTCCCTTTCAGCACAAAGAAATCTTTACTGTTCTTTTCGATCCGCCATCGTTTCTAATGACATACTCCATTGTTTGTCATCTATGGAAGAAATCAAAGGTTGAAAAGAAGTTTTCGCCATTACTGCCACTTTGAAAACCACCGCAAGATTCTACAGTTCTCTCAAACGAAGCGGTTTCTTTCAATTTTGGCAGTTTTACTTCAGAAATTGTTCCGATCAAGCCGATCAAATCTGTTAAACCAGAAATTGTTCCTGGTGTCGTATGCGAACGATCCTGTTTCTGAATCAGCAGTATTGTATGCGAGTGATTCTTCTGATTCTTTTGATTCCGTTTTTGAATCCATAGCGAAGTCAACAGAGATTGTTACGGAAGATCAAGAACCACAGAGTTTTCCAGTTGCTTTCGCTGTTTTCAGTTTCGTCATCGCAAATCAATTCGTCGATGATAATTTCTCGAAAGTTTTCATCATCTTTTCTGTTAATTTTCGTAACAGTTTCATATTTGTAATTTTTGCACCGCCTTGGTTCGCCGGAGGTGATGGTGGCTCAATTGACTATTCTCCATTGATTTTCGATCCCGGCGGTGTAACTGGTCTTCTCTCCGTCGCGATAGTCCATGGTGCGACTATAATTTTCTTTCAGATTTCATTCAGAATCACTTTCTCAGCATCGCGTTTACAGATTCGTAATCACTTTCTCATGTTTGGGTCTCAGAATCGGTTTCTCTTCTTAGAATTGTTTTTCAGAACCGTTTTACAGAATCGCGTTTTGGAAAAAGCCTTCTTTGGTTCAGTTTCTTTTTGGATAGTTATGCTTGTGTTTGCAGAATCAAGTTTCTGCTTAAAATGCGTCTTGAAGAAGCGCGTTTGCAGAAAGCTTTATTTGATTGAAAAAGCTCTTTTGCAACAAGCCGTTTTAATGACGAAAGCGCATTCCAAAATCGCATCTTTGGATAAGTTGTTTTTCATGTTTTACAGAATCGATTTTCTGGATAAGCTCTCTTTGGTTGAAATCACGTTTGAAGAAGGCTCTTTTTCGTTCCAATTCTCCGAAATCTCAGTTTCTCAACAACTAAAATTGATTATGTTTGAATGCGTGTAAAAGTGATTTGGAATAAATAAACTTGAGTGTAAAAATTATGCTTGGGTCTTGAAAGTCACTTTTAGCTTTCCAAAAATTGAATTCAAACATACACTTAGTGTGGTGCTTAGGCAGAATCAAGTATCCGACAAGTTTATGTGTATTAAACACTTTATGGGTCAAATTAAATTCTCTTCTTGGAAGAGTATGTTTGAGAGCTCTTAGATTATACTATCTCCGTCCCTAATTATAGGACCCTTTTGAGAAATTTTTTTGTTTTTGTTTATAAGACCCCTTTGTAATTTTCAAGTACATTAATTAATTCTTTACCAACATATCCCTATTTATTTTATATCTTTTTCTTCAATCAACATTAAATACTACATTGAAAACATACACTAATCCTCTCTCTTAAAGGACAAATTTGTAAAAATAATAGTAATTGCAAACATATTTATTATCATTTTTAATTTTCTTAATTCCCGTTATTTTTTCAAAAGGGTCCTATAATTAAGGACGGAAGTAGTATATATATATATATATATATATATATATATATATATATATATATATATATATATATATATATATATATATATATATATATATATATATACTTTGCCATGATTATGTAGATATCAGCTCCACAAATATCTTTTGGTTATTGTTTTCCCTTGATATTTATCTCCCTTATTTTAGTTGTATTCATATCTTTGTGTTTATGTGCATTTATTTAAGCTATTGATCATGTTAAATTTTCTTGTAGTTCTTGACTATTTCTGTAATCAGTTATAGAGACCTTGGTAATTTATTCACAATTAAGTTACTACCTCCGTCCCTAATTATAGGACCCTTATGAAAAAATAACGGGAATTAAGGAAATCTAAAATGATAATAAATATGTTTGCAATTACTATTGTTTTTACAAATTTGTCCTTTAAGAGAGAGGATTAGTGTATGTTTTCAATGTAGTATTTAATGTTGATTGAAGAAAAAGATATAAAATAAATAGGGGTATGTTGGTAAAGAATTAATTAATGTACTTGAAAATTACAAAGGGGTCTTATAAAAAGAGACAAAAAAATTTCTCAAAAGGGTCCTATAATTAGGGACGGAGGTAGTACATATGACATATTTAATATTTGAAATTAAATAAGTGAGTTGAGAAAAATAATATAACATGAAATTGTGGTACTTCTTATCCATTTAGATTTGATAATATAAGTGGTACTCCCTCCGTTTCAAAATACATGTCTATTTTGGAGAAATTGTTGTAACCAAGAAACCAAATAAATTTTGTTATTTTTTATGAAATTATGTGTGTGTTTTCTATACTACCCTTAATCATTTATTATTTCATTCTATTTTTTCTCTCTCTCTCTCTATAATAAATATATAAGGGTATTATTGACAAGACAATAATTAATTTTGCATTGAAACTTGAAATGGACAAGTATTGTGAAACAAAATTAATCTCCAAAATGGACATGTATTTTGAAACGAAGCGAGTACAATCCAAGGACAATGGTGAAAAACATTAATTTAGATAAAGATGTTCATCATATTATAGACTAAACATGGAGTGAAATAGAGTTTATGGTTTTATTTTACATACTTAATGGGAAGGAATAGATTCATTCATTTGGATTCCCTTCACTTTTGCTACTTATGTCACCATTGTAACCTCCCCAATTTTTCAAATATCCCAAACCTATTTTATTATTTTCTCCTCCTCCTCCTCTTGCATCAAGTTCACTTCCTTTGTCTTTTCCACCTTCCATTTTTCCACCTCCTTCACTGCCATTTTCTCCTGATCCTGATCCACCTTTTGATCCTCCTTTACCACCCTTTCCTTTTACTCCATGGCTTGTCCAGCTTCCTCCCGGAGGTCTCCATGAAACTTTTAATTTGAATTCTTCTATTTCACCAACTGCAAATTAACAAACATTTTGTATTAAATATAATAAAAGAAGGAAGAAATTATGTGTGTTTGTTTATGTTTATATACATTGTTTCTCATCTTTGGATGGCTCAATTGCCACAACAGAGATACAAACTAGTGCACAAATAAAGGAGACATAGATAATAGACTTTGTTTTCATCCTTGATTAACTAATAATATATTGTAGTTAAATATGAATACAACCATCAACTATTTATAGTGATTATCGGACATGATACATAAAACATTAATTAAAAGATCTTGATTACATTATATATATTCAATGAAAAAGATAATATAATATAAGTTGTCTTATTACGAGGATATTAAGTCATCAACACCTATTCTTTTGGCGGTTAGAGTTACTTATTTAAAAAAAAAAAAACACCTATTGATCCATTTAAGGGTTAAATTGGAACATATAACTCTTGATTATATTAAGGAGATTATGACTTATAGTTCTATAGTCGTTTGTGTTGGTGTAAGAGGCGTATTTTTATGTTTAAAATTAGAAATGGATCATGACTATCTATTTATTTAAAGTATAAATAATTTTTTGGTAAAAATATGTTTTTGGTTACTGCAAATATGCCTCGTTTGGATTTTGATCTTTGTAAAAGAAATTTTGAAATCCATCCCTGCAAATTTTTTTGTTTTTTCAAAAATCCCCTAGACCTAGTTTAGTGATGATTTGGAATCATTTGAGCATATGTGGCATATGTTGTGTAACGCCGACACTAAACGTATCTAAAAAGTTTAGTATGTGCATTAACTTAGTACTGGATACGTTAAATTTTACAGCACAATAACTTCGAATGAATAATATATACAACAATTTACATTCGTGCATCTAATAATACACTATCAACTATCCGATAGTGAAGGTGAGAAAAACACAAGAAGGGGGGGTTTAATTGTGTTAAGATTTTCTTCGTTTTCTCCTAAGTTGAAGGATACTGATCATAAGCAGTTCAAGAACAACTTCTGAAGTGATGTTCAGAACTAGGTTGCAGCGGATAAAAACAAAGAGAGAGAGAGAGAGAGAGAGAGAGAGAGAGAGAGAGAGAGAGAGAGAGAGAGAGAGAGAGAGAGAGAGAAGGAAGAAAGACACAAAGTAATTATACAGATTCCTTCCACAAATCGGAAGTAGTCCTGTCCCCCTTGCATTTCCAAGGAGAGTTCACTAAAATGTAATATCTGATTACAAATGTTCACTGCTAAACTTATCAAGAGACTTCAAATGCCCTATAAGGAATCCATGCCCTATTGATTAGTTGACTCTCCTTCAAGGTCTTTATCATGTGCTTGAAGATGTATTTTGGCACATTCAGTTTCTCCTTCTTGATGAAGAACTGCAGGAACACTTTGTGCTCAAGAGATGGTTGATCAGAACCTCCTCCCTTGGGCAGCAGGTTCTCGTTCTGTATCTTTAGCATCATCTTCTTCTCCATGGAAAGGTTGATGATCCATAAAAGATCTTTCCACTTAACTCACTTAACAACCGGGAAATTAAAATCTTGAGCGTTTCTTACATCCTTTACTTTCCGTGCGAGCTTATAAATTCTATCAATATCCAATAATTCCCTCGTATCAAATTACTCTTGCTATCCGTGCAGTGTGTAACACCCCGTTTTCCCAACTTATAAATAACATAGATTAATCAGAGTTTTTCAACTTAAAAACAGAGTGTCACATTCAACTTACAAAATTTTCCACAAATATAAATGGAACAAAAATGCTATTTATTAAAACATCTACCTTAATAGAAATTCAACAAAATGTAGCGGAATTATTTTCAACATCTTAAATAGTACTTGACACTAAAAGGCCACAACATCAACATTATCTTAAATCCTCATAAAAATAGTTCATCATTGTTTAATAAAAGAGATACGTAACAAGAAATGCAATCAAACATAGCATACTCCCATCCCGTTATGTATCAAAGCACCTAAAGACACAACGAGAGATAGCCACTCACGACAACAATCAACAGCTACTTATTCTCGATTACCTGCAAGTTACTCATACGAATAACAACATTTCCAAGCAGAAGGAGTGAGATACATATTCAAAAATAGTAAGCATATGATTCATCAATGGAATTCAACAACATAAGCTACAATGTTTAACAATATTATTACTTCACATAATTCTTCATTAGTATCTCATTAATAATAACCAACTTGACAACAACAACTAACACGACACAACGACACCGACTTGACTATGCAACAACATCAACTTAGCAACTTGACAAATGCATTATGCATGTGGTACCAATCAGGGCATAAGCCCTCAACTTTAATTGAGCATAAGCTCCAGGGCATAAGCCCTCAACTTTAATTGAGCATTAGCTCCATTGCATAAGCCCTCAACCAACAACTTAGACAACCAACAACTTGACAACCAACAACTTAGACAACCAACAACTTAAATGACATAAGCATCATAACATTATACAACATACAATAATCACATAATATATTCCAACCTATCAACAACAATAGCAACATATACATTAATCAATTACTTACATATCAAACCAAGTTAGATTCATCACAACATAGATTAAATACTTATAAACACCTTAATTAAATTCGTAGTACTTAAGCTTTGAAGTTCGGAGACAATCTATAAGTTTTGGGTTAGTTTTCATAAAATTTCACTAAGACCTCCTCAGAGTATTTTCATCATATCTTAATATCTAAAAATCATTTTCAAGCCAAACCAAAGCCATTAGAAAGCTAACTCAATTATCTACAACTTTCATGTTTACACCAAAAGCCAAATCAGAACAGAAATGGGTGAAAAAGACACAAGAACACGAAACAGGGGATGTAGTCAAATCGGAGTACGATGTTCTGGGTCAAAAATTGCATTTTCATTCGTAAATAATCGGAGTACGATTTGACAAAATCGGAGTACGATTTGGCACAGGCTGTTACGATTTTTACACCACCCCAAAAACCCAATTTTCAATCACCCAGACCCAAAATTTGATAGGGAACATTGTCTATCACCATTCTAAGATTTGAACATCAATTCAAAGACCTAATTTCTCAAACAACAAAGCTATGAACAACAACATAAGATTAACCCTAATCCCCAAAACTCACAACCTACAACTTTTGTCAAACCCAATTTTAGAAAAACATACTTAAGATTAGAGAATATGAATCCCACCATTACCTTAGATTGTTCTTCTGAAATCAACATCAGGGTTCTTCTTTCCTAGGGTTCTCTCTGAGTTCTCCTCTTTTTCTCCAAAAATTGTACGTGTTCTGATTTTCTAATCTCTCCTTACTGACTCTTAACCTAATACACCTTTTTACTCTTATCACCACAAAATTACTCTTCCCCTTTATCTTATTATTTCTAATAATTATATTCTTCCCCCACTTAGAATATTAACACACCAAATAATGCACATAATAATATATTTTATCAAAATATATATATATATCATCAATCAAATAATAACACACTAAAAATACAATAAATTAATAAAATAATAAATAAGAAATTTGGGCATTACAACTCTCCCCCCACTTAGAATATTTTCGTCCTCGAAAATGTACCTCCGATCAGACGATCCTCACTCATGTCTGAGTCTTCTTAGGCTTCTTGCACTGCGAGCCAATATGACCTTCTTCATTGCAGTTGAAACATACAATGTCCCCACGCTTGCATTCTGTAGTAGTATGCCCCTTCTTACCACATCGGAAACACTGTTTCACATCCCCAGTACAAGCATTACTCTTGTGGCCTTTCTCACCACAGGTATAGCAAACAACTTCAGCAGGAGCATCACTCTCCCTGGGCCTCCTCTCGTCATTCACCCTCTCCTTACTCTTATCAGCTGGAGCACTGTAAGGTTTTCCACGATCCTATTGCTTACCCTTCCTCTCCTTTTGAATCTTATAATGAGCCTTCGTATCCTCCTCATAAATTCTACAGCTACTAACCAACTCAGAGAACTGACGGATCTTCTGCTATCCAATTGCCCGCTTGATCTCAGCACGCAAACCATTCGCGAACTTGATACACTTAGAGAACTCAGCAGTCCAGTAGTGTAGTGTGGGTAAAACTTAGCCAACTCTACAAACTTGGCAGCATACTCTGTCACAGACATATCACCTTGCTTCAACTCTAAATATTCAATCTCCTTCTTCCCGCGAACATCTTCTGGAAAGTATCTGCTCAGGAATTCCCTCCTAAACACAGCCCAAGTAACCACAACACCTCCATTCTCCAGAATCGGTTGAGCACTCACCCACCAGTCATCAGCTTCCTCAGCCAACATGTGCGTGCCAAAGCGCAACATCTGAATATCAGTGCATTGCATAACTCTGAAAATTCTCTCAACTTCTTTGAGCCACGTCTGAGCTCCATCAGGGTCATATCTTCCTTTGAAAGTAGGTGGATGGTTCCTCAGAAAAGTTTCCAGCATTCGTACTCCCTCATTACCACCAGCATTAGGTTGTTGCCCCACAGCTTGAACCATAGCTTGCAACGCAGCAGCAATAGCAGCATCATTTCTTCCAGCCATCTTAGTTCTCTACACAACAAATAATAATTAGGACAACGCAATGACGGTATTCAGCCGTCACACGACACAACACGACTCAACTACTTGGCCGGACGGACCGACCTGCTCTAATACCAATTGTAACACCCCGTTTTCCCAACTTTTAAATAACATAGATTGATCAGAGTTTGTTAACTTAAAAGCAGAGTGTCACATTCAACTTACAAAATTTTCCACAAATATAAATGGAACAAAAATGCTATTTATTAAAACATCTACCTTAATAGAAATTCAACAAAATGCAGCGGAATTATTTTCAACATCTTAAATAGTACTTGACACTAAAAGGCCACAACATCAACATTATCTTAAATCCTCATAAAATAGTTCATCATTGTTTAATAAAAGAGATACGTAACAAGAAATGCAATCAAACATAGCAAACTCCCATCCCGTTACATATCCGAGCACCTAAAGACACAACGAGAGATAGCCACTCACGACAGCAATCAACAGCTACTTATTCTCGATTACCTGCAAGTTACTCATACGAAGAGCAACATTTTCAAGCAGAAGGGGTGAGATACATATTCAAAAATAGTAAGCATATGATTCATCAATGGAATTCAACAACATAAGCTACAATGTTTAACAATATTATTACTTCACATAATTCTTCATTAGTATCTCATTAATAATAACCAACTTGACAACAACAACTAACACGACACAACGACACCGACTTGACAATGCAACAACATCAACTTAGCAACTTGACAAATGCATTATGCATGTGGTACCAATCAGGGCATAAGCCCTCAACTTTAATTGAGCATAAGCTCCAGGGCATAAACCCTCAACTTTAATTGAGCATTAGCTCCACGGCATAAGCCCTCAACCAACAACTTAGACAACCAACAACTTAACAACCAACAACTTAGATAAACAACAACTTAAATGGTATAAGCATCATGACATTATACAACATACAATAATCACATAATATATTCCAACCTATCAATAACAATAGCAACATATACATTAATCAATTACTTACATATCAAACCAAGTTAGATTCATCACAACATAGATTAAATACTTCCAAACACCTTAATTAAATTCATAGTACTTAAGCTTTGAAGTTCAGAGACAATCTATAAGTTTTGGGTTAGTTTTCATAAAATTTCACTAAGACCTCCTTAGAGTATTTCACTAAGACCAAACCAAAGCCATTAGAAAGCTAACTCAATTATCTACAATTTTCATGTTTACACCAAAAGCCAGTTCAGAACAGAAATGGGTGAAAAAGACACAAGAACACGAAATAGGGGATGCTGTCAAATCGGAGTACGATGTTCTGGGTCAAAAATTGCTTTTTCATTCGTAAATAATCGGAGTACGATTTGACAAAATCGGAGTATGATTTGGCATAGGCTGTTACGATTTTTACACCTTTTTTCACCCCAAAAACCCAATTTTCAATCACCCAAACCCCAAATTTGATAGAGAACATTGCCTATGACCATTCTAAGGCTTGAACATCAATTCAAAGACCTAATTTCTCAAACAGCAAAGCTATGAGCAACAACATAAGATTAACCCTAATCCCCAAAACTCACAACCTACAACTTTTGTCAAACCCAATTTCAGAAAACATACTTAAGATTAGAGAATATGAATCCCACCCTTACCTTAGATTGTTCTTCTGAAATCAACAACAGCGTTCTTTTTTCCTAGGGTTCTCTCTGAGTTCTCCTCTTTTTCTCCAAAAATTGTACGTGTTCTGATTTTCTAATCTCTCCTTACCGACTCTTAACCTAATACACCTTTTTACTCTTATCACCACAAAATTACTCTTCCCCTTTATCTTATTATTTCTAATAATTGTATTCCTCCCCCACTTAGAATATTAACACACCAAATAATGCACATAATAATATATTTCATCAAAATATATATATCATCAATCAAATAATAACACACTAAAAATACACTAAATTAATAAAATAATAAATAAGAAATTTGGGCGTTACACAAAGTCGAATTTGCGCTCAGAATAATTTCTTCCTACTACACCTTACTTATGCTTCTTATATTGCGGCTCCTGCTAAGGTTGCAATCATCCCTTTATCATTCTTGAATCTCTTACTTATCTTGTTTCCACATACGAAGTACTGTTCAATGACATTAAAGTACTCTGTCTTACCCATAACATTCTCTATCCATTCCTGAAGAATCTTCACCACCATTGACGTCAAATACTTCCTTAATAAAATTCGTTACAAAACTTGACACCTTGACTTTCCTCCTTCGTATGCATCATTTCTCCTAGGTCCTATTCAGCTCTCAAACATTTGTTCTAACTGTCATATACTAGTTTGAGTTGATCAGGCTCAGCTAAATATGACATTTAGATTAAACATCCGGAACCCAATGGTCCCACTGCATTTTATAGAATTCTAATGACCCAAAGAACGATCTGAATCGACCTGCTCTGTGCCAAATTGTAACACCATACTAGAAATTACCTAGGATATCTAGCATGTGCGTTAAATTTAATACTGGATACATTAAAATTACAATAATAAAATATTTCTTCCGAATAAGTTATAAAACTGCTTGTCTATACATCTGAAACAGTACCGCTAGCATCTTCAAAATACATGCAAAGAACAAGTAAACCTAATTCTCCAGCTTCTTTTGATACATCATCACGAACTGTCCTGCTTGCGAACCACCTATGTATCTAAAATGAAAAAAATGTGTTTAACATTACCTCTTTAAAGTTTTGATGATAACAAGGTATTAAAAATTGTCAATTGGATATGCTAATATTTGTTCAAGTGTAAAGGATTATAGACAAAAATTTGAGATCATCATTAGGTTCTGGAAGAACAAAAGAGAGCAAAGGAATCAACAAAAAGGAAGCTTAAAGCGTCTGAAGAGAACTGCTCCTGAAGTCAAAAGTGCTCCTGTAGACAAAGTGCTCCTGAAGTGATGACGTCATCAGAAGCAAGTTCATCAGAAGCGTCACATCAGAAGCTGAAGATCACCAGAAGTTGTAGTTCATTAAAAGATGCAAGACTTAAAGCTTCAAAGGTTGTTCAATGGATTTAATCTCGTCTAAGCATTGCAGAAGACCAGAAGAGTGAAGCAACGGCTAATTCAAAGGAGTGAAGACTTGAAGAGTTGTAAGAGACTCACAACAATTTAAAAGAGTCAAACCTCTGCTGAAATTGTTCTGCATCAAAAAGTTGACTTAGAATTTCTTATCAAAGTTCATATCTTAGAAATTCTAGAGTCTTAAGAGTCTGTATCTGATTTGTATTGTGAACACCACTGATTGTATATCAAGTGTTCAACGTCAAACATTTTTCTTTGTAATTTTGTTTGATTCGAAGTCTCTTGCAGTTGTGCTTGAGCATAGAAGTCTCTTGATTGTGTTCAGGAGCATAGGAAGTCTCTTGCAGTTGTGGTTGAACATTTGAAGTCTCTTGCTAAGTTTAGCAGTGAGCATTTGTAATCAGATATTACATTTTAGTGATTTCTCATTGGAAGTGCAAGGGAGACAGGACTACTTTCGGTTTGTCGAAGGAACCTGTATAATTGCTTTGTGTCTCTTCTCTCTCTCTCTCTCTCTCTCTCTCTCTCTCTCTCTCTCTCTCTGTTTTTATCCGCTGCATTTAGAATCTGAACATCACTTCAGAAGTTGTACTCTAACAGCTTCTGACCAGTGACTTCAGTAGGAGAAAAAGAAGAAAAAGAAAAACACAATTCAACCCTCCCTTTTTGTGTTTTTCTCACCTTCAATTGGTACAGGAAGTATTGGTAACTCCTCTATCTCTATTAATAATGTGTGGTTGGTAGATGGTCTTGAACATAGCCTTTTGAGTATCAGTCAGTTTTGTGCCAATGATTATGATGTGATGTTTGAAAAGACCAACTGCACAGTAATCAACAAAGATAACAAATCTATTGTGTTCAAAGGAAAGAGAGTAGAGAATGTCTATAAAATCAATTTCTCTGAACTGGTTGATCAGAAGGTAATCTGTCTTCTATCAATGAATGACAAGAAGTGGGTATGACACAGAAGGTTAGGACATGCTAACTAGAGGTTAATCTCTAAGCTTAGTAAGTTAAAACTTGTCAAAGTTCTACCTAACATAGACTATCATTCAGATGCACTTTGTGGTGCATGCCAGAAAGGGAAGATTGTGAAATCATCTTTTAAAGCTAAAGACATTGTCTCAACCTCCAGACCTTTAGAACTGCTTCATATTGATTTATTTGGACTAGTTAATACTGCATCTTTATATGGAAGCAAATATGGATTAGTCATTGTTGATGATTACAGTAGATGGACTTGGTAAAATTCTTGAGAAGCAAAGATAATGCATATGATGTATTCAGTAACTTCTACACTCAAATACAGTCTGAAAAAGAAATGAAAATTTTGAAAGTCAGAAGTGATCATGGTGGAGAATTTGAAAATGAGCCATTTGAAATTTTTGTGAAAAACATGGAATTGTCCATGAATTCTCTTCTCCTAGAACTCCACAACAAAATGAGGTTGTAGAGAGAAAGAGTAGAACCTTACAAGAAATGGCAAGAACCATGATTTATGAAAACAATTTGGCTAAACATTTCTGGGCAGAAGTAGTGAATACAAGATGTTATGTTCAAAATAGGATCTATATCAGACCTATCTTGGAGAAAATTGCATATGAACTCTTTAAGGGAAGAAGACCCAATATATCTTACTTTCATCAATTTGGATGTACATGTTACATTTTAAACAACAAGCTCTACCTAAATAAATTTGATGTCAAGGCCCAAAGAGGAATCTTCTTAGGTTACTCTGAAAGGTCAAAGACATACAAAGTATATATTTCAGAGACACTTTGTGTTGAAGAATCTATGCACGTTAAATTTGATGACAAAGAGCCTGGAAGTGAAACTCTAGAGCAAGATGAAAGTTTTGCCGATATACAGGCTACTAAAGATACTTCAGAATCTGAAGATAGTCCAGAAGCTGAACCAACTTCAGACGCTCAAGATAGCTATCAGCAAGCAAATCAATCCAAGAATACATTCAAGCACAAGTCTTCACATCCTGAGGATCAAATTGATAGACGTTTGGCAAGTGCACCAAATACTATCGAAGTAGTAAAAATATCGATCCCACGAGGATTGTTTTTAATCTCAATAAGTTAATTTGTTATTCAAAAGGATGTTTAAAGGTTATTATGGTTTTGCCACTAGGCGGTAAAATTGTTTGTTTTAATAACAAAAATAACAAAAGGATAAAAGTTGTTTAAGAAAATATGGAGAGAGATGAGATCGGATCGTCGAATCCTCTATGTTCCCCCTAATTGGTTACTGTACTCTATTCCTATTAATGGTTTTTAAGTCCCACGATAGTTAACAAAATAGCCCTAATCAATCCCTTGAGTTAGGACCTTCTTCTTAAACTACAACCCCTAATTCCTTAGGTGGTCTAATAATTCTTGAAGGTTTAAGCACATTAACCTAATATCACTAATAAACGATTATCCATTCCTAGACTAACCATGTTTATTAGAACAATTCAATTAAGTCTAAGTTGAAAGCTAGGGTCAGTAGTCATTCATTGTCACGAAAACATATTTATATTTGATCAGGATATAAAAAGCATTAAGAACAATTGAATTGAATAAAGACTTAAATAATCATTAATATGGAATAGAGTTTCATCACAGCAACATAAGATCAATTAGGGTTTACACAGAATCATCTCGGATCCAATCTCTAAGAGATTTAGCTACTCATAACAATGTTTACAAATAGCATAATCAATTGAATCAATAAAACATACATGTAACTGGTAAAAGGATGAAGAAATCGTCCTCCTTGAAGTCGCCTTGATGTCAAAATCGCACTTTGCTCTCCAAGATTCGTAACCCCTGTTTTTGGAAAAGACTTCAGCTTAAATAGGCACAGAAATTCGCCAAAACGTGTCACGTTTTAAGTAAAACGTGCCACGTTTTTTCCTTATGTAACAAGAAACGAAATTAGGGTTTCACAAAACGTGTCACGTTTTGGCCAACGTGACACGTTCTCCTTATTTCCAAAAAAATGAGTTCTGCCTTGTGAAAACGTGTCACGTTTTCCAGCCAACGTGACACGTTTTTGTGACTTAACCTTTTCTTCAGTTTTCTTGCTTTTTCTTGCTTTTCTTGCTGCTTAAGTGGCCTTGTGAACTCCATAATATGATAATATATACATAAAAATTACGTAATGACAGCATGTCATCACAACCCCAAACTTAAACCATTCCTTGTCCTCAAGGAATCTACTTGCAATATTGACAATCGACAGTAAAATAACAATTACCTGATCAAGTAGTAGTACCCAAAAAGTTCATCACCTTACTAGCTAAAAGTGAGCTAGTTTGACTTGTTCGCATCCACCATACACAACTCCACTCAACAATATGAAAAGGGTTCACACATAGTCGACATGCAAATCTACATATTACCATAGGCTTGAAAAGTTTCTAATCATCAATCAAAATCAATTGTCAATATACACTGTGAGGTCTTTTAGGGTTATAACGGGGCTTAGGTGAAGGTGAGATGATATTTAGATAAGTAGGCTACACAAAATTCGAGTTAGGCACTCCTACACAACTTAAAACATAATTCAATCATCTTTCACCTATGAACACAATTCATTTCAAGACGGGGCTAGAGAACATTTCTAACTATTGGGACATTCGAGTTTTTTTAGTTTACTCGGATTTTCAATGTCTTGTCCCTTTTTCATTCTATTTTTCTCATTTTTTTTATACACCATTTTTAGTGTATATATTTTCATCTTTTTCCTTTTTTTCAAGTTCTTTGTTCTCTAGTTACCCCACCCCAAACTTAATTGGTTGCAAATTCCAAAAGCAACCCCAAACTTAATTTTTAGCAACATTCTAGCATGCCTAACTTAGAAAAACAATATGGGATAAATCCTAAAAGTCTCTAAGTTTGTAATGTAGTTTGTCACCGAACAAAAAGTTATAAACCTACCGGCTCAAATTGGCTAAGAAAAGGAGAATTTCAACAATAATCAGGGTAGGCTTCAAAGGCTCACAGGACCAAGCACTTTCGCCTCAGTGTATATTTGACAATGATCAATCAATAGAAAAGAAACAGTGCAAGTTCTAGAAATGTAGCAGCATGGAACACTCTATATAAGTAAAATTGGAAAAATAAAATTTGGCTATGAACCTTACAGTTTAGATTTCTGGGAGTTGTGACTACCTATGACTGCCGTACACTTCGCCTTGAATCACAAGTTACTCCTCCATATGAACTTTTGGAATACTGCTTGAACAAATATTTGTTACCAAACTGGAAAAAGTCAACAATCAAGCAAATTCATCAATAATAAACAAGTTCAGATTCAATCACATAACAGGGGGATACAACTGAGTTAAACAAAAATGAAAATGAATGACAAATTGTTTGACTCAATGATAGAAATAAAATACTGAAAATAAAGACATAATAAAAAGGATGGGTTGCCTCCCACCAAGCGCTTTCTTTTACGTCATTGAGCTTGACGCTTCAACCACTGTTAGGGTGGCAAATATGATAGAAAGAATATATCATCCTTCTTCTTCCTCTTGTTTGGTAGGAACTCCATGAATTTGACACAAAGAATCAGATACTCCCATGCACCCATTGTTAAACCTTTAGAATTTGAACTCTCCCACCTTATAGAAGGACATGCATCTTTCTGCACACAAGTGTTTTCCTTAACCCCCGTTGGTTCAGACTTCGGGAAAATATCAACACTCCTCACTTTGGGTTTTTCTTCCACCACAACCTTGTGACACTCAATCTCCATCTGAACCAATTTCCTCTGAGACTCATGTGCTTTCTCAACAAGATCACCGCACTGAAGATCAAACTTTTCAAATGAAACTTGATTTGACACCAAGAAATCATCTAAAATATTTTGAAGTTGAGTATTGTAATCTATGTTGATCACCTCGTTTTTCCCTTCACAATTACTACCTGGTTGCTTCGCCTCATCGCGACCACATTTCTCATTTAATATCGAGATTTGACTATCCACACATTTTATCTTCAAAGATAGCATATATTTTTCATATTGCAGCGTACACATCTCTTTTGTGTCATAGAGGTACAACCTGTCTATCATAGCTGCAAAACTTGGATAAACTTTTTAGTAGCACAGTACAATGAGAAGAAAACGAAGAGCATAAATCATTTTTTTTCTTTTTATAAATATATACAAAAATATAAATGACAGAAATCCTAAATAAAAACAAAATTGCCAAGTTGAAATGACTCAACAGTCCCCGGCAACGGCGCCAAAAACTTGATAGACTTTTAGCAAGTGTACTAAAAATGCATCGAAGTAATAAAATAAGTTCGTATCCACGAGGACTGCGTTAATCTCAATTTGGCAATAAAGTTAATATTTAGGATGTATAAATTATTTAGTAAAAATATATTTGATTTGATTGAATAAAATTAAATAACAGAAAATATAGATTCAATTAGAAAATATAAATTCGTTTAGAAAATATAGATTAAATTAGAAAATATAGATTCTGTTAGAAAATATATATTCGGTTAGAAAATAAAGATAAGATTAGAAAATATAGAGAGATGAGATCAGGTCCTTCGAATCCTCTAATGTTCCCCTAATTGGTATATTACACTCTATTCCTATTAATGGTTTTTAAGTCCCACGATAGTTAACAAAATAGCCCTAATCAATCCCTTGAGTTATGACCCTCTTCTTAAACTACAGCCCCTAATTCCTTAGGTGGTCTAATAATTCTTGAAGGTTTAAGCACGTTAACCTAATATCACTAATAAATGATTATCCATTCCTAGACTAACCATGTTTATTAGAACAATTCAATTAAGTCTAAGTTGAAAGCTAGGGTCAGTAGTCATTCATTCTCACGAAAACATATTTATATTTGATCAGGATATAAAAAGCATTAAGAACAATTGAATTGAATAAAGACTTAAATAATCATTAATATGGAATAGAGTTTCATCACAGCAACATAAGATCAATTAGGGTTTACACAGAATCATCTCGGATCCAATCTCTAAGAGATTTAGCTACTCATAACAATGTTTACAAATAGCATAATCAATTGAATCAATAAAACATACATGTAACTGGTAAAAGGATGAAGAAATCGTCCTCCTTGAAGTCGCCTTGATGTCAAAATCGCACTTTGCTCTCCAAGATTCGTAACCCCTGTTTTCGGAAAAGACTTCAGCTTAAATAGGCACAGAGATTCGCCAAAACGTGTGACGTTTTAAGTAAAACGTGCCACGTTTTTTCCTTATGTAACAAGAAACGAAATTAGGGTTTTACAAAACGTGTCACGTTTTGGCCAACGTGACACGTTCTCCTTATTTCCAAAAACATGCGTTCTGCCTTGTGAAAACGTGTCACGTTTTCCAACCAACGTGACACGTTTTTGTGACTTAACCTTTTCTTCAGTTTTCTTGCTTTTTCTTGCTTTTCTTGCTGCTTAAGTTGCCTTGTGAACTCCATAATATGATAATATATACATAAAAATTACGTAATGACAGCATGTCATCACAAATCATTGGAAACAAAGACAGTCTAAGAAGAACAAGATCATATTTCAGACAAGAAGAGTCTATGATAGGATTCTTATCAGTGATTGAACTTGCTACAGTTAATGAAGCATTATCAGATGATGGATGGATATTAGCTATGCAAGAAGAGCTCAATCAGTTTCAAAGAAATGATGTGTGGGATCTGGTACCCAAACCTTCTCAGAAGAACATTATTGGAACAAAATGGGTATTCGGAAACAAGCTAAATGAACAAGGTGAAGTAACCAGAAACAAAGCTAGATTTGTTGCACAAGGTCATAGTCAACAAGAAGGTATTGATTACACTGAAACATTTTCCAGTTGCAAGATTGGAAGCAATCAGGTTACTTCTATCCTATGAAGTCAATCATGGCATAATATTATATCAAATGGATGTCAAGAGTGCATTTCTTAATGGTGTCATAGAAGAAGAAGTGTATGTCAAGCAACCTCCTGGTTTTGAGGATCTTAAGCATCCTGACCATGTTTATAAACTTAAGAAATCACTATATGGCTTGAAACAAGCTCCCAGAGCTTGGCATGATAGATTAAGTAATTTCCTGATTAAAAATGATTTTAAAAGAGGTCAAGTTGACACAACACTCTTCAGAAGGACTCTTGAGAAAGACATTCTTGTTGTGCAGATATATGTTGATGATATAATATTTGGTTCTACTAATGCATCTCTTTGCAAGGAATTCTCTAAGTTAATGCAGGATGAATTTGAAATGAGTATGATGGGAGAATTGAAGTTCTTCCTTGGCATTCAAATCAATCAATGTAAAGATGGAGTATATGTTCATCAAACAAAGTACACAAAGGAGCTTCTGAAGAAGTTCAAGCTAGAAGAATGTAAAGTGATGAACACTCTAATGCATCCAACCTGCACCTTAAGCAAAGAAGATACTGGATCAAAAGTAGATAAAAAGCTGTATAGAGGTATGATTGGTTCTCTGTTATACCTCATTGCATCTAGGCCAGATATTTTATTTAGTGTATGTTTGTGTGCAAGATTCCAGTCGTATCCTAGAGAATCTCATTTAACAGTTGTTAAGAGAATCTTTAGGTATCTGAAAGGAACAACTAATCTTGGACTCGTTTATAGGAAATCCCTAGATTATCAGTTGGTTGGATTATGTGATGCTGACTATGCTGGTGACAGGATTGAAAGAAAATCAACCAGTGGCAACTGCCAGTTCCTGGGAGAGAATCTGATATCCTGGGCTAGCAAAAGACAAGCAACTATTGATATGTCTACGGCAGAAGCAGAATACATCTCAACTGCAAGTTGTTGTACACAACTACTCTGGATGAAACATCAGTTGGAAGATTATTAGAGATTATGTTCAAAAAGGAATCCTGGATATACAATTCATTGATACTGAACATCAGTGGGCTGATATATTTGTAACAACCTGATTTTCGTTATTTGGCTTTTAATTAATTATGTGTATTTATGTATGCTCGTATGTGATTATTTACCCTTTGATGTATTTTCTCTAATTTAGTGATTAGGAGGGTATTTTGGTCTTTTGGTGAGTAAGGGTAAAATAGTAATTTTGGCCGAGAATTAATCGTAGCATTTTAGTAAGAACCGATTGTTTAGCAATTTATTAGTTAGTTGTAGTAATTAGAACTAGTGTCGGTAGTTGCTAAATATTTTATTGTTAGTAAGATAGAAAACTAGTAGGTGGCGTAATTAGAATTGAGTCCAATTATTATTTCATGGGTTAGGCCCAATGGGTATGGATATATATTTCAACTTTAGAAAGAGAACTAGGGTTTAGAAAACTTTGTTCATTCACACACAAAGAGGCTAGAAGAGGATTGGAGAGAAAACTTGGAGAGGGGAGGAACTTGAAGCTAGAGTGGAACCTAGGAATCTCTTGTAGAAGATTAGAGGTAAGGGGGCTAGACTTTAATCATAATCTCTTTTTCTACCCCATTCTCAATAAGTGATTATTCAATTAAGTGTTTTTGAAAATAAGTGATTAAGTGAAATTTAGTGAATGAACTCATGTTTAATTGTTGATGATATGTTTGTACATGTGAATTGATTAATTAAGTGTTGTTGATATTGAATTCATGTGTCAAAAATCATATGTATGAATATGTTGTATTTTTGTGAAAAATGATGAATAATGAAGTTGTGGTTTGATGAACTTGGAATGAATTCATGAATAATTGTGTTGATGATGTTTGAAAACATGTTGTTGATGAATTGGTATGATGAATATGCCATTGGTGAATTGATGATGAAAGTTGTTGTTGATGTTGAATAATTTTGAAAGTTTGGTGAAATTTTGAATTGAGACAAAATGATGTTTGATTCATGAGTTTTGAGCATTCTTGTGTATGTGTTTATGTACATGACCTATAAACTTCATTTGGGACGAGTTTTGAGTGTGGGAAGATCAAAATTGGAGTGTTGGGGAAAAAGGGTTTTGAAATTCGAAGTTTTTTTTTGGACTGATGAGTGTTCGCTTAAGCGTACGCCAAGCGAACCTCGAGCGAACGTGCCCAGTTCATTTCTGGACGCAGCTCGCTTGAGCGAACCGTAAGCAAACCGTGAGCAAACACAAATGTAGGTTCTGTCAAGGGTTCACTTGAGCGAACCGTAAGCGAGCTCCAAGCGAACACGCCCAGAAAGCTACTGAGACCTGGTCGCTTAAGCGAACTGTGCCCTGTTCAGCCACACTTGATTTTTAGTTTCGTGTACTTGGGAACCAATCCTAACTTTCTAAATGGTTTCCTTTGACTTATTTAATCATTACATGTGTACCTAATCCTTTGGAAACATCGTTGGCATGGATTTGGACTTAGTTTCATAAATTGTTCATAATGTTTGGAAAATCGTCCAAGAACACAATTTTCCGAAAACTTATTTCCACAAAGACAATGATGTGGGATTACATACATATGTTGTCTAGATGATTAAATAAATGGTCTTGAACTATTTCTTTGAGAACTAGAATGTCTTGCTTTTAAAATGGACTATGTTTTGAAAAGTAACATTTTGAGAGGAACTTTGCGAATTTTGAGAATTCATAGTATATGGCCGATGAAATGCTTATGTGAGTATACCGTCATTGGTCTAAATTGTCAAATGGTAGATTATATCATATGAGCATAATTGGAAGCATTCATTGAATTTGTCTATTTTGAAATTCCTTCGTGAATAGTTGATATGATTGTATGAGTTGTTGGTGATTACGTATGTTGTATACTTATATGTTGATTGATGGTGATTATATATGTTGAGTGCATATATGTTGTTGTTGGTGATGATATATGTAATGTACATATATGTTGTTGATATTTCTCATTCGTGCTATTGGTGATGAATATGTTGGTGCAAGCATGAATAAGAATATGTTGGTGTGGACTTGTGAAATTTGCATGGAGCATGTTTTGTTGTTGTCGAGTCCTAGTTCACACACGTTGTTGTTGTTGTTGTTGTTGTTGTCTTTCGTCTCCAATTGTTGTTGTTGAATACTTAGGTATTCATTATGCGGGTTTTTATGATGTGTTTATAAGCATCAGAGGTGACGGCCTCGGAGATGAAAGAGTTGGTACCACACATATTAGAGTTGTCTAGACACTTTGCATGTTCTAGGAAGAGTCGTGTTTGTTTATGAACTTGACATGAATATGTGTTGGTGAAATTGTGTGCTTGTGATTGTTGAATTGGAACCTTATGAATTGTATACTCATTGATGAGAATGATTATGCTCACATTTAATTATGCAAGATATTATTAATGATGCATGCTTAATCCTGTTTGTTTTTTTATTATGATTAATGTAATACTAACACCCAGTGGTCTTGGTGGACCGCCTACCTATTTGTATGAATGGGTAGACGGCGTGCAGGATTAGTGATCGCATTGCTTTTGGTGAGTGCTCGTGGTAGTGGAGCTTCATCCTTTTATGTTGCTCATCGTGTCTTAGAGGCTCTGATCTAGGACGACGTCGTTTTACATTTCAGTTTTTCTTTATCTTGAGATTGTATCTCGTTGAGATTATTTATGTTGTGAGATTCATCGTATGTTGATGACATGGCTTTTATGTTGAGATGTGGTTGATTTTCCGTTGTATGATTTTGATGTTGAGACATTTATGCATGACTCCTTGGTGATTAATTGTAGACGTGACGACTATTTCTTATGTAGTTATTTAAATTGCATGATTTATTGCTTAATTAGAAATAGGGCGTTACAATATTCACTAAACCTTTAACTTGGAAAGATTTGATTTTATAAAGAAAAATTTGAACATGCACTTTGTGTTTGATTAAAATTGCTTGCTCCTGAACTAGAAGTTAGGTTTTGAAGTTAGTTCAGAAGTTATGGTCCATCGGAAGCTCTTAATTGAGATTCTGAGGAAAATGTGCTTCTGATGATGACATCAACACTTCAACTTCAGAAGCTGGATTTTGTGCTTCTGAATAGCAGAGCTAGTGGAAACGTTGGAGTTGCTTTCTGGCAACATTTTTCCCACTAACTTGACAGCGCATCTGAAGTTATCTGACATGGCTTATTAGTATTGGTGTATAACTTAAGAGGGCAATGATGTTTTTAAAGCTATGAATGTACTATTCTTGCGCCCCCAACTGTCATTAATGCTATGTTTGTTTGTCCCCTCTGAATTGCAATCATTTGGTTTTTTATCAAAACACTTAGACAATACACACACTACTCACTTCACAGCCTACACTTTCTTTCTTCAACTGTTCTTTGCAAAGTAAAACGCATTTCACATCAATCAAACCTAGAACCCTAGAAATTTCTTCTCTGTCAATGGCATCATAAAGCTCAGTTCCAAAATCAACTACGCAAGAATTAGCACAAGGAACGTCTACTCAACAGGGAACTCCTCCGTATGAGATTAAAGGAAGAACTATGTCTTTGGAAGAATGGGAGCTGTGCTCGTGATTTTTTGGGTATCAATCCATTAATTGGTTTTGAACCTTCAATCTTTGAACTCTCAACTTTTATTCGTGGGAAGGGAAAAAGTGAGTAAAAACCCTTATGAGATCAAGGTTCGGGGGTTGGTTCCGAATAGGGAAGGTGTTAAGCACCCTAAACGACTTCGGTACTCCGAAGGAGCCTCTTACCTAAATTATCTTGTGCTAATTACTCGCTTACCTATTTGTAAAATATTGCCTAAAGTCTAAGTGAAAGAATGGAGGGAGAAGAAGTATGTTTTTTTTGTTGTTTTTATTGATTTGGAAAGACATAAGTCTTTTGCCTACATACCCAGAAGTGGGATCAAAATCATGTAGTTCACCTCAAAAATTTCGTTTGGTAAGTTGAATTTGAAGGTGAGAAAAAACACAAGAAGGGGGGGTTGAATTGTGTTTTCAAAAACTTTTCCTTCTTACGAAATAAAACTGTTCTCAGGATCAGAGTCTGATGGAGTTCAGAGTCTGATTTGAGTTCAGAGTCTTAATGCAGCGGATAGAGAGTAAGAGTGCAGAAAAGAAAGAAGAACACAAGCAATTATACAGGTTCCTTCCACAAACCGGAAGTAGTCATGTCCCCCTTGCACTTCCAAGGAGAGTTCCACTAAAATGTAATATCAAATTACAAGTTGCTCAAACACACAGTAAGAGACTTCTCAATGCTCAAGGACAACTCCAAGAGACTTCCTTTGCTCAATCACACCTGAAAGAGACTTCTATGCTCAAGGACAACTCCAAGAGACTTCCTTTGCTCAATCACAAAAGAAAGAGACTTTTCTAAACAATTACAAAGAATTGAAAAGGGTTTTGAATACTTGATATACAATCAGAGGTATTCACAAAATAATGCAAACAGAACATACTCTGTTTTTCTAGACACTTAGAAATTCTAAGATATGAACTTTGGTAAGAATTCTCTAAGTTGTTGATGTGTATTTTGCAGCGTTTTTGGCTCAGATGATATTTGTTAGACTTTTCTTTCAGCCCTTCTCTCTGTACATTTTTCTTCAAGTCTTTATCCCTATTTATAGAGGATTTGAGAGACGTTGAGAACTAGCCGGTACATCAACTTGTCTTGACTGAAGCTTTGATTCTTCACCATTGATCTTTTGCCCGATTTGATAATTGTCCTATGATGAAACAATTTCAAATCCATTCCAGTAGAGAAGGAATAATGTCTGCAAACATTACTGTTATTCTTGTCTTGTAGAGGAGACAAGATGCAGAGGTGGTGGTTGTAGAGGCATGCGCAGACTTAGTGGTTGTACACTTCGTACACTGTACTATATCAACGCTCTTAAGCTTCTAGTGAAGTAGCTTCTGATGAACATGCTTCTGATATAGTGGATACAAGAGCTGCTTTCTTTAGACGCACTAAGCTTCTGATGACATCATCTTCAGGAGCACTTTCATTCATATGCTCTTAGGCTTCAAAATAAATTCCTTTGCTCTTTGATTCGTTCAATCAGAACCTCTATGAATAAGACTTTGATTATGGTCTTGTACACTTGAACAAATGTTTAGCATATCCAATTGACAATTTTAATACTTTGTTATCATCAAAACTTAAACGGTGATTATGTGAAACACCCTTTGTTCCAACATAATTGATTTTAGAAGTTTGAAAAATGTTTTTGAGAGGACAAGAGGCCGAAAGGCATAGAAGAATAAAAATGTGAGGTTGTTTGATTTTAATTGAAGAAAAGAAAGTCTAAATGATTAAAATTGATTGAAGTTTTGATTTAGAAAAAAAGTAAAGAAAGAAAGATTCACTTGGTTTGTTTCCAAGGTTTGTTAAGAAAATGTTTTTCTGATTTTGCATATTTGATTTTTTTGGGAAAATGATATTTTAACTAACGGTAAAGAAACTATACGTAAAACGTAATAGAAAGCGTAAAAATAAAACCGGGGACATTGGATCCCATAGTAAAGTCTCAAACCTAAATTACTAGTTGTTCAATTTTAAAGCAATTATATTAGTCGAGTTTTTAGTCCTAGTTTGTCCCTAATCCGTTTAGTCCTCGATCACGGTTATGGCGTAAATGCGGTAAAAATAAAGTGTGTGATAGTGTCGGTGTACGTGTCGGTGCATATTTTATTTACATAATTACATGATTCCTAGATACATTCTATGGTCTCAAGAGCAATATAAAAGAAATAAAATGCATAGAAAATAAATTACATCAAATTCCCTAATTATACACACTAAAAATAATGACAAATAAAATAAATGACGAGAACTAAAATATGCATGAGATGATGAAGAAAAATAATGAAAAAATACAAATATACTAAAATAATAAAAAAACAGTAATTAAACAATTAACACCAAAACAAAATATTTTTGTAAACCTTTTTTTTAAAAAAAATTAAAAATAAAAGGGGGTGCAGGAAGTAAAGCAAGGGTGTGATTAGCAAAAAAGTAGAGAAAAGTGGGCTCAATCCCAATTCAGATCTAAACCGTCTGATTGATCAGAAGGCTCAGATCTAAATCTAAGGAATCATATCACAGCCACAAGATGAAGATCAAAAGGTTAAAACAGCGATAGTGTATGGAAGAGAAAAAGGAAACACATGCATACTAGGGAAAATTAAAATGAGGTATTAAAATGAGGTTTGAGTGATGACGATTGTCCCTTCGGAATTAAAATGAGGTATTTTAAAATACCTCTGCCGAAAATTCGTCTGAGACGAGGGAAAATTACATTTTTGAAATACGAACGAAAAAACTTCGAACGCGAATAAAACTAGAAATAAAAAACGAGTGCAAAGAAAATTTGAAATGCCAATAAAATTTTGAGAATTAAAATGCCGACGCGACAAGCGTAAAAATGATTGAAATGCAAATAATAATAAAAATGGAATTAAAAAGAGCACCGACACAACGAGCGTTAAAATATGATTAAAATGCAAATGAAATTGAGAATTAAAATGCCAACGCGACGAGCGTTAAAATGCGTTTAAAAATGAGAATTAAAATGTGAATAAAAGGAAATAAAGGTAAATAAAATGGGTTTTGGAATGCACATAAAAGATGGTTAAACGGGGAACCTTGATCAAAATTTGGGGTATGACAGATGCCCCTATTTATGTTTCTTCGTCATGGGGATTTAAAAAGATGAAATTTTTAAATCGACGGGTCGAAGAGACTTAAATATCAAGTACACCAATTTTGACCAGTTGAAATGATGAGTAGGGAACAAATTGATAAGTATCACTGGGGAGGAAAGACTGAATATTACCTTTAAAATGGTAAAAACCGAATTTGCATGAAAATAAATTCTGCTGATTACCTTTGAAACAGTAATCGACGAATGAGCTTGAAAATAGATCATGATAATTACTTTTGAAATAGTAACTGACGAATGTGCATGAAAATAAATCCTGCCGATTACCTTTGAAATAGTAATCGACGAATATGCTTGAAAATAGATCATGCCAATTACCTTTGAAAAAGTAATCGACGAATATGCTTGAAAATAAATCCTGCCAATTACTTTTGAAATAGTAATCGGCGAATATGCTTGAAAATAAATCATACCAATTACTTTTGAAATAGTAACCGACAAATGTTCTTGAAAATAAATCATGCCAATTACTTTTGAAATAGTAATCGACGAATATGCTGAAAATAAATCCTACGAATTACTTTTGAAATAGTGACCGACGAATGTTCTTGAAAATAAATCATGCCAATTACTTTTGAAATAGTAATCGACGAATATGTTGAAAATAAATCTTGCCGATTACTTTTGAAATAGTAATTGACGAATGTACTTGAAAGTAAAGTCTTGCCGATTACTTTTGAAATAGTAACCGACGAATATGCTTGAAAATAGATCATGCCAATTACTCTTGAAATAGTAACCCACAAATGTGCTTGAAAATGAATCATGCCGATTACTTTTGAAATAGTAATTGACGAATGTGCAGAAAGATGAATCCTGCCAATTACTTTTGAAATAGTAATCGATGAATGTGCAGAAAAATAAATCCTGCCAATTACTTTTGAAATAGTAACCGACGAATATGCTGAAAATAAATCTTGCCGATTACATTTAAAATAGTAATCGACGAATGTGCAGAAAATGACTCCTGCCAATTACTTTTGAAATAGTAATCGACGAATATTCTTGAAAATAAATCATGCCAATTACTTTTGAAATAGTAATCGACGAATATGCTTGAAAATAAATCATGCCGATTACTTTTGAAATAGTAGTTGACGAATGTACTTGAAAGTAAAGTTTTGCCGATTACTTTTAAAATAGTAACCGACGAATATACTTGAATGTAAAGTCTTGCCGATTACTTTTGAAATAGTAACTGACGAATATGCAGAAAATAAATATGCAAGGAGGGACACGCCTATTACCGTTAAATTGGTAAAGACGAGATTACAAGAAAGATAAACACATGTCTATTACCTTTAGATTTGGTAAAGGCGTCATTACAAGAAAGATAAACACATGTCTATTACCTTTAGAATTGGTAAAGACGAACATGCAGGAAATGAATCTGATTCGCAATTATTGGCAGGGGATTAACCTGGTCCAAAAGGTATAAAAGACACTAGCAGGGTATTAACCTGGTCCAAAAGGTATAATAGATATTGGCAGAGTATTAACCTGGTCCAAAAGGTATAAAAGATATTAGCAGGGTATTAACCTGGTCCAAAAGGAATAAAAGATATTGGCAGGGTATTCACCTGGTCCAAAAGGCAAGTGAAGACCGAACTGAAAGGATACGACCAATCAAGACTATAGGTGACATCTCTGGACCATACACATTGGGGGATGACGCTTTTGAGAGATACAATTGAAATATGACAATAGGTGATCAATGCATTCATGTATAAATGATGATTGTATGCAAGTTATATGTGCAAGAATGTTTATATGCATGAATATATATATATATATATATATATATATATATATATATATATGAATGAATGTATGAGTACATGAATATATGACTGTATGAATGTATGATTTAGACGACTCTATATAACAAGTGAAGCTGGCAAGACTAGACAAGTAAGATGGGAGGCGGACTAACATCGCAGTACAAACACTCGGCAATCTTCATTGTGGGATGATATTATTGGAGATGAATCAAATCACTGTCGGGCTAAAGCCTGCTATCAAATCACTAATGAGAGGAAGCTCAATAATCAAAACACTGAAGGGGTAAAGCCCATTTATCAAAAGCCTGACAGAAATCGTCATCACTCAAACCACATGCAAGAGGCGCCATTAATCAAACTGTAGGCAGAAGTCACCATAAATCAAACCACAAGCAGAAGTCGCCATTAATCAAACCACAGGCCGCAGTCGCCATTAATCAAACTGTAGGCAGAAGTCACCATAAATCAAACCACAAGCAGAAGTCGCCATTAATCAAACCACAGGCCGCAGTCGCCATTAATCAAACTGTAGGCAGAAGTCACCATTTCTCGGGATAAAACCCATCAATCAATCAAACTGACATAAGTCGCCATTTTTAAACTAGCACCAGGTGTATTCTTCTATTTAGCCCATTGGAAATGTGATGCCTCTGCCTTTTCCATTTTTCATTTTTTTTGTATTGTTTTTTTTTATAAAATCCCTAACTTTTGCCTGGATCGCCCTTTCGGGTTTTCAATCCACCGGGAATATATTCTTCTTTTTTGTATGCCCCTAATTTTTTCCTGGACTGCCCTTTCGGGTTTTCAATCCACCGGGATGCTCCTTTTTGGCTTAAGCCGCCCTCTCAGGTTTTCGACTTAGCGAGCTCTTTTTTTTATATTATTTTTTGTATTTGACAGAGATCATCTCACGGCCTTTGGTCGTACTCAACCTGCAGGGTTTAACTGTCCTTGAGACAGATGTTGATGTATATTTCTTCTACTCATGAGTTCAAAAAAAATGTACCTGTTGTTTATGCATTTCAAAAGACATGAAAAAGTTTTTTTTTTTTTAAATAATTTTTTTTGCTTTAAATATTAACATCACAAATAGAAGGGAATAATGCAACCAAAATAAAATGAGAGTTTCAAATAAATGGGCACATGCTCAAGTTAATGTAAATGGAGTGGTGGCCCGCCAAAGGCATGACTCCACGGATTTCAAAATTTTGGAAAATAGTAATTATACGGGAAAAGTACATTGAACACAATAACCGCTATTCTCCTTGACAACTTTGAATTCCACAGTTCCAAGTCTTTGATTTGCAGACGTTTCAGATCGGAAACCCTTTAACAACTAAGATGCCCCAGATGAATCATATCCGATTTGATGCAGTTACCTTGCCATAAGTTGGAGGTCTTTTGAGGGCTGAAATGCCCCAAGTGAGTCATGTCCGACCAAGTGCAGTTACTTTGTCATAATCCTTAACTTTTGCATAGGTCGCCCTTGTGGGTTTCAACCTATCAGGATAATCATTTTTTCATTTTTTGCATTCATTTTTTTTCATGTCTCTAACTTTTGCATAGACCGCCCTTTCGGCTTTTCAGTCCATCAAAACACTCTTTTTTTGCCTAAGCCGCCTTGTTCAGATTTGCGACTTATCGAGCTTTTTTATTTTAACAAAGTATTTCTTGACTTCATTGGTATTCACCGGACATACAAGCTTGTCACTATCCTTTATAATTAGGCATTCATTGCCCCTGGAACCTGGTTAAATCAGATAGTATAACTTTGAGCACAAGACCAGTTTCTTGACATTCATGGGGACGAGCCTTCTTAGTCGAAAACTTGCTTCATCCTTTTGATATAACTGTCCACGCCATATAACAGTAACGCCTTTAAATTCAATCAAGCTTAGCTTTCATTGGAACTTCTATTGACAGGACTTTGACCTCCATGTGAGGCACTGCCTTTGTGTTGTATACTGAGGGATGGTGGGGGGGTTGCCCCTGTTAAAGTGGGCACTTGGAGTACAATATTCCTACAAGGCAAATGGTAGCATCTCATGCCAGTCTTTGTAAATGAATGTCATCTTATGGACAATCTTTCTTGATATTTGTATTTGCATCTTTGACGGCTAAGATGCCCCAGTAGGCGAGAAGTCTCATTGGAAACTTCTTCATCATCCTTTCCTTTAGCCTCGGATACAAGGAACTCAAATTTGAAAGAGAGTACAAAGTCAAAGTGTTCAACGGGTTATTAATGCATGATTTGATTATTGATTTTGACAACTAAATGAAAGTTATGATTATGCATATATGATTAAAGAAATTTTTGGTTTTTTTTATATTACCATTTTCCAGAAAAAGCACAAAATAAAACAAAGTCGGGATCAAGACGACCTTTTAATTAATGACGAAAATACATAAAGCAAAGAGCCCTAAACAAGTTCACTTCCGTCTCGGGTGGGATGAAAGTATTTTTTTTAATTCTTTTTTTGAAAAACATAAAACAACAAACAAACATTTTAATCGGACAAATGAGTAGTAGAAAGAAACATTAACAACGACCCAATTGCAGCTAAACCTTCCATGTGACAACAATAGGTACCAAGATCCGATAGTGGATTAACCTGCATATTCAAGTTCGAACTCTTCGAAAGGTATGAAGTTTTTTTGAATCAATTTTTGAACTATCTTCTGTAATGCAAAACATTCTTCAATATCGTGTCCTGGTGCCCCTTGATGGAAGGCACAAGAGAGGTCAGCCCTATATCCTGCTGGCAATACTGTCGGTACTGAAAGAGGTGCCTTGGTGTGGATCAAATTCCTTTCAAGCAACCTTGGAAACAAATCTGCATAACTCATAGAAATAGGATGAATTTGAGTTCTTGGAGCTTGTTGTTGATATTGATGAAACTGGGGTTGATAACCCGAACTTTGAACAACATTTGTGACAGGCATAACAGCGACGACATGGTGATAAGCCAGATACTGTTGTTGAGGCTGACTCTGCACCCCACTCATTTCTTGATCTTCGTACTCAGAATCATCAGCGGGAACACTTCCTTTGACCAAACGTCTCTTTCGGACCCATTCTTCAATACGCATGCCCACGGTCATCATCTTTGCGAAGCTGCCGGATGCACTTGCAAGCATATGCTCATAATAGGACTGATCCAAAGTCTCCAGGAAAATCTCGGTAAACTCTTTCTCTTCTAGAGGTGGACGGACTTGAGCAGCGAAATCCCTCCAACGTTGGGCATAAGCCTTGAAAGATTCATTATCATTCATGGTCATGGCCTGCAGTTCCCTTCTATTTGGGGCCAAGTTCAAGTTGTATTCGTGTATCGTCTAACGAAAGCCTCGCACAAATCCTTGAAAGTTTTGATATCAACCTTGTTCAGACCAACGTACCATATCAGAGCGGCACCCGTCAAACTATCTTGGAAACAATGGATGAGAAGCTCATCGTTACCTACCTAAGGAGACATCTTTTTCACGTACATCGCCAGATGAGTCTCAGGGCAAGTGTTCCCTTTGTATTTTTCAAAGTCGGGGACCTTGAACTTGGGCGGAATCACGACATTTGGAACTAAGCAGAGATCATGCACATTTTGACCAAACACCTCCTTACCATGCATGATTTTAACTCTTTCTGTACGACGTCAAGTCTTTTCTCCAAGTTGCCCACTCTGTCATCTCCTGCCACACTATCAGAGTGATAGATTTGTCCTTCTTCTTGCTGGGCAGTATGAACCAGAGGTGCTGTATAGGTCACGGTAGCCTGAGGAGTTGGATGACCGGTTTGAAAGGACGGTGTAAACTGTTGACCAAGAGAAAATGGCTGACTCTGTGCAACTGTCATCAAAGATATTAAGTTCCTCAAAATCTCATTTTCGGCCCTGAGGGTAGTCACATTTTCACGAAGCTTGTGGTTCTCTTGTTCAAGATGATGATCCATTCTGATTTTTCCGAGTGTTGTAGATGCGAGTTGACCGATGGATTGACCTTTTATAGAGAAGACACAGTATGAGACGCGGACTAGAAACTATGAATGCAAATGATGCATGATATGTTTTTGCAAAATAATTTTTTTTTTTGAAGGACTCATCAAAGTTAAGTGTAAATATTGTAGAGGAACATGGTTTCATTTGAAAACTGTAAAGATATTGCAATCAGTTCTTTTTTCAAAAGGTAAAAACGAGACCAAGGAAAAAGTTTTTTAACAAAAGCAAAAGCTTAGTTAAATTTTTTGAAGTTGTATTTCTTGGTGTTCCCTCTTACAAGGTTCATTCATCTGTAATATTTACAAAAACTTGTCTAAGTCCTTCGCTTTTTTGATGGAAAATATTATTTATGAATGGATGCATGTATGCATGATTATGCTAAAGAACATAGGAAACATGGTGAGGTTAAGTTCCACAATGTTGGAATCGAGGGTAACAACGCCATTTGGTAAGGACTATGGTTTGGATGCACTTGTAACAAGGGTTCTACAAAGGTTCCCAAATTACAACCACCTTTATGAATGTATCGGTGCTCAGGAATGCTCTTAATCAAATACCATTCGCAAAGAGGTATAATTTGAGTGTAGTATCGCGTGTCGACCAAGTTTCAAGAATGCTCTTGATTTAGCCACCGCACTACGTCCTAAAAGGCCAAGATGGGTTAAAGGTAACTACGGGTTGAGAAGCTTAACAAGAGTACTACCTTCCACGAGGCCTCCGCCGAGTGGGGTTGTATCACATGTACACATAGCTCAAGAATGCTCTTGGTATGATACTATGATTATACCACCGTCCTATCTTATGTTTCTCTCAAGTCCGGGTTTAGGACTTATCTCACCACTCACGTTTAAAAGTAAACAAGTAAGCATGTATGTACAAGGTATAAGCAATAATAAAGCACAAGTATAAAGGAAGGAAAGATAGGCTTAACCCGCTTAAGAATCTACGTCCCTAGTGAAGTCGCCAATTTTGTGCTCGTGATTTTCAGGTATCAATCCATTAATTGGTTTTGAACCTTCAATCTTTGAACTCTCAACTTTTATTCGTGGGAAGGGAAAAAGTGAGTAAAAACCCTTATGAGATCAAGGTTCGGGGGTTGGTTTTGAATAGAAAAGGTGTTATGCACCCTAAACGACTTCGGTACTCCGAAGGAGCCTCTTACCTAAATTATCTTGTGCTAATTACTCGCTTACCTATTTGTAAAATATTGCTTAAAGTCTAAGTGAAAGAATGGAGGGAGAAGAAGTATGTTTTTTTATTGTTTTTATTGATTTGGAAAGACATAAGTCTTTTGCCTACATACCCACAAGTGGAATCAAAATCATGTAGTTCACCTCAAAAATTTCGTTTGGTGAGCTGAATTGATTTTAGAAGTTTGAAAAATGTTTTTGAGAGGACAAGAGGCCGAAAGGCATAGAAGAATAAAAATGTGAGGTTGTTTGATTTTAATTGAAGAATAGAAAGTCTAAAAGATTAAAATTGATTGAAGTTTTGATTTAGAAAAAAAGTAAAGAAAGAAAGATTCACTTGGTTTGTTTCCAAGGTTTGTTAAGAAAATATTTCTGTGATTTTGCATATTTGATTTTTTTGGGAAAATGATTTTTTAACTAACGGTAAAGAAACTATACGTAAAACGTAATAGAAAGCGTAAAAATAAAACCGGAGACATTGGATCCCATAGTAAAGTCTCAAACCTAAATTACTAGTTGGTCAAATATAAAGCAATTATATTAGTCGAGTTTTTAGTCATAGTTTATCCCTAATCCGTTTAGTCCTCGATCATGGTTATGGCGTAAATGCGGTAAAAATAAAGTGTGTGATAGTGTCGGTGTACGTGTCGGTGCATATTTTATTTACATAATTACATGATTCCTAGATACATTCTATGGTCTCAAGAGCAATATAAAAAAAATAAAATGCATAGAAAATAAATTACATCAAATTCCCTAATTATACACACTAAAAATAATGACAAATAAAATAAATGTCGAGAACTAAAATATGCATGAGATGATGAAGAAAAATAATGAAAAAAATTACAAATATACTAAAATAATAAAAAAAACAGTAATTAAACAATTAACACCAAAACAAAATATTTTTGTAAACCTTTTTTTTAAAAAAATTAAAAATAAAAGGGGGTGCAGGAAGTAAAGCAGGGGTGTGATTAGCAAAAAAGTAGAGAAAAGTGGGCTCAAACCCAGTTCAGATCTGAACCGTCTGATTGATCAGAAGGCTCAGATCTAAATCTAGGGAATCATATCACAGCTACAAGATGAAGATCAAAAGGTTAAAACAACGATATTGTATGGAAGAGAACAGGGAAACACATGCATACTAGACACAGTAATAAAAATAAAAAGAAAAGTGAAATAACCACGGCCGTTAGATCATAGATCTAATGGTCCAAAATCGAAGTTGAGCCAAAGAGAGTAGTATTGACCGGTTCGGTTCAGGAAATGAACCGGTCTAGTTCGGTTTAGGGAGAGGAGTATATATAGACATGATCCGATTTTTTAATTCATTTTCTCATAACTTCCTCTCTCTAAAACAAACTAGAGAGAGAAGCTCTGACTTCTCTCCTAGTTTCTGATCGTCTTCTCCAGCGAGGGGAACAAAGTCCGGCGCGGTGGCCGCCGGCGCCGCTGTGCCGAAAATTTCAACCACCTCCGTTTCACAAACAAATAACATTTTTAAATATCCTAATTAGTGTAAAGTACGAATATGGCCTTAGATTTTTCAAAAACTCAACGGTTTGTTCTAGATCTACAAATGAAGTTTCGGATCTAACCCTTTTTCGGATCCGGTTTTGCTCTCTCTCCTTCCTTTGCTTCGATTCGGATCTTTCAATGAGAGAGCTTCATGGTGTTGTTGTCATGAGTTCGATTTGCTACCGTTCTCGTTTGAAAAACGCGAACAGTGTTGTTGTTAGGAGTCCGATCCAAAAAAAGAAAAAAAGAGTGGTTGGTGTTTGAGTTTATGATGTTGAGGTTTATGGCTTGAATATGTTACTGGAAATTTTTGTGAAGAGGATGAATATTCATGTTGAACTCATGAATGTTCATATGAATATTCATAGTTTTTTGATATTTTTTCTTGATTTTGATCTATTATTTGATGAGAGAGAAGGGGAATCGGTGTTTGTGATTATTCTGACCTACTATGTGGCTGCAGTCTTTTTGGGTCAGTGATTGGCATTGATTGGACCCCTGAACAATGTAATTAATGCAGATATTTATAGTGAAAAAGTAGGGTTTTCATCTAATACACGCCAAAGACCAAAATGCCCCTAAGGGGTCTCTGATACATGTGACAGCAAGACAAATGAGACTTGGGAGAAAAGTTTTGAAAATGGACCAATGAGCAAAGGACACGTGGACTGGATTAAAGCTAAAGACTAACAAAAAAATAAAATAAAATAAAAAGGACATACATATAAATAAAAAAACGTGGCACATTAAAGAAAAGAAGAAGAAAAATGAAAATAAAATCAAAATGATAAAAGTATAAGAATAAAAAAGGAAATTAAATTATGAGAATTAAAAAATGGTAATAAAGATGAAATAAATTAAATAAAATTGTCCCTTCGAAATTAAAATGAGGTATTTTAAAATACCTCTCTGTCGAAAATTCGTCTGAGACGAGGGAAAATTACATTTTTGAAATACGAACGAAAAAACTTCGAACACGAATAAAACTAGAAATAAAAAACGAGTGCAAAGAAAATTTGAAATGCCAATAAAATTTTGACAATTAAAATGCCGACGCGACAAACGTTAAAACGATTGAAATGCAAATAATAATAAAAAAATGGAATTAAAAAGAGTACCGACACAACGGGCGTTAAAATATGATTAAAATGCAAATGAAATTGAGAATTAAAATGCCAACGTGACGAGCATTAAAATGCGTTTAAAAATGAGAATTAAAATGTGAATAAAATGGGTTTTGAAATGCACATAAAAGATGGTTAAACGGGGGACCCTGGTCAAAATTTGGGGTATGACAGGAGCTAACAGTACAAGTTGAAAGCCCAGTTGATTTCACTTCTCTGGCTTATCATGGCTGCAACATCGAGGAATTCTACGAAGCTCAGAACCTCTTACACTACTTTGATATGCTGAATGGTCCAACCTATGTGAATCTCATAAGGCACTTATGGGTAAGAGCATCTGTTTATGATAAACATGCTGCTAAGCTGGAAATGGAAGAAAATGTGCTTATTAACCCCTCTTTGGCTGGGAAATCTAGAGAAGAAATGGGTCTGGAACCCTTCGTTGATACTGAGATCAGATCAAGTATCATGGGTGTACCAGTCTTCATCACTCAGGAGAACATTGTTGGAACAAAGGGTGTTTCATAATTATACCACTTAAGTTTTGATGATAACAAGGTATTAAAAATTATCAATTGGATATGCTAAAAGTTTATTCAAGTGTACAGGACCATCAACAAAGAATTATTTACAAGAGGTTCTGACTGAATGAATTAAAGAGCAAAGGAATTTTAGATTGAAGATTGAAGAGCATCTGACTAAAAGCGCTCCTGGAAAGTCAGAAGCATAGTGCGTCTGAAGAAAGCGCTCCTGAAGATGACGTCATTAGAAGCCAGTTTTCCAGAAGCAAAGTTCATCAGAAGCCAATTTGTTCAGAGGCTAAAGAGCGTTGACAAAGTACAGTGTACGGAATGTACAACCACTATGTCTGCGCATGTCCCTGCAACCACCAACTCTGCATTGTGTCTTCTATACACGACAAGAATAACAGCAACAACTGCAGACTTTATTCCATATTTACCGGAATGGATTTGAAATTGGTTTCATAAGTACAATCCTCAAATCAAGCAAAAGATCAATGGTGTCAAATCAAGTTTCGGTCAAGATAAAGTGATCAGCTGGCTAGTTCCCAACGTTTCTCAAATCCTCTATAAATAGAGATGAATACTTGAAGAACTAACACACATATACACATACGCGAACAAGGCTATTTCTCATATTCAAAGTCGCAAACATTGCTCATCAACAACTTAGATAATTCTTACAAAAGTTCACATTTTAGAATTTCTAAGTGTCTAAGAAAAACAGAGTCTGTTCTGTTTCGTTTTGTTTTGTGAATACCTCTGATTATATATCAAGTATTCAAAACCCTTTTCAATTCTCTGTAATTGTCTAGAAGTCTCTTGGAGTTGTCCTTGAGCATTGAAGTCTCTTTCTTGTGTGATTGAGCAAAGGAAGTCTCTTACTTGTGTGTTTGAGCAACTTGTAATTTGATATTACATTTTAGTGGAACTCTCCTTGGAAGTGCAAGGGGGACAGGACTACTTCCGGATTGTGGAAGGAACCTGTATAAATTGCTTGTGTTCTTCTTATGTTTTCTACTCTCTTACTCTTAATCCGCTGCACACTAAAACTCTGAACTCTAATTAGACTCTGAACTTTTCAGACTCTGATCCTGAGAACAGTGCTTATTTTCGTGAGAAAGAAACGTTTTTGAAAACACAATTCAACCCCCCCTTCTTGTGTTTTTCCCACCTTCAGTTGGTATCAGAGCTTCGACTCTGTAGCTAGCACTTAACCGTGTTACAGTAAACGATCGGTGAAAAACATGTCTGGGGAAGACGCTTCTGTATCTGGTTCTGGTTCTGGCTCTGGAGCTACTATACATTATGACTACAGCAACAACAACAGAAGTGAAAGATCTGCTAATCACAACAAACCTCCCATGTTTAATGGTGATCCAAAAATGTTCTCTTGGTGGAAGACCAAGATGTATAGTCACATCATGGGAATGGATGAAGAGTTGTGGGATGTTCTTGAAGATGGTGTTGGTGATCTGAGGTTGGATGAAGAAGGTGCTGCTCTTGATAGAAAAGTTCACACTGCTGAGCAGAAAAAGCTTTATAAGAAACATCATACGATCAGAGGCATTCTTGTGGCTGCCTTGCCTCATAAAGAGTACTTAAAGATGAGTGACAAATCAACAGCAAAGGCTATGTTCACCTCATTGTGCTCACTTTATGAGGGTAACAAGAAAGTCAGAGAGGCCAAGGCTACTATGCTTGTTCATCAGTACGAGTTGTTCAGAATGAAGGAGGATGAAAACATTGAGACCATGTACTCAAGGTTTCAGACTCTTGTTTTTGGACTTCAGATTCTGAAGAAAAGCTACGTAGCGTCTGATCATGTGAACAAGATTTTGAGAAGTTTACCTGCAAAGTGGAGACCGAAAGTGACAGCCATTGAAGAAGCTAAAGATTTAAACACCTTGAGTGTTAAAGATCTTATAAGCTCTTTAAAATGTCATGAGATAGGTCTTAATGAGCATGAACCTATCAAGAAGCCTAAGTCCATTGCACTAAAATCTAGAGGCAAGTCAAGTAAGGCTCTGAAGGCATTAGAGTCTGAAGAAGAATCTACATATGAAGATTCTGATGAAGACTCTGAGATTGTTCAGGAGATGGCTATGCTCACCAACAGACTACAATATCTTGCTAAGAAGAACAAGAAGTTCATGAGAAGAGGCAGTAGTCACAAAAGCTCTAGAAAAGAAGATCAGAAAGGTTGCTTTAACTGCAAGAAGGTTGGACACTTCATTGCTGAATGTCCAGACCTGCAGAAAGAGAAATCCAAAGAAAAATCAAAGAAAGCAATCTTCAAGTCCAACAAATTCAAGAAGCAATTCAAGAAGAGCTTGATTGCAACTTGGGAAGATCTGGATAATGAGTCTGAGTCTGACAAAGATGATGCTGAAGATGAAGCAAAAATAGCTCTGGCTTTGGTAGCTACTGCTGAAAATGAAAAAGATTCATCTGATGCTGAGTCAAGTACAGATTCTGAAACAGAAACTGAGGTATATTCTAAACTCACTAGATCTGAATTGATTGATTCTCTCAAGGAACTTCTTGGTCATTATGAAAACCAATCCACTTAGTTGAGGAGAGTTAAGCAACGATACATTAAACTGCTAAAACTCCATGAATCAACTAAGATGGAAATGGATGTTTTACAACAAGAAAAAAATGATTTAAAAACAATGACTAAGAAAGGTGATAATAAATCCTTATCTGAGCAGGATGCTGCTCTTCAAGAGTTTATTAACACATGAATTGATAGAACCAAAGTTGCATCTATGATTTATAGCATAAATCAGAACAAGAAAAAGGGAATCAGTTTCACAAGAGGAAACTCTAGTGAAGTAATTCTGAAACCTTGTTCTGATAACATCAAAGAGGGACTGAAAACTCATTTTGTGTCTGAATCTGGAAAAGCTTCCCATTCAGGATCTAAATCTTTAAATTCAAAGGAATTGACTAAGTCGAAACTTGAGAATCAAAAGACAAAGGTAACGAATGACTCTAAATCAAAAGCTCCAACGTTACAGATTCTGAAGAGATCAGAACCTAACAAACAGGTTCTGAAACTCAAAAGCCTAGATTTCAGAGGAAGGAAGCTGTCTTTACTAAGTCACATTCTAAGACTAAAGGTTCTGAACCCAAAGTCTGGAAGAAGACAGAACAAGAAAATTTCAGATAGAGAACACAAATGAGACTCAGAACTTCTAGGACTAACCCAAGAGGACCCATAAAAATATGGGTACCTAAGACAGAAATTGTTGATGCTGCAGGTATGTCTAAAAGGAAATGAAAAGCAGAAGTCCTGGTATCTGGACAGTGGCTGCTCGCGACATATGACGGGAGAAAAGTCTATGTTCCTAACCCTGACCATGAAAGAGGGAGGAACTGTGGGATTTGGAGGAAACCAAACTGGCAAAATCATTGGTACTGGAACAATTGGTAATTCCTCAGTCTCAATCAATAATGTGTGGTTTGTAGATGGACTTAGGCATAACCTACTTAGCATAAGTCAATTTTGTGATAATGGTTATGACGTCTTGTTTAATAAGAACAACTGCACAGTGATCAACAAAGATGATCAATCTGTAGTTTTTAAGGGAAAGAGAAAGAACAATGTTTACAAGATTAATTTTTCAGAACTGACTGATCAGAAGGTATTTTGCCTCCTATCAGTGAGTGATAAGAAATGGCTGTGGCACAGAAGGTTGGGACATGCTAACTGGAGATTAATCTCTAAACTTAGCGAGTTACAACTTGTCAGAGGCTTACCAGACATTGATTATCACTCAGATGCACTGTGTGGTGCATGTCAGAAGGGAAAAATTGTAAAAACTTCTTTCAAATCAAAAGACATTGTCTCTACCTCTAGACCCTTGGAACTACTCCATATTGATTTATTTGGACCAGTGAGTACTGCATCCATATATGGAAGTAAATATGGTTTGGTTATAGTTGATGATTACAGTAGATGGAGTTGGGTTAAGTTTCTCAAATCTAAAGATGATTCATATGATGTGTTTACGAAATTCTGCATCCAAGTCCAATCTAAAAAGGTACTGAAAATTCAAAAAGTTAGAAGTGATCATGGGGGAGAATTTGAAAATGAGCCATTTGAAATATTTTGTGAAAAATTTGGAATTATCCATGAATTCTCTTCTCTAGAACTCCACAGCAAAATGGGGTTGTAGAGAGAAAGAATTGAACTCTACAAGAAATGGCAAGAACCATGATTCACGAAAACAATCTAGCAAAACATTTTTGGGCAGAAGCAGTAAACACAGCATGTTATGTTCAGAACAGGATCTATATAAGACCCATACTGAATAAAACAACATATGAACTCTTTAAAGGCAGAAAACCTAACATTTCTTACTTTCATCAGTTTGGATGTACATGTTACATTCTAAACAATAAAGTCTATCTGAAGAAATTTGATGCAAAGGCACAAAAGGGAGTCTTTCTAGGTTACTTTGAGAGTTCTAAGGCATACAGACTGTATAACTTGGAAACACTCTGTGTTGAAGAGTCTATGCATGTCAAATTTGATGACAAGGAGCCTGGAAGTAAAATTCTAGAGCAGAATGAAAGCATTGCAGGTTCAGAAGAGTCTGATGATTATTCAGAACCTGATCAGACTTCAGAGTTGAATGATACTTCAGAAGCTGTGACAGCTCCTGATGTCCCAATTGTTGAAGCTTCTGAAGAAGCTCAAGATGATTCACAACAAGTTATCCAGTCCATAAACTCATACAAATATAAGTCTTCTCATCCTGAGGATCAGATCATTGGCAACAAAGAAAGTCCCAGAAGAACTAGATCTTATTTCAGACCTGAAGAGTCTGCCCTGGGATTGCTGTCCATGATAGAACCTACAACAGTTGATGAAGCACTAGCTAATGATGGATGGATCATAGCAATGCAAGATGAACTCAATCAATTCAAAAGGAATGATGTATGGGATCTTGTACCTAAGCCTGAACACAAGAACATTATTGGAACTAAATAGGTGTTTAGGAACAAGCTGGATGAACAGGGAGAAGTAATCAGAAACAAAGCCAGACTTGTTGCTCAAGGATACAGCCAACAAGAAGGCATTAACTACACTGAGACTTTTGCTCCAGTTGCAAGATTGGAAGCAATCAGGTTACTTCTTTCCTACGCAGTAAATCACAACATAATTTTGTATCAAATGGACGTTAAAAGTGCATTTCTCAATGGAGTCATTTCTGAAGAAGTGTTCGTGAAACAACCACCTAGTTTTGAGGATTTAAAACATCCTGACCACGTTTTCAAGCTAAAGAAATCTTTGTATGGTCTGAAACAAGCTCCTAGAGCCTGGTATGACAGACTAAGCAATTTCTTGCTTAAAAATGATTTTAAAAGAGGACAGGTTGACACAACACTTTTCAAGAAGACACTTGAGAAAGACATTCTGATTATGCAAATTTATGTTGATGATATCATTTTTGGTTCAACTAATAGATCTCTTTGCAAGGAATTTTCTAAGATGATGCAGGAGGAGTTTGAAATGAGCATGATGGGAGAACTGAAGTTCTTTCTAGGAATTCAGATCAACCAATGCAAAGAAGGAGTGTATGTTCATGAGTCTAAATATACCAAAGAGCTTCTGAAAAAGTTTAAGCTTGAAGACTGCAAAGAAATGAACACTCCAATGCATCCTACCTGCACTCTGAACAAAGAAGATCAAGGATCTAAAGTTGACCAGAAGCTGTATCGAGGTATGATTGGTTCTCTGTTGTATCTCACTGCATCCAGACCTGATATTTTATTCAGTGTATGCTTGTGTGCAAGGTTTCAATCAGATCCTAGAGAATCTCACTTAACTGCTGTTAAAAGAATCTTTAGATATCTGAAAGGAACAACTAATCTTGGACTTCTGTATAAGAAATCTTCAGATTATAAGCTAGTTGGATTCTGCGATGCTGACTATGCTGAAGACAGGATTGAAAGAAAATCAACCAGTGGAAATTGTCAATTTCTTGGTGAGAATCTGATATCCTGGGCCAGTAAGAGACAAGCAACTATTGCTTTGTCAACAGCAGAAGCAGAATACATCTCAGCTGCTAGTTGCTGCACACAACTGCTTTGGATGAAACATCAGTTGGAAGACTACCAAATAACTGAAAACTGTATTCCAATTTACTGTGATAACACAGCTGCTATCTGTTTGTCTAAGAATCCTATTCTTCATTCAAGGGCCAAGCACATTGAAATTAAACATCATTTTATCAGAGACTATGTTCAAAAGGGAGTTTTAGATATTCAATTCATTGATACTGATCATCAATGGGGTGATATTTTTACAAAACCCTTAACTGTTGAAAGATTTAATTTTATAAAGAAAAATTTGAGCATGCATTTTGTCTCTGAGTAATGCTTGCCTCTGAATGAAAAACTAGACTCTGAAAATTATCAGAAGTTGTTGGAGTATCAGACTCTCCTTGGAGAATTTGAAGAGACTCAGCATCTGAAAAAAAATTCAGACTCTGGGAAGGAATCTTTTTGACTCTGATAGTATTAAGAAGTGGAAAAGGTTAAAGTTACTTTTGTAGACTTCTGACACGGTCTATCTGCATTGGGAAACAACTCTTTTAGGGCAATGATGGTTATTCTCTTTAACAAATATTCTCGCGCCCCTGTTTGTCATTAATGTTTGTGTCTGGTTGTCGCTTCTAATATATGAAAAGTTGTTTTTCAGAAATCACTATAAATACCAAACACACACTACTCACTCACTTTCCTACACTTTCAAATCTTTAAGCAGTTACGAAAAAAAATCTGTTTTTCTCTCTTCTCTCACATTAGAAACCCTTTACCCTCAAATCTTCAACTTCTTCATATGGCTACTTCAACAAGAGGTTCTAGCATGCAACAAGGCACAGGATCAATCTACTCCATCAAACCAATTACGATGTCAATTCCAATTGATTCTTTGGATGTTCAGATTGAATCACCGGTAGACTTTGCATCTCTGAAAAGAAACGGGGTAGATATGGCAGCTCTAATTTCTGCTCAGAAGATGTTTGAGTATTTTCAGATGTTAAATGGACCAACTTATGTGAATCTAGTAAGGGAATTCTGGATTCGGGCTGAAGTATGTGACGTTGAATCTGCTAAGTCACAAGAAAATCAAGCTGTATCAAGAAACCCTAATCTGAAAGGGAAATCAAGAAAAGAGATGGGTCTTGAACCTTTCCACGGTTTAGAAATCAAGTCTGCAGTGATGGGTATCCCAGTATCTATCACAGAAGGGGTGATTGCTAAAGCCTGCAGGATGGCTCTTGATGGAAGGTTCATCTGGAACGTTAGCAGGAAAGACGCTTTGCTGGAAAGCTACACTAACCTGTTGTTGAAAGGACATCCTGCAACCAAGTTGGTAGACATGGATATCAAGCACAGGGTGCTTCTGAAGATTGCCAATGAGTGTTTCTTTCAGAAGGGAGGAGGTGCTGATCAATCCAGTCTGGACCATAAACTGGTGTTGTATTTCTTGGCTGCATTTCAACCTATCAATCTTCCAAGATATATCATGCATCACCTATGTTGGGCTATCAAGGAAGCATCAAAAAGAAAAAGGAAACAAGTTCCTTGTGGAAGACTTCTCTCTGAAATCTTCTGTCAAGGAAGTGTGCTGAAGACTCTGGACAAGTTCAACCTTGTGTCTGACAGAGTTCTGGGAATTGCTATTGGAAGGATGATAAGTGGCAAGACTTTGTTCAACATGAAGGCCACCCAGATGATCATTTCTGATGAAAAGGATCTGAAAGAATCTACAGCACCATCTCAAACAATAAGAGATTTTCCTTCAATTCTTAAGGAAGACAGTCCTGAAGCATTGACTGCTTATCTAGCAACATTTGCTAAGGAGTCTGAAGATGCCACAAAGAAAGCTGAAGTTGCTTTGGCCAGAAAGCAAAAGTCTGCTAAATCTGAAGCAACAAACTCTGACAGAGTGGCTGCTCCGAAAAGGAAAAGAGGAAAAGGTGATTCTACAATCACCATGGAAGCAGCTAGATTAGCTCTGGAAGAAATTGAAGCTGATGAAGCTGCTGGTATAGTAAGGCCCCCCAAGAGAAAAGCTGGAGAGGAGATTGTGAGTCCTATGTTCACAATATCTCCTGAGTTGGAAAAGCAATGTCAGGAATACGCTGAGAATCTGAAGAATGAGAAGAAAAGATTGAAAGCTCAGTGTAGAATCGATAGGGATAAGCAATTGGAAGCATTGGGTCTTGAACACTGTGATCAACCCACTATTGAACAAATAATAGAGGTTCAGACGCTTGCAAGAAAGGTGGAGGAAGAAGCTCTGAAGGGAGCTAAGAAGGTTCTGAAAGAGGCACCAGGAATTTCAGTAGCTGATACTTCAGAATCTGTTCCTCAAGTGGCTGGTTCAGAAGTCGCTGGTTCAGAAACTGTTGCTTCAGAAGCTGCTGCTTCAGAGGCTGCTGTCTCAGAAGCCACCAAATCTGCAAAGGTAACTCAGACTCTAGTCCCCCAAACCACTCTTTCACCTTCATCTTCAACAGACTATGACTTAGATAACATTCCTCTAAGTCAGAAATACAAATTGACCAAATCCTCACCAAAATCCAAACGAACCCCAAAATCCAAAACAACATCAAAACCAAAACTCTCTCACAAAGCCAAACCTTTCAAACCAGTACACTCTGAAATTCTTAAAACAATAGGGGAGTTATCTGAAAGAAGAGTAGGTATTTGCAACAAACTACCTGCTGACCATCCTTTCCAACCCCCCATCATCAAACCTCTTAACATGTTACCCCCAGGTGTACCCATTCCATCCTCCTCAATCTCAAATCAATCACCAAACCAAGATAGTCCAAAAGTTGTTGATTCAACACCTACTGCTGAAGAGCATGTAGTTACTGAAGAACAAACAACTGCTGAACTATCTCTCTCAGACTCACCTACAAACAAACAACAACAAACAACCTCTTCACCACATAACCAACCCTCAGAACAACATGTCATTTCCAACCTAGAATGTCATTATTCAGGAGAACTTCCTGAATACCACAACCAAAAGACTTCTGAAAACCCACCTCAATCAACCAAAACTCCAGATAAGACTATTCCAGAATCTGTCATAGAGACAGTGGCTAAAGAGTCTGTCCAAGTGATAGAGTCCGAACCCACTGTGTCTGTTTCAAATTCTGAACCAACACAAAACCTGAAACCTTGTGATTCTGACCAACCCTCATCTTCTTCACAAATTCTGACCTCTGACCAACCACCCATTAACATACTGGAATCTGATTATCTTGAAGATCAGCTAGTAGAAATCAATGAGGAAATGCAGTCTTTGGTTCTCCTCAGAAAAACTCTGTTTCTACCTCTGGAGTATCAAGACAAGTGGTCTTCTCTCAAGAACAGAGCATTTGATTTAATTGATGCTGTTGCCAAGAAGTGCTGCCGCATTCAAGCTCATGCTATGAAGCGTCGTCTGTAGGATCTGCACTCTTCTCAGCAACTTCCAAGCAAGCCTCTGTATCTGACAAATGCTCCTTTCTACGCTGAGTCAGAATATGTAACAAGAGATTCTAAGGTGTTCAAGATACTAAAGCAAAAGGTGCTGAAGCAACAAGAGGAATCCAAAGCTAGGGAGGAATATCTTCTTCAGAGGCAGTTGGCTCTGGAAGAAACTGTCAAGAAGCAGTCTGAAGATATTCAGCGTCTAATGGCTCTTATTCAGCAGCAACAACCTCAACCTAACCCTTAGATTGCACACCCTGTTTTTCTTCTTGTTATGTGTTTTAATTCTCGCTTCTGATTTCTTTGTATTTTTTACTCTCTTTTATATATAAATTGTCTTCAGTTGCTTATGTCTACTTATTTGTCTTTACTTCTTCTTAATTGTTCTTTTTAATTGATGACAAAAGGGGGAGTAATAGGAAGCATTTAACAAAGAATCTGAGCCCAAGAATAAAATAAATTCTAACAGACTTTTTTTTATTTGAGAACCTTATCTTATTTCATTTGAACTTTACGAAATTATTGTTGATTTTAAAATGAATTTAATTAACTTGGATATGACTTAGGGGGAGCTTACAAACCTCACCTTAAAGAATATCAGACTCAGGGGGAGTCAGAGCTTACAAACCTCAGAAACCCTAAAAGTCAACTTGTTAATTAAGTTAACAACAATTGATCTTTTTAAATACTTATGTTTGTCATCATCAAAAAGGGGGAGATTGTTGGAACAAAGGGTGTTTCACAATTATACCACTTAAGTTTTGATGATAACAAGGTATTAAAAATTATCAATTGGATATGTTAAAAGTTTATTCAAGTGTACAGGACCATCAACAAAGAATTATTTACAAGAGGTTCTGACTGAATGAATTAAAGAGCAAAGGAATTTTAGATTGAAGCTTGAAGAGCATCTGACTGAAAGCGCTCCTGGAAAGTCAGAAGCATAGTGCGTCTGAAGAAAGCGCTCCTGAAGATGACGTCATCAGAAGCCAGTTTTCCAGAAGCAAAGTTCATCAGAAGCCAATTTGTTCAAAGGCTAAAGAGCGTTGACAAAGTACAGTGTACGGAATGTACAACCACTATGTATGCGCATGTCCCTGCAACCACCAACTCTGCATTGTGTCTTCTATACACAACAAGAATAACAGCAACAACTGCAGACTTTATTCCATATTTACCGGAATGGATTTGAAATTGGTTTCATCAGTACAATCCTCAAATCAAGCAAAAGATCAATGGTGTCAAATCAAGTTTCGGTCAAGATAAAGTGATCAGCTGGCTAGTTCCCAACGTCTCTCAAATCCTCTATAAATAGAGATGAAGACTTGAAGAACTAACACACATATACACATACGCGAACAAGGCTATTTCTCATATTCAAAGTCGCAAACATTGCTCATCAACAACTTAGATAATTCTTACAAAAGTTCACATTTTAGAATTTCTATGTGTCTAAGAAAAACAGAGTCTGTTCTGTTTCGTTTTGTTTTGTGAATACCTCTGATTGTATATCAAGTATTCAAAACCCTTTTCAATTCTCTGTAATTGTCTAGAAGTCTCTTGGAGTTGTCCTTGAGCATTGAAGTCTCTTTCTTGTGTGATTGAGCAAAGGAAGTCTCTTACTTGTGTGTTTGAGCAACTTGTAATTTGATATTACATTTTAGTGGAACTCTCCTTGGAAGTGCAAGGGGGACAGGACTACTTCCGGATTGTGGAAGGAACCTGTATAAATTGCTTGTGTTCTTCTTCTGTTTTCTGCTCTCTTACTCTTAATCCGCTGCACACTAAAACTCTGAACTCTAATCAGACTCTGAACTGTTCAGACTCTGATCCTGAGAACAGTGCTTATTTTCGTGAGAAAGAAACGTTTTTGAAAACACAATTCAACCCCCCCTTCTTGTGTTTTTCCCACCTTCAAACATAGCGTATGTGATTGGAAGAGCTTCTAAAGGAAGTTTCAAGGATGGATTAGATAATAACAAGAAGAGTCCATGGAATGAGATTGTAAATCAAACCATATACAACAACAAAAAGAAAGGTGCCGACAGTGACTTGAGCATGGAGAAGAAGATGCTTCTGAAGATACAGAATGAGAATCTTCTGCCTAAGGGAGGAGGTTCTGATCAACCATCTTTAGAACATAGGGTATTTGTGCATTACTTCATCAAGAAAGAAAAAGCAAATGTACCTAAATACATATTTAAACACATGATCAAAGCTCTGAAAGAGAGTCAGATAATCAAGAGATCATGGATTCCCTATGGAAGACTTATCTCAGAGATTCTTCATCAAGGAGGATTTCTAAAGGCTTTGAGTGAAACAAGAGGTTTCACAGATCAGCTGCTGGGCACAGTCATAGGGAAAATTATCAATGGAAGAACCTTGAGAAACATGACTCTGATCAAGAAGGATGCTTACAAGAAGTTGGAAACAGACTTGAAGGAATTCAGAACCATATCAAACCTTATGGAAGGATTTTCCCCAATCTGCAAACAAGACCCTCTTGATGTTCAACTGTACTTCCTACACGATCATCTGCAAAGCACTGGAGAGAATATCCAACTGGAGAATATACCAGATCAGATGTATGGTGGTTCTCGACCAGTAGCAAAAAGCAGGAAGTCAAAAAGAAAGCCAGTTTCAAAAGCTGAGTATTTGGAAGAAGCTTCTGAACAACCTGCTAAGAAGGCCAAGAAAGACAAAGCAGTTGAAGCAACTGGTTCTGGTCTATCTACAATACAAGAAGAAGTTCAGGATCTGAAACCTGTTAAGGTCCTGAACAAAAGAACCAGAAGTGGTAAGGACGTTGTACCTTTACCACCTCAACCAGCTTGACCTTCCATTCTTAGAAAGAAAAGAAAACCCACTATCAGGAAATTGAAGCTTACTTCAGAAGAGGATGAAGAAGCTACAGATCTTGTAAAAAGGGAAGTTAAGAGTAGGAAGGAAACAAATGCTGATGTGAAGAAGGCACTGCAGCTGACCAAAGATATTGAGATACCTACTGAGGTCCTGGCCAAAGAATACAGAGTTGAAGCTGCTCAACTTGGATTAGAGCATACAGAGAACCTGAAGCAGATGATAGAAGCTGAGGGTGTCTTGAAGACTGTTGAAGATGCTCAGGAAGAAGCTGTCTGCTCAGAAGCTGGTATTTCAGAAGCTCCTGAAGGTAATACTAATTCTCACACTGCTGCTGATGAAATTATTTTAGTAGAATCTAGTACATCTTCTGAAACTAGGATTAGTTCAGCCTCCCTATCATCATCTTCATCCACATCATCTGATCCATATGATATACCTTTAAGCAAAGTCTACACCACTCTCAACAAAGTTTTATCCCCATCACCATCAAGCAAAACTTCTAAAAAGCCAGATTATGATACCTTTGTGCCAATGTATCCCTCTGTTGAAGAGAGGTTAATTAGTTTGCAACAAAGAATAATTGATGCTTGCATTCATCTACCTGCTGATCATCCCCTACAACCACTATGATTGAGCTTATTCAATCTTTACATGCTGATGCAGAAGGTGCTGATGATCACACAGGGTCAGATATTGCTAGTATTGATGTATCATCGTCTAAACCTAACTCTCCAACTCAAACAACAACATAGACCTCTGAACCATCAATTATACAAAACCTTGTAGATCATTATTCAGGTGAACTACCTGAGTATGAGTCAAACCAAGATAAAGCCTCTAACATAGCTTCTGATGAAGTTATGACAGAAAGCCCCCAACAACATGAACCTAACCAACAAATAACCTCAACCACCAACATAGATTTTGTTCCTGAACTTAGTGTTTCTAAACTAACCATAAACAGCCAATCATCAACAACCAACACCTTTGCTGAACCTGAAACTTCAGTAATTGACCAACCCTCATCATCCAACCTAGCCATTCAACCTTGTGCTCCTGCCAGAACAAATATCCCTTCTCCACCTACCATGTTTCTAGATTCTACTATTCTAGCAGATGTGTGTGAGAACATTTTTCAGGAGCTGAATAGCTTAGTTAAAGCAAGGAACAATCTCATTCATGAGGATAGCTATGAGAAGTTGTGGAAGAGATTAAAGGAAAGAGTGGACTATGTCTTGACTGAACTCCAGAGATCATGTCTTGATGCTCAAGACTCTTCTCAAAGAAAGCTTCAAGAATGGCTGAAAGGGGTTGATAGCAATCTTCAAGAAGTGCAAGTGTTGAGAACTTGGGTGCGTACTCCTCTTAACTTAAGAGCAAGGAATGCTACAGACTTTATTCCAACAGAAATACACCCAAGAGAGATGAATGTCAACTGGTTGACAAAGGTTAATGTCAAACCAGTGCCTACAGAACTAGCCTTGCTGCAAAAGAATGCTAAATTGAAAAAGGAAAATAAGCGGCTTCGAAAAGAAGTTCTTGAGCAGAAGCTACTGCTGCTTGAGTACAAGTCCTCAACAGAAGCAAAATTGGAAGAAGCCAGAGTTAGAGAGGAGAGGTTGATCAAAAGCAATGAAGAATTCAAGCAAGAAATGAAGCAACAAGCTAAAGAAACACAAAGGATGATGAAACAAATGATGGAGATGTTTCAAAAACAAGCCCAACCTTAGTTACACAACCCTAGCTTGTTTATTTATGTTATTTGTATCTTAACATGTTTCTGCTTAGATATTTGTGCTTCTGAATTACTGCTTCTGACTAACACTTACTACTTCTCAACAATGTTTATGCTTCTGAACTGCGTTTACGTTATGATATATGACTTGTGTCTACAGAATTTCTCACTACGTTTTTCTCATCTCTTCTTTTTTTGTCTTTATTTTATATCTTTTTGTTGATGACAAAAGGGGGAGTAAATGTATAGTATTTAATGGCTTTGAGCCCCATTAATTTAAATTCAAACAGTTTAAATTTGGCTAAAATGTAGTTTTCACCTCTTAAGTTTTAAAAAGTTGCGATTTTGGCCCCCTATAAAAAAAATGACAAAATTGACCCCCTATGTTTAGGGAAATATACTCCTTTGACCCCCTAACATAAGGGAAATATGATCTTTTGACCCATTATCTTCTCAAAAAGTTGCGATTATGACCCCTTTTTTGGGACACGTGGCGTCTTCCCAGCAATTTTGGAACGAAAGGGGCCAAAATTGTAATTTTTTTAAATAAGGGGCCAAAATCGCAACTTTTTGAAACTTAAGGGGTGAAAAGTGCACTTTAGCCTTTAAATTAATAGGACCATCTTCTTATCTCTTAGTCTTTTAATGTGAGATTATTCTGAGAGTTATTACGTTCTTAAATGATGAATTTAATGAACAAGACTAGAACTTAAGGGGAGCTTACAAACCTCACCTTATAGTGCTATTGGACTCAGGGGGAGCTTACAAACCTCATACCCTAAAAGTCAACTTGTTAATTAGATTAACAACAATTGAACATTTTAAATACTATTGTTTGTCATCTTCAAAAAGGGGGAGATTGTTGGAACAAAGTGTGTAACATTACCTCTTTAGATTTTTGATGATAACAAGGTATTAAAAATTGTCAATTGGATATGCTAATATTTCTTCAAGTGTACAAGATCATAGACAAAAATTTGAGATCATCATTAGGTTCTGGAAGAACAAAAGACAGCAAAGGAATCAACAAAAAGGAAGCTTAAAGCGTCTGAAGAGAACTACTCTTGAAGTGAAAAGTGCTCCTGAAGACAAAGTGCTCCTGAAGTGATGACGTCATCAGAAATAAGTTCATCAGAAGCGTCTCATCAGAAGCTGAATATCACCAGAAGTTGTAGTTCATCATAAGATGCAAGACTTAAACCTTCAAAGGTTGTTCAATGGATTTAATCTCGTCTAAGCATTGCAAAAGACCAGAAGAGTGAAGCAACAGGTAATTCAAATGAATTTGAAGGCATTGGATGCTTGCTCTTTGAAGAGCATTGACAAAGTACAATTGTACGAAGTGTACATCCACTAGCTCCACTACTCAGTCTTTGTCTCTACTACAAGACAAGAATAACAGCTCTGCCTGCAACGATGTTCCTACAGACTTGGAATGGATTTGAAATTGATCCTTCATAGGACAACAACCATATCAGACAAAAGATCATTGGTGATTGATCAAAGCTTCAAACGACTCTTATTTTGATGTTCTGGCAATTCACAACGTTTCTTTCACACGTATATATAAAGTAGTGAAGACTTGAAGAATTGTAAGAGACTCACAACAATTTAAAAGAGCCAAACGTCTGCTGAAACTGTTCTGCATCAAAAAGTTCACTTAGAATTTCTTATCAAAGTTCATATCTTAGAAATTATAGAGTCTTAAGAGTCTGTATCTAATTTGTATTGTGAACACCACTGATTGTATATCAAGTGTTCAACGTCAAACATTTTTCTTTGTAATTCTGTTTGATTAGAAGTCTCTTGCAGTTGTGCTTGAGCATAGAAATCTCTTGATTGTGTTCAGGAGCATAGGAAGTCTCTTGCAGTTGTACTTGAGCATTTGAAGTCTCTTGCTAAGTTTAGCAGTGAGCATTTGTAATCAGATATTACATTTTATTTAGTGAACTTTTCTTGGAAGTGCAAGGAGGACAGGACTACTTCCGATTTGTGGAAGGAACCTGTATAATTTCTTTGTGTCTTTTCTCTCTCTTTGTTTTTATCCGCTGCATTTAAAATCTGTACATCACTTCAGAAGTTGTACTCTAACTGCTTCTGACCAGTGACTTCAGTAGGAGAAAAAGAAAAATACAATTCAACCCCCCTTCTTGTGTTTTTCTCATCTTCACATCTATCCTAAGCTATAGGCAATCTCGGGGAACCTAGGATCGCCATTTGTTTCTAAACTCAACCGATTTCGGATTTATACAATGTTATCATGCATAACTGAGCGATCGGGGGATAACTAGGATCGCTGTCTGAGACACTAATACGATCCTGATACTGATGCTAAATACCTAAATATAATCATAAGCATAATGTATGTCATATTATGTTAGAAATGTTAGCGTTGAACAAACAATATTATCTGAGTTGATTTTACGGAATAAATTGAGGTGGAGTAACCCTGGAATTTATTCCATTGCTAACCGGTATAATTCCAACTGGCGGGAACCCAACTGACGGGGATACCAGACTCCTCTTATTGTCATGGAGTCATCCTTACGAATAGTGCCCGTTCCATCTGGCGGGAACCTTTTGTATCCAATTGGCAGGAATAGCGAAAGCTACAACTTATACATGTTTTAATATTATAACTGATTGATTTATAAACTGAGTGATTTCTCTGGTAACTGAAATAACCCCTAACTCTACTACTAACGGGGAGTTAGAGAGGCATATTTTATCTTAACTGATTTCCTTATAATAATATTTCTAAATCTGTTAATAAGACGTAGTAATTCCGTCTTTATCCTGAAATAATAATATATAGGATGCTCATAGCTCTGTCATAATAAATTTTCCCGGGTTAGTGACATATCCATAACTGATATTCATGGCTAATTTATTCTAAACATTCTCTTGCTTTCACAAACATAGGCATTATAGTAGGATATAAATTGGAGAATTTCAAAACATGTTTGGCTACATATCCGGATATAAATTGAACAATGACCATTCATTTTCTTAAAAGTTTCATTTGCATTAGCTAAGGATTTAATTAAAGTCATAAAAATCCAATATTCTCAACATCCGGAATTTCAGCCGAAATCATGTATTTATCCACAAATGCATTAAAACTTATCTAATAATTTTTCCTCCAATTCCTACACTACCATAAGCATGTTTATTAATATAAGAGCTATTTTAGAATACACTAGCAAGTGTATTTAACTTAAATCATAATGTCACTGATTATGTTCTAATGTACAATATCATAAACTATCATTCCAGTGGCATAATACAACTACCAAAGGGAAGTTCTTCTATCTAAAGGAACTCACCTTATAATTTCCTGAATTCTCTACACCATTTAAATCCCAAATAAACTCATGTCTGCTCCATAATCATTTTTCCACAAAATAGCTTATTTTGGCTTAATGTTTGTGCTTCTAATTTTGATGTGATCAAAAGTTCATTAAGCATGTGGAAGGAAACATTTAAAAAAATGCACTAAAAATGAATATTTTATTCATTTTTTTTTTTTACAAGCCAGAATACTTATTTTCTCTATTTGTGTAATTTCTTCTAAAGGTTATTCCACTCTCATGGCCTTGCTCTTTAATTATGGAGGCACATTTTCATCGTGCAACTTTCTTGGAGTTTAAGAAGGCATGCAATGGGATTGGCATTTTTAATTGGAGTATTCTTAATTCTCATTGTGCATGGAATCGGAACTCATGGAACAAACTATTAGCATGGCTTCACGTTTCATTTCCTTGCCTTTGCATGAACTTATTTGGCTGAACGTTTGGAAATTATTGAGCCATTACCATATCATTTTGAGAATTCATGGCAGCAGACTCTCTCTCCCCATTGGCTAATAACATTCAATGCATTTGAAGTGACGGTTATGAAAGAAAAGAAAGGACCAGGTCACATTTTGGGCAAGTAGTTCACACCTTTTAAACTCCAACATGTTACGTAGTAATTTCATATATTATTAGGAAAATAGTTGTTATTCTTACTATGTCATTTATTTGTTTTCTTTGAATTATTAAGTGTCATTCCAATTTATTAGAGTCCATTGGGTTACTATGTGATAACTCTATAAATTGTAAGTTTTTCTATAAAATAAAACAAGTTGAATTTGGTAGAAATTTTACACATGTGTGTATTGAGAGCTTTGTCTCTTGTGGTTCTGGATTGAACCATCCTTGATCTTATCAAGACATCATATTTCTTGTGGCGATCCTCGCATCCACCGGCTTATCAATCTTTCTTGGATTAGAAAGAGTGTGGCGCCCCTGTCTACCCATTCCATTTCTTCATTGTTGAGTCTTTTCCACCAAAATAATCTTATTTGCTTCTGACTGCTCCGCGACACTCATCATTTGGTATTCAGAGCACGGTTTCATTTGGGACAATTTTTGTTTCAATTTCGAAATCATCATCATCTTCATTTTCCATGTTATCATTGCAATTCCTTAATTTCATTTTCTTTTTGAAGTATTAGAAGAAAAAAAAATGTCTCCAGAATTATATATGAGAGAGCTTCTCATGGTAAGGAGAATGCGTGGAAATCAAGTCAAGGGGGAGGATACAACTCAAAGAGAAAATCTTTTCCAAACAAGATGTCTAGTGCAAGGAAAGGTATGTCCTTTAATTATTGATGGAGGGAGTTGCAGTAATTTTGCTAGTACTTGATTGGTGTCTAAACTTAACTTGGACACAAAATCTCATCCTAAACCTTACAAACTCCAATGGCTTAAAGAAACTGTCGAAATGATGGTTAATAAACAAGTGGAGGTTTGTTTTAGAATTGAAAAATATGAGGATGTTGTTTTGTGTGATGTAATACCAATGGAGGCTAGTCACTTATTGTTTGGAAGACCTTGGCAATTTGATAGAAAAACTAATCATGATGGATATTCAAATAAATATTCTTTTGTTTATAATGGCAAAAAAGTTATTCTTGCACCATTGAGTCCTAGTGAGGTGAGAGAAGATCAAAAGAAATTGAGAGAAAAATATGAGCAAGAAAGAAAAGAAATAGAAAGAAAAGAAAGTGAGAAGAAAGAAGTAGAGGAGAATGAAAATTGTGAGAGAACAGAAGAGAAGAAAGAAAATAAAAATGAAAGTGGGAAGAAAATGAAGGAGAAAAAGGAGTGAAAAAGGAATTCTGGTTGAGAAAAATGAAGGTTTTGAGGAGCAAAACGGAGAAACATTTTTACATAATTCACTCTCATTGTATACAGGTTTGGATTTGAGGACAAATCCTTTTGAAGAGAGGGAAAATGATGCGATCAAAAGTTCATTAAGCATGTGCAAGGAAACATTTAAAAAAATGCACTAAAAATGAATATTTTATTCTTTTTTTTTTACAAGCCAGAATACTTATTTTCTCTATTTGTGTAATTTCTTCTAAAGGTTATTCCACTCTCATGGCCTTGCTCTTTAATTATGGAGGCACATTTTCATCGTGCAACTTTCTTGGAGTTTAAGAAGGCATGCAATGGGATTGGCATTTTTAATTGGAGTATTCTTAATTCTCATTGTGCATGGAATCGGAACTCATGGAACAAACTATTAGCATGGCTTCACGTTTCATTTCCTTGCCTTTGCATGAACTTATTTGGCTGAACGTTTGGAAATTATTGAGCCATTACCATATCATTTTGAGAATTCATGGCAGCAGACTCTCTCTCCCCATTGGCTAATAACATTCAATGCATTTGAAGTGACGGTTATGAAAGAAAAGAAAGGACCAGGTCACATTTTGGGCAAGTAGTTCACACCTTTTAAACTCCAACATGTTACGTAGTAATTTCATATATTATTAGGAAAATAGTTGTTATTCTTACTATGTCATTTATTTGTTTTCTTTGAATTATTAAGTGTCATTCCAATTTATTAGAGTCCATTGGGTTACTATGTGATAACTCTATAAATTGTAAGTTTTTCTATAAAATAAAACAAGTTGAATTTGGTAGAAATTTTACACATGTGTGTATTGAGAGCTTTGTCTCTTGTGGTTCTGGATTGAACCATCCTTGATCTTATCAAGACATCATATTTCTTGTGGCGATCCTCGCATCCACCGGCTTATCAATCTTTCTTGGATTAGAAAGAGTGTGGCGCCCCTGTCTACCCATTCCATTTCTTCATTGTTGAGTCTTTTCCACCAAAATAATCTTATTTGCTTCTGACTGCTCCGCGACACTCATCATTTGGTATTCAGAGCACGGTTTCATTTGGGACAATTTTTGTTTCAATTTCGAAATCATCATCATCTTCATTTTCCATGTTATCATTGCAATTCCTTAATTTCATTTTCTTTTTGAAGTATTAGAAGAAAAAAAAATGTCTCCAGAATTATATATGAGAGAGCTTCTCATGGTAAGGAGAATGCGTGGAAATCAAGTCAAGGGGGAGGATACAACTCAAAGAGAAAATCTTTTCCAAACAAGATGTCTAGTGCAAGGAAAGGTATGTCCTTTAATTATTGATGGAGGGAGTTGCAGTAATTTTGCTAGTACTTGATTGGTGTCTAAACTTAACTTGGACACAAAATCTCATCCTAAACCTTACAAACTCCAATGGCTTAAAGAAACTGTCGAAATGATGGTTAATAAACAAGTGGAGGTTTGTTTTAGAATTGAAAAATATGAGGATGTTGTTTTGTGTGATGTAATACCAATGGAGGCTAGTCACTTATTGTTTGGAAGACCTTGGCAATTTGATAGAAAAACTAATCATGATGGATATTCAAATAAATATTCTTTTGTTTATAATGGCAAAAAAGTTATTCTTGCACCATTGAGTCCTAGTGAGGTGAGAGAAGATCAAAAGAAATTGAGAGAAAAATATGAGCAAGAAAGAAAAGAAATAGAAAGAAAAGAAAGTGAGAAGAAAGAAGTAGAGGAGAATGAAAATTGTGAGAGAACAGAAGAGAAGAAAGAAAATAAAAATGAAAGTGGGAAGAAAATGAAGGAGAAAAAGGAGTGAAAAAGGAATTCTGGTTGAGAAAAATGAAGGTTTTGAGGAGCAAAACGGAGAAACATTTTTACATAATTCACTCTCATTGTATACAGGTTTGGATTTGAGGACAAATCCTTTTGAAGAGAGGGAAAATGATGCGATCAAAAGTTCATTAAGCATGTGCAAGGAAACATTTAAAAAAATGCACTAAAAATGAATATTTTATTCTTTTTTTTTTACAAGCCAGAATACTTATTTTCTCTATTTGTGTAATTTCTTCTAAAGGTTATTCCACTCTCATGGCCTTGCTCTTTAATTATGGAGGCACATTTTCATCGTGCAACTTTCTTGGAGTTTAAGAAGGCATGCAATGGGATTGGCATTTTTAATTGGAGTATTCTTAATTCTCATTGTGCATGGAATCGGAACTCATGGAACAAACTATTAGCATGGCTTCACGTTTCATTTCCTTGCCTTTGCATGAACTTATTTGGCTGAACGTTTGGAAATTATTGAGCCATTACCATATCATTTTGAGAATTCATGGCAGCAGACTCTCTCTCCCCATTGGCTAATAACATTCAATGCATTTGAAGTGACGGTTATGAAAGAAAAGAAAGGACCAGGTCACATTTTGGGCAAGTAGTTCACACCTTTTAAACTCCAACATGTTACGTAGTAATTTCATATATTATTAGGAAAATAGTTGTTATTCTTACTATGTCATTTATTTGTTTTCTTTGAATTATTAAGTGTCATTCCAATTTATTAGAGTCCATTGGGTTACTATGTGATAACTCTATAAATTGTAAGTTTTTCTATAAAATAAAACAAGTTGAATTTGGTAGAAATTTTACACATGTGTGTATTGAGAGCTTTGTCTCTTGTGGTTCTGGATTGAACCATCCTTGATCTTATCAAGACATCATATTTCTTGTGGCGATCCTCGCATCCACCGGCTTATCAATCTTTCTTGGATTAGAAAGAGTGTGGCGCCCCTGTCTACCCATTCCATTTCTTCATTGTTGAGTCTTTTCCACCAAAATAATCTTATTTGCTTCTGACTGCTCCGCGACACTCATCATTTGGTATTCAGAGCACGGTTTCATTTGGGACAATTTTTGTTTCAATTTCGAAATCATCATCATCTTCATTTTCCATGTTATCATTGCAATTCCTTAATTTCATTTTCTTTTTGAAGTATTAGAAGAAAAAAAAATGTCTCCAGAATGATATATGAGAGAGCTTCTCATGGTAAGGAGAATGCGTGGAAATCAAGTCAAGGGGGAGGATACAACTCAAAGAGAAAATCTTTTCCAAACAAGATGTCTAGTGCAAGGAAAGGTATGTCCTTTAATTATTGATGGAGGGAGTTGCAGTAATTTTGCTAGTACTTGATTGGTGTCTAAACTTAACTTGGACACAAAATCTCATCCTAAACCTTACAAACTCCAATGGCTTAAAGAAACTGTCGAAATGATGGTTAATAAACAAGTGGAGGTTTGTTTTAGAATTGAAAAATATGAGGATGTTGTTTTGTGTGATGTAATACCAATGGAGGCTAGTCACTTATTGTTTGGAAGACCTTGGCAATTTGATAGAAAAACTAATCATGATGGATATTCAAATAAATATTCTTTTGTTTATAATGGCAAAAAAGTTATTCTTGCACCATTGAGTCCTAGTGAGGTGAGAGAAGATCAAAAGAAATTGAGAGAAAAATATGAGCAAGAAAGAAAAGAAATAGAAAGAAAAGAAAGTGAGAAGAAAGAAGTAGAGGAGAATGAAAATTGTGAGAGAACAGAAGAGAAGAAAGAAAATAAAAATGAAAGTGGGAAGAAAATGAAGGAGAAAAAGGAGTGAAAAAGGAATTCTGGTTGAGAAAAATGAAGGTTTTGAGGAGCAAAACGGAGAAACATTTTTACATAATTCACTCTCATTGTATACAGGTTTGGATTTGAGGACAAATCCTTTTGAAGAGAGGGAAAATGATGCGATCAAAAGTTCATTAAGCATGTGCAAGGAAACATTTAAAAAAATGCACTAAAAATGAATATTTTATTCTTTTTTTTTTACAAGCCAGAATACTTATTTTCTCTATTTGTGTAATTTCTTCTAAAGGTTATTCCACTCTCATGGCCTTGCTCTTTAATTATGGAGGCACATTTTCATCGTGCAACTTTCTTGGAGTTTAAGAAGGCATGCAATGGGATTGGCATTTTTAATTGGAGTATTCTTAATTCTCATTGTGCATGGAATCGGAACTCATGGAACAAACTATTAGCATGGCTTCACGTTTCATTTCCTTGCCTTTGCATGAACTTATTTGGCTGAACGTTTGGAAATTATTGAGCCATTACCATATCATTTTGAGAATTCATGGCAGCAGACTCTCTCTCCCCATTGGCTAATAACATTCAATGCATTTGAAGTGACGGTTATGAAAGAAAAGAAAGGACCAGGTCACATTTTGGGCAAGTAGTTCACACCTTTTAAACTCCAACATGTTACGTAGTAATTTCATATATTATTAGGAAAATAGTTGTTATTCTTACTATGTCATTTATTTGTTTTCTTTGAATTATTAAGTGTCATTCCAATTTATTAGAGTCCATTGGGTTACTATGTGATAACTCTATAAATTGTAAGTTTTTCTATAAAATAAAACAAGTTGAATTTGGTAGAAATTTTACACATGTGTGTATTGAGAGCTTTGTCTCTTGTGGTTCTGGATTGAACCATCCTTGATCTTATCAAGACATCATATTTCTTGTGGCGATCCTCGCATCCACCGGCTTATCAATCTTTCTTGGATTAGAAAGAGTGTGGCGCCCCTGTCTACCCATTCCATTTCTTCATTGTTGAGTCTTTTCCACCAAAATAATCTTATTTGCTTCTGACTGCTCCGCGACACTCATCATTTGGTATTCAGAGCACGGTTTCATTTGGGACAATTTTTGTTTCAATTTCGAAATCATCATCATCTTCATTTTCCATGTTATCATTGCAATTCCTTAATTTCATTTTCTTTTTGAAGTATTAGAAGAAAAAAAAATGTCTCCAGAATTATATATGAGAGAGCTTCTCATGGTAAGGAGAATGCGTGGAAATCAAGTCAAGGGGGAGGATACAACTCAAAGAGAAAATCTTTTCCAAACAAGATGTCTAGTGCAAGGAAAGGTATGTCCTTTAATTATTGATGGAGGGAGTTGCAGTAATTTTGCTAGTACTTGATTGGTGTCTAAACTTAACTTGGACACAAAATCTCATCCTAAACCTTACAAACTCCAATGGCTTAAAGAAACTGTCGAAATGATGGTTAATAAACAAGTGGAGGTTTGTTTTAGAATTGAAAAATATGAGGATGTTGTTTTGTGTGATGTAATACCAATGGAGGCTAGTCACTTATTGTTTGGAAGACCTTGGCAATTTGATAGAAAAACTAATCATGATGGATATTCAAATAAATATTCTTTTGTTTATAATGGCAAAAAAGTTATTCTTGCACCATTGAGTCCTAGTGAGGTGAGAGAAGATCAAAAGAAATTGAGAGAAAAATATGAGCAAGAAAGAAAAGAAATAGAAAGAAAAGAAAGTGAGAAGAAAGAAGTAGAGGAGAATGAAAATTGTGAGAGAACAGAAGAGAAGAAAGAAAATAAAAATGAAAGTGGGAAGAAAATGAAGGAGAAAAAGGAGTGAAAAAGGAATTCTGGTTGAGAAAAATGAAGGTTTTGAGGAGCAAAACGGAGAAACATTTTTACATAATTCACTCTCATTGTATACAGGTTTGGATTTGAGGACAAATCCTTTTGAAGAGAGGGAAAATGATGCGATCAAAAGTTCATTAAGCATGTGCAAGGAAACATTTAAAAAAATGCACTAAAAATGAATATTTTATTCTTTTTTTTTTACAAGCCAGAATACTTATTTTCTCTATTTGTGTAATTTCTTCTAAAGGTTATTCCACTCTCATGGCCTTGCTCTTTAATTATGGAGGCACATTTTCATCGTGCAACTTTCTTGGAGTTTAAGAAGGCATGCAATGGGATTGGCATTTTTAATTGGAGTATTCTTAATTCTCATTGTGCATGGAATCGGAACTCATGGAACAAACTATTAGCATGGCTTCACGTTTCATTTCCTTGCCTTTGCATGAACTTATTTGGCTGAACGTTTGGAAATTATTGAGCCATTACCATATCATTTTGAGAATTCATGGCAGCAGACTCTCTCTCCCCATTGGCTAATAACATTCAATGCATTTGAAGTGACGGTTATGAAAGAAAAGAAAGGACCAGGTCACATTTTGGGCAAGTAGTTCACACCTTTTAAACTCCAACATGTTACGTAGTAATTTCATATATTATTAGGAAAATAGTTGTTATTCTTACTATGTCATTTATTTGTTTTCTTTGAATTATTAAGTGTCATTCCAATTTATTAGAGTCCATTGGGTTACTATGTGATAACTCTATAAATTGTAAGTTTTTCTATAAAATAAAACAAGTTGAATTTGGTAGAAATTTTACACATGTGTGTATTGAGAGCTTTGTCTCTTGTGGTTCTGGATTGAACCATCCTTGATCTTATCAAGACATCATATTTCTTGTGGCGATCCTCGCATCCACCGGCTTATCAATCTTTCTTGGATTAGAAAGAGTGTGGCGCCCCTGTCTACCCATTCCATTTCTTCATTGTTGAGTCTTTTCCACCAAAATAATCTTATTTGCTTCTGACTGCTCCGCGACACTCATCATTTGGTATTCAGAGCACGGTTTCATTTGGGACAATTTTTGTTTCAATTTCGAAATCATCATCATCTTCATTTTCCATGTTATCATTGCAATTCCTTAATTTCATTTTCTTTTTGAAGTATTAGAAGAAAAAAAAATGTCTCCAGAATTATATATGAGAGAGCTTCTCATGGTAAGGAGAATGCGTGGAAATCAAGTCAAGGGGGAGGATACAACTCAAAGAGAAAATCTTTTCCAAACAAGATGTCTAGTGCAAGGAAAGGTATGTCCTTTAATTATTGATGGAGGGAGTTGCAGTAATTTTGCTAGTACTTGATTGGTGTCTAAACTTAACTTGGACACAAAATCTCATCCTAAACCTTACAAACTCCAATGGCTTAAAGAAACTGTCGAAATGATGGTTAATAAACAAGTGGAGGTTTGTTTTAGAATTGAAAAATATGAGGATGTTGTTTTGTGTGATGTAATACCAATGGAGGCTAGTCACTTATTGTTTGGAAGACCTTGGCAATTTGATAGAAAAACTAATCATGATGGATATTCAAATAAATATTCTTTTGTTTATAATGGCAAAAAAGTTATTCTTGCACCATTGAGTCCTAGTGAGGTGAGAGAAGATCAAAAGAAATTGAGAGAAAAATATGAGCAAGAAAGAAAAGAAATAGAAAGAAAAGAAAGTGAGAAGAAAGAAGTAGAGGAGAATGAAAATTGTGAGAGAACAGAAGAGAAGAAAGAAAATAAAAATGAAAGTGGGAAGAAAATGAAGGAGAAAAAGGAGTGAAAAAGGAATTCTGGTTGAGAAAAATGAAGGTTTTGAGGAGCAAAACGGAGAAACATTTTTACATAATTCACTCTCATTGTATACAGGTTTGGATTTGAGGACAAATCCTTTTGAAGAGAGGGAAAATGATGCGATCAAAAGTTCATTAAGCATGTGCAAGGAAACATTTAAAAAAATGCACTAAAAATGAATATTTTATTCTTTTTTTTTTACAAGCCAGAATACTTATTTTCTCTATTTGTGTAATTTCTTCTAAAGGTTATTCCACTCTCATGGCCTTGCTCTTTAATTATGGAGGCACATTTTCATCGTGCAACTTTCTTGGAGTTTAAGAAGGCATGCAATGGGATTGGCATTTTTAATTGGAGTATTCTTAATTCTCATTGTGCATGGAATCGGAACTCATGGAACAAACTATTAGCATGGCTTCACGTTTCATTTCCTTGCCTTTGCATGAACTTATTTGGCTGAACGTTTGGAAATTATTGAGCCATTACCATATCATTTTGAGAATTCATGGCAGCAGACTCTCTCTCCCCATTGGCTAATAACATTCAATGCATTTGAAGTGACGGTTATGAAAGAAAAGAAAGGACCAGGTCACATTTTGGGCAAGTAGTTCACACCTTTTAAACTCCAACATGTTACGTAGTAATTTCATATATTATTAGGAAAATAGTTGTTATTCTTACTATGTCATTTATTTGTTTTCTTTGAATTATTAAGTGTCATTCCAATTTATTAGAGTCCATTGGGTTACTATGTGATAACTCTATAAATTGTAAGTTTTTCTATAAAATAAAACAAGTTGAATTTGGTAGAAATTTTACACATGTGTGTATTGAGAGCTTTGTCTCTTGTGGTTCTGGATTGAACCATCCTTGATCTTATCAAGACATCATATTTCTTGTGGCGATCCTCGTATCCACCGGCTTATCAATCTTTCTTGGATTAGAAAGAGTGTGGCGCCCCTGTCTACCCATTCCATTTCTTCATTTCTGAGTCTTTTCCACCAAAATAATCTTATTTGCTTCTGACTGCTCCGCGACACTCATCAAATTTCCTGCATTTCAACTTTAAAACAACCACTCATTCAGCCCATTAAACATACATGTTAAGTTCTGGAATCATTGAACCAACTTAAACTCGCGTTTTAGCTTATTTCGGAAAAAACCATGTCAAACCCGTAAGCCATTTTCAGGTTACATTCCAAACTTCAAATGCATTTTCTGAATTCATTTCAAATCCGAAACATACGAAATTTATACCCGAACTAAAGGGAATTTAATGTAGAGTTTGAAAATCCAATAATTACTCAATTCCAAGCTACACAGTCAAAGCTATGACGAAAAAGCAACATATAACCCATACGAATTTTGGTTTCAAAGATCATGAATTTCAAATATAATCATTTATATCAACAACTACAGCTCAAAATACTTCAACAACAATTGACCAAAGTTGCTAAATCACTTTTCCATAATTAATTCTTAATTCCAAGTTCTAAGTTCAATCCATTCTCCAAAATTCAAACTTGCTAATGAATCACCTTGAAAGTGTTCTAAGCTCCTTATGCATCAAAACAAGTCACTAACATGATTATCCACAACATAATTGCATTCCTAGAGCACAAAATAGAACAATTCCAACAAAGAGTGAAAATGGGAAAATTGTGTGGGTGGTTCGGCCACCATATGAAATGAAAAGGGAAAGGAACTTTTGATGCCTACCTTGTGATAAAGCTTCAAGGGTACTCCAAAAACAAGTCAGCATGATGATTCCCATGGGATTGGAGTGAAAATGGAGATTTGGAACAAGAGACTGTGAGGGGCGGTTTCACCAAAAATAAAGGGAGGGAGTAGTTTTGAATTGTGATACTTGCTTAACCCTCTACTAGAAACCCATAAAAGCATGATTTGTGTGAAAAAATTGAGGGGGTTATGGTTTGATGATGGAGGCCGATTTTGTGTAGAGAAAAAGAGGAGAGAAATTTTGATTCTAGTGAGAGGAAGTGTGTGGAAGAATGGAGAAAATATAGACTTTTGCCCCTTAAAAAAATCTTGAGTGGCAAGATTACCATTTTGCCCCTTGTCTTAAAAAAATCTCAAGACCCAAGTTACAAAAATGTCCTTCAAGAGAAAAGACACATTTACCCTCCGTTACTCGTAACAATATAATTTCTCAAGTCTCTTGGGATAATGTGTGAGAAATCTACCGAATATCTTCGCATTTGTCAATAAATAATTAACCCTTCAGAAATTATTTCCGTACTGACATGTTCGACTGATACATTAGTATATTTATAATTTAGCGGGATATTACAATGTCATCGCGATTTTCGGGTGTCAAATCATTAATTGGATTTGAACCTTTCGATCATTGATGTCTCTATTTTTTGGGGGAGGTAAAATCGAGAAAAACCTTAGAAACCCTAAGTTCGGGGCTGATTTCATTACGGGAAGGTGTTAGGCACCCGTAATGACTATAGTATCCTATAGGAACCGTTTTTCTATGCTTTACGTTTATGCGTTGCTTTTATCGCTACTTGTAAAAGAGATTGGTTTTAAGAATGAGAGGGAGAAGATTGGGTTTTATTTTATTGGACTTGGAGAGATGTGAGTCTCTTGCCTACATACCCTTTTAAGGGATCAAAATTCCATGTAGTTCTCTTTCAAAATGTTTTTGTGAGTTTAATTTGTTTTATAAAGTTTGAAAAAGATTTTGAAGAAAAGGAAAGAGGCCGTATAGGCATTAGAATCAAAAAGAGGATAAAGCATTTGGTTGGTTCAATTGTTAATGAAAACGGTTAAAGTTGGAAATTAATTGCATTTTGGTTTGATTAAGAAAATAAAGGAAAAAATCCTTTGGAGTTTTGACTCCAAGGTTTATTTGGAAAATATTTGAAGTGATGGAAGTTGTTTGCTTTTTGAAATGATTAGTTTCCTCTAAGTATCACGCATCCTAAACATACACCTAAACGATAAACATACAACGTGTGTGCGTGTGTCGGTGCATGTGTCGGTGTACATCATTATAGTCCATAGTCTTTTACATCGGGTCCTAGTTTACATTCTATTGTCTTGCATGAAATTAAAGAAAGGTAAACTAAACCTAAAATATTACATGAATCAAATAGAAAATTGCATAAGGGTGACTAAAGGAAGAAAAACAAATGAGAGTGAGGCAATACTTGCAATGTGCATGAGACATAGAACAAAATGGTTAGTAATGAAATGAGAAATGATAGCATGAGCAGCAATGCATAGTAGATGAAATTTACTAACAAAGCACTAAACCAGTTGAAAAGAAAAAGAAAAGGTGAAGTGAACATAACTAAAACACATTAAACAAATTGCAAAAGCACAAACACCAAAAATAATGCAAATGACACCATACTAAAACCTAAAATCCCAACTAAGTTCTACGACCTATGATCTTTACCAAAACAGCACCCCTTTCTCTTTTTTATAAGCAAACATTTCAAGAATCAAGGAGAAGTTATGAATCACTTAAACCCTAAAATCAACACATTTCAACAACAAATTACATCTCAAAATTAACAACTAAACTTGACCAAAGAGGGGCTTTCAATTAATCTTGCAAAGAGAAATTAACAAACAAAATTGTGGCATTGTGGATTGCAAGCAACTTGTAAAATTATTGAGCACTTGAACTAGAGGACTAGGAATTAATTTGTAAAACAAGAAAGGATCCATTGAGTTTGAAAACCAAGGAATTAACAATTAGGCATGCAAGAATGTAGAAATAACATGAATTCAGAGACGAACACATCACAAAAATCACATATCAAACATCGACACCATAGAGCAAAAATTGGATCCAAAATAGTGCAAGAAAATTCGCAAAAACATAAAAACGTGCAAATCCAATTAAAATTAGCGCACATGCTTTTTATCCACTTTAAAGTGTGAAAACACCACAAAGCAATGAAAATATATCAAGAAACATATGATAGTTTTTGTAGGGATTTTTGTGAAGAGGTTAACACACACAGGGACTCAGATAGCAAACACATAGGTGCAATTAGCAAGAAAACTCAAGAAATTGAACAAAGACCAAAAGCCTGCGGGTAAAAAGCCCAAACCCACGGATCTGATGGATCCGGATCAATCTAACACTCCAGGAGCGTTGGATTGATCCAGATCCCTCTGGATCTTGATCAAACGGTCCGCAATAAGAGAGAATGGACCGGGTTTGGGTCAACCCGGTCCAAGAGCTTATATAAAAGGGTTTGGAACCCGGTTTTCTTCATTTTCTCAAAATGTTTCTCTCTCTTCTTCTCTTCTTCGCCGGCCGCTCTCTCTTTCCCTCTTTGAAACCCTAATCCACTTGAATCTACCCAGAAATGAAAGAAACTTGGCTTAATCGTCTTAAATCTTTCTCCTAAACATGATTCTACCGTTGGAATGCACATGCACACAACGAATTGAGGTAGATTATTGAATCTTGTACGGTTTCGAACCGTTTCTTGTTTGTCTGATTCGAAGCTTTCTCGCATGAAATCTTCATGGATTCGTTGATTTACGACGGTTGAAAATCGTTGTAAATCTCAGAATCTCTGTTGTTTTGGAAAAAAGTTAGGGTTTCACCATTTTCGAATGAGGAAGCTTCGAATCCTGTTAATCCGCATCGGTCTAGTGTTCATTACTGTGTATGAATGAAAGGAGGTAAGTTTCTTTGATGATTACCTGATTTTGTTCGGAGATTTGATTCGGATCTTTGGAATACTTCGATTTGATGCTGTTTTTATTGATTCTTGGCTTGAATTCTGAAATGAAACTGGTGATTTTCTTCTTTTTCTCCTTAACCGGTTCGGATTCCTTGAATTCTTCCTTTCTTCTTCTTCTCAATCTCCCTCTGTGATCGGTGCTGGAGTCTCTCGCTTCTGGTGAGGGATTCGCGCCTTGAATTGCAGAGGAATCAATTCAGTGATGAAGATTCATCCATGAATCTCTGAGAATTGATGAATTTGTCGATGGATTTTTGGTTCTGGAAAAATTAGGGTTTATGCATTTTTCTTGAGCTTTTGTGAACTTTGTGATTTTGATCTGTAACTGCCAAGAGAGAGAAACTGAATCTGTTTGTGTGATGTGGCTTCTTCCTCTGACTTTTCTGACACGCAAGTCCTTATATAGGCTGCCATGTGGCCTGCAAGCCAATGACCTTGTGACACGTGGACTGGACTGAATCTGGCGTGGCCTTGGACTGAATCTGAAAAAAAGGACTAAAAAGCAAATTTGTAAAATTCGGGACTGTTTTGCAATTTTTAAAAGATTGGACTGTTTTTAAAAGAAATGAAAGAATTGGACTGTTTTCAAAAGAATTGGGACAAACTTGCAAAAAAAGAAAAATATTTGGACTGAATTGCAATTTTTAAAAGTATTTGGACTAAAATGTAAAAAGAATAAAATTGGCTAAAAAATGTAAATTTGAAAAACAACGTAAAGTGAAACGTTTAAAAACGACAAAACGGACTAAAACGAACAAACTACCAAAAATGAGGTATTTCAAAATACCTCTCTGCCCAAAATTTGTTTGATGTGAAAAGACTAAAATGCCCCTGGGGCAAAAACGACTCAGACTGACTCAGATGCAAAACTAAGATGATTTTCGTACAAAATTTGATCAAAGATTTATGCAAAACAAATTGAAAAGACTCAGGGACACATTGTAGGGACTGAAAATGGGTTCCTTTGTAGGAAATGACCAAAATACCCTTTTGTACAATTTTATGCAAAAATTTAAAAGACTGAAACAGTAATGTATGCAACTGAAGCACAGTAGAAAACACGGTGAATTTGAAAGTATTAGAAAATAGCAGAGGAATTTGAATGAGTATTTTTAGGTCCAAAATGAGGGTATAACAGCTGCCCCTATTTAAGTTTCTTCGTTTGGAGAGTCAAGAGACAGAGTCTTTGGCTTGACACGACGAAGATACTTAAATATCGACATTAGCACTGATTTTGGGCGTAAAAATACATTTGCAAGTGTTATGTATGCCATGCAACATTTGTGTTATGAATGCAAGACAAACTGAGAATTGAATTTAACAAAATATGTCGTATCCATTGCGGGATTGGTAGACATTGACAGAATAGCAAACAACAGAGTATGTCGTATCCATTGCGGGACTGATTGACATTAACAGAATAGCAAAAAGGAATATGTCGTATCCATTGCGGGACTGATTGACATTAACAGAATAGCAGATAACAAGACTCACTGGGGAGACTCGAAAGCAAATTTGACAGGTACAAGCTGTTCTTGGATGCGAACTAGCCACTTGACCGGGAATATTGACAACAAAGGGCGCAAGCTGCTCTTGTATTTGAGCTGGTTACTTGGCTGAAAGAAAATATAGAAAGCACAAGCTGTTCTTGGACACGAACTGGTTACTTGGCTAAAAGGAGACAAAATAGAAAGCACAAGCCGTTCTTGGATTTGAACTAGTTACTTGGCTGACAAGGAACCAAAGAAGCACGAGCTGTTCTTAGATGCGAACTTGCCGCTCGGCGGATACCGAAAGGATAGGTACAAGCTGTTCTTGGGTGTGAACTGGCTGCTTGACCGTTAACAGAAACAAATTGTATTTGAAAAAGACTTGAATTTGATTGACATAACTGCAGGAGCTTGAATTTGAAAGGAATGTTGACAAGACTGTTGAACTTTGAAATTGACATGACAGTAGACATTTGTTGTTGGCAGAGGAAATTTGAAAGTTGACAAGATTGACTTTGATTGAAATTGACATGGAATTGAGAATGCAGATGCGTATGAATAGCATAACAGTTTTATCAAATGCATGAACATGTAGGATGCATGATTATGCATGTATGAATGCTTGGACATGCATGATGATTGGCAATTTGTAGACAGAATTTCGCAAAGACGGACAAGACATTGGAATATTGGGCACGTAATGGCTCGCGCTCGGACATATATTTGCAAGAGTTCCTTTTCTGGGGATGCCATCGTCGGGAGATGCATCATGACCAACACTTGAAGGCGGGAAGCTGTAGAATTGTAGAGGAAAACAGTCTGAATGGTATTGTTGCTTGTCGGAACGGTCACGTAAGTGCTTCGGACATCGCATCTGTGGTCAATGCTTTTGGCATGTTTGTTTTTTCATTTCATCATTTTTTCCATTTTCATTTTTCTTTCATCATCCCATTTTTGCCTGGAACGCCCTTTCGGGTTTTCGATCCACCGGGGAATAGTTTTTTTTTTTGTGTTGCCCCTGTTTTTGCCTGAATTGCCTTTGAAGGCTGTCAATCCATCGGGGTGCTCATTTTTGCCTAAGCCGCCCTTTCGGGTTTTCGACTTAGCGAGCATATTTATTTTCCATGCTTTTCATTCTGTTTTTTCATTCTTGCCATTGACCACAGACCGCCACTGGAGGGAAGGCCTGCTAGCAACTTGAATTGGAACTGATATCAACGTAGATTTGTTCATGCATGTCCATTTGAATGTACCTAGCTGTTCAGGCTTGTTTTCAAAATACTCAAAAAGGTTTTCAGTTTTCAGAATGTTCATTCTAGACATACATCATTATTAACATAGGAGAAATCTTTTGTATAAAGCTTTGAAAGTAGAATAGAAAAGGAGTGCCAAACAAAAGCATAGGCTCAAATTGATGTATAAGGGTGGTAGTCGGCCAAAAGCGCGACCCCACAGATTTACAAATCTTGGGAAAATGGTAATTTTATTGGTTGGTGGTACATTGAACACAGTAACTGCTATAGTATCTGAAACTCTTGAATCCGCAGGCGTCGGAACCTCGGATGAGAACAGCCAAACATCAATTGCAAAGATCCCAAGGGGAATGGTAATTTGCCAGATATAGTCAATTGTCTTTTATTTCAATCTCATTTTTGCATGCACCGCCCTTTCGGGTTTTCGGCTCATCGAGACGCTCATTTTTGCCTGAGTTACATGTAATCTCAGCGAGCTTTTACATTTTGTTTTTTGTCCCTTATTTTGCCTGGACCGCCCTTTCGGGTTTTCGATCCACCGGGAAGCGCATTTTTGCCTAGGCCGCCCTTTCGGGTTTTCGACCTACCACGCTGTTCTTTTCATATCTAGACAAAGTATTTCTTGACTATATCGGCATTCACAGGATTCGGAAGTTCTACACCATCCATGTGTGTGAGAATCAAAGCACCGCCAGAGAAAGCCTTCTTGACAACATAAGGTCCCTCATAGTTAGGCGCCCATTTGCCCCTTGGATCGGGTTGCTGACTCATCCTTCTTTTCAACACGAGTTCACCCTCCTTGAATACCCGAGGACGGACTTTCTTGTCAAAAGCATTTTTCATCCTTGCTTGATACATCTGACCGTGAGCCAAAGCATCCAGGCATCTTTCCTCAATCAAATTCAATTGGTCGTACCGACTCTGGCACCATTCAGCCTCAGACAACTTGGCTTCCATAATCACATGGAGAGATGGAATCTCCACTTCCAATGGAAGGACTGCTTCCATGCCGTACACCAGAGAAAAAGGCGTTGCCCCGGTTGAACTACGAACTGTAGTACGGTAGCCATGTAGAGCATAGGGCAACATCTCATGCCAGTCTTTGTATGTTGTTACCATCTTCTGCACAATCTTCTTGATGTTCTTATTAGCGGCCTCAACTGCACCATTCATCTGAGGTCTGTAAGGAGAAGAATTGTGGTGTTCAATCTTGAATTTCTCGCATAAGGCTTGCACCATGTCATTGTTCAGGTTGGTACCATTGTCAGTGATGATCTTGCTAGGGACACCATACCGACAGATGATATTGTTTTTGATGAATTTGACTACCACTTGCTTAGTCACGTTGGCATAAGATGCAGCTTCGACCCATTTGGTGAAATAATCGATTGCTACCAGGATAAAACGATGACCGTTTGAAGCTTTCGGTTCAATTCTTCCGATCATATCAATGCCCCACATAGAGAAAGGCCATGGAGAAGACATAACATTGAGAGCGTGCGGAGGCACGTGGATCTTATCAGCATATACTTGACATTTGTGGCACTTCCTGGCATATTGGTAGCAATCGCGCTCCATAGTCATCCAGTAATAACCAGCTCTCAGCAGCTTTCTAGACATAGCATGCCCCGACGCGTGGGTCCCAAAGGTGCCATCGTGCACATCGTGCATTAGCTGCTCTGCTTCATATTCATCAACACATCTTAACAACACCATATCGAAATTCCTTTTGTACAGGACATCACCATCCAGCAGGAACCTGCTAGCAAACCCGCGCAACGTCTTCTTGTCTTTGTTGGAAGCACCTGGCGGATACTTACGGCTTTGCAAAAATTGTTTGATATCATAATACCAGGGTTTGCTGGCGGCTCCGTCTGAACCCGTTTGTACAATTGCATCACTGACAGTAAACACATGAGCGGGCCGATCTAAGCGTTGTACTTTGATCATCGGCACATGATTCCAATGGTTCACTTGAAGCATAGAAGATAAGGTAGCAAGAGCATCGGCCATTTGGTTCTCCTCTCGGGGGATATGGTGCAACTCGACCTTTGTAAAATACGTCAACAGACGCCTTGCATAATCACGGTAAGGGATCAAATTAGCATGATGGGTCTCCCATTCTCCCTTTATCTGGTTGATGACTAATGCAGAGTCTCCATAGATGTCGAGATGCTTGATTCTCATATCGATGGCTTCCTCGATTCCCAAGATGCACGCCTCGTACTCGGCCACGTTGTTGGTGCACTCGAACACAATCCGGGCTGTGAAAGGGATGTGATGCCCCTGTGGAGCCACAATTACTGCGCCAATTCCTCGGCCATAAGCATTAACAGCACCATCAAAGACCAATCCCCACTTGCTATCAGGGTCTGGACCTTCACCGATCAGTGGTTCTTCGCAGTCTCTTGATTTCAAGAACATGACCTCTTCGTCAGGGAAATCGAACTTCAAAGGTTGATAATCATCAAGTGGTTGGCAAGCGAGATGGTCAGCCAGGATACTCCCTCTAATGGCTTTCTGGGCTTTAAACACAATATCATATTCTGACAGTAACATTTGCCAACGTGCGATTTTTCCAGTGACAGCCGGTTTCTCAAAGATGTACTTGATTGGATCCATCCGGGATATCAACCAAGTTGTATGATTTATCAAGTAATGACGCAGGCGTTTGGCAGCCCAAGCTAGTGCACAACAGGTTTTCTCGAGCATTGTATACCGAGTCTCACAATCGGTGAATTTCTTGCTCAAATAGTAGATTGCATGCTCTTTCTTTCCAGTCTCATCTTGCTGACCGAGCACACATCCCATGGACTCATCCAACACTGACAGATACATAATCAATGGCCTTCCTTCCACCGGCGGAACGAGGATAGGAGGTTCTAACAAATAACTCTTGATGTTGTCGAAAGCTTCTTGGCATTCATCATTCCATACCACAGGTTGATTCTTCTTGAGTAACTTGAAAATCGGCCCGCAGGTCGCAGTCATGTGAGATATAAATCTGGAAATGTAGTTCAAACGCCCGAGGAACCCTCTGACCTGCTTCTCAGTTTGCGGGGCCGGCATCTCGCGGATGGCTCGGACTTTGTCGGGATCTACTTCAATGCCCTTCTGGCTGACAATGAAGCCTAGCAATTTCCCAGACCTAACACCGAACGTACATTTGTTTGGGTTCAGCCGAAGCTTGTACTTCCTCAACCTTTCAAACATCTTTGCCAAATACTCCACGTGTTGTTCTTCATCGCTTGACTTGACAATCATGTCATCTACATACACTTCAACCTCCTTGTGAATCATGTCATGGAACAAGGTGGTCATCCCCCTTTGGTAGGTAGCACCAACATTTATTAGACCGAACGGCATTGCTTTGCAGCAGAAAGTTCCCCACGGAGTGATGAACGACGTCTTCTCCCTGTCCTTGGGTGACATTTTGATTTGGTTATAGCCAGAAAACCCGTCCATGAAGGAGAACACCTTGCACTGGGCAGTATTGTCAACAAGCACATCAATGTGAGGCAGTGGGAAATTGTCCTTCAAGCTTGCTCTGTTCAAATCTCTGTAGTCAACACACATCCGAACCTTACCATCTTTCTTCGGCACTGGCACGATGTTAGCAACCCACTCGGGATATTCAACTGTCATGAGAAAACCCGCATCGATCTGTTTCTGCACTTCCGCTTTGATCTTCAGAGCCATGTCCGGCCGAGTCCGTCTCAACTTTTGCCTGACAGGAGGACAGTCTGGCTTTGTCGGTATCCGATGCTCCACAATCTGAGGATCCAAACCTGGCATGTCTTCATACGACCATGCAAAAATGTCCGAGTACTCCCGGAGAAGCTGAAAGATCCTTTTCTTGACCCCTTCCTTCAACGCAGCACCGACTTTGATCTCTCTTTTGTTATCCTCAGTACCCAAGTTGATTAGCTCGATCTCCTCCTGATGAGGCCGAATGGTCTTCTCTTCTTGCTCAAGCAGTCGGGCAATTTCATCTGGTATGTCATCACTATCTTCGTCCTCGGTCTCGAATACCGGGGATTCAACAGTTTGGAGAAGCATAGAGTTACTGTGTTCAACGGGTTTATTTTGGTTCGATCTGCGTGACATGATTGGATGATTTTTTAGAAAATAGTTTTCATGCAGATCTTTGAAATTAATAAGAAAACACAGATGCTTTGGTTTTTTCTGGCATTACCATTATTCCCAAGGGGAAAGCATTAAAGAAAGAAAAAGGGTCGTGGAAGAAACGACGTTTTTTATTGATAATGGTGATGTCGGAACAAACATGCCCTTTACAAAAGAGTCACTTCCGCCTCGGGCAAGGCGGAAGAATTGTTATTTTGAAAATAAAGCCTAAACAGCAAGACATATTACTTAGAATCATGCACAGACACAGGGAGATTGATAACGTTCCAGTTCTTTGCAATGCCTCCTGGTATCACAAATGCGGGCCTAGCCCTTCTCTCAGCAGCACCATCAAGAATTGCATTGGTAAATCCAGCACTACGGAACGTTCCAGTTGACATGCCTGACGTCGGAGAGAAACCGAGACCCTCTTTGTGTTTGTTCTCCTGCAGCTGTATCAATTGGCCCCAACCGGCGGCCTGACCCTCTTGAACAGCTTTCTGCGCATCTTTCAACGAAGCCATAGCAGCACCAGCTCTCTTGGGCTCCGCACCCTCGATAGTCAAACCCTGGAATGCAGTTCCTTCGGCAGACTTAGCTTCGATACAAGAGAAGGATGATAACTGACTGACCAGATAAGCTTCTTCCCCATGCACTGTCACAAGTTTACCATTCCTTATGAACTTCAGCTTCTGATGGAGAGTAGAAGTGACTGCCCCAGCCTCGTGTATCCATGGTCTCCCGAGAAGGCAACTGTAAGAGGCATCTATGTCCATAACCTGGAAAGTAATCATGAATGTTTCAGGACCAATAGTCATGGGGAGATCTACTTCTCCAAGCACAGTTTTACGGGAACCATCGAAAGCCTTGACTAGGAAGGTACTCCTCCTCAAAGGAACTCCTCGGCAACTCAACTGATCCAAAGTCGATTTGGGCATCACATTCAACGACGACCCAGTGTCTACCAACACGTTAGATAGCAGATCCGTTTTGCAGTTCATGGAAATATGCAGGGCCAAGTTGTGGTGCTTTCCTGCCTCTGGGAGTTCATCTTCACCAAACCAAAGGTTACTGCAAGCAGTGATGTTAGCTACTATTCCACCAAATTGGTCCTCTGTGACCTCGTGGTCAACATAGGCTTGTTCCAACACCTTCAATAACACATTCCTGTGAGCCTCCGAACCGAGGAGTAGGGCCAAGATGGATATCTTCGAGGGAGTCTGTAGCAGCTGATCCACGATCTTATAATCGCTTTTCTTGATTATCCTCAAAATCTCATCCAGATTGGAATCTTCAATAGATTGGCCTGGACGGCTGGTACTTTCAACAACAGGAGGGATTGTCACTGGAGCAGTCTTATCAGCGGGAATTATAACTTGCACATCGTCTTTCTTCTGAAACAAAAGTGGTCGGACCTTGCCGCTCCTCAAAGCCGTCACCTCAGCGATACTGCCCACTGTGCTTGAGGACACCAAAGGTACTTCCTTCCCGTTTTCCAACATAGTCGCACTGTACTTGTATGGGATGGCTTTCGCAGAAGTATATGGCACTGGACCAGGCAACCGTATGACCAATGGTTCAACGTCCTTCCTGACGGGTGTGCTCTTGACTAGAGTATCATGGAAGATCGGCACTATCATGCAAACATCACTGGTAGTCAAGTAGTTGTCATTCATCAATCTTTGGATATCAGTCTGGACTACGCTGCAACCCATAGGGTTCTGAAGACATTCACAGCAGGCAGCGTGGTCGTGGCTGAACAGAGCAGCTTGGCACAGCTTGATATGTAGCGGTACTAGGGGTGTAGCAACATTACGGACACTGAGATGAGGGATTTCTTCACAGACTTCAATCATATTTACAGCGGCATGGTTGGGGAGTGGATTGTCAAGTACGTGCGGGACATTGTTTTCAAAGGACAGCTTTCCCTGGTCAATCAACTTCTTTACAATGTATTTCAGAGCGTAGCAACCTTCTACGTCATGACCTAGGGCGCCTTGGTGGAAATCACATCTGAGATCGGAGCGGAATCTGGGAGGCAATGGGTTTGGCGGAGGCTTGCCAGGCCTAGTGGTGCAATACCCCTTATGTAAAAGAGTCGGGAGTAGTTCAGCATACGCCATTGGTATCGGCGGGAAAGATGGTCTAGATTGAGGGCCTTGTTGTTGTGGTTGTTGTTGAGCCAATGGTTGTTGTTGCATTTGTTGGGCGATGGCATTAACAGGGACCTGAGGCTGGCCCGGTAGAGGAGGGTATTGATGGTAGAACGGCGGATAGAACGGATGTTGGGCATACTGCAGGTACTGATACGGTTGAGGCAGTTGTGTAGTATTGACAGGAGCGGCAGATTGATTGGTTCCGGCGGACACCATTCCAACTTCTGATTCCTTTTTCTTATGGTGACCATTGCCGTACTTCTTCGGTGCATTCGAGGACTCACCTTTCTCAAACACGATGATCCCCTCTCGGACAGCTTCCTCCAAGCGGGTCCCCATAGTGACCATCTCAGAGAAGTTGCTTGGGGCAGCAATAATCATTCTCTCAACATAATCTTTCTTCAGGGTCTTCAAGAATGTTTGAGTCATTTCTTCCTCGTCCAAAGCGGAAGTGATACGGGCAGCTGCCCCTCTCCACCTCTGTGCGTATTCGCGAAAGCTTTCATCTTTTTTCTGAGACAGAGACCGGAGGAATTCTCTATTCGGCTTGAGCCTGGTGTTGAACCCATAGTGGCTCTTGAAAGCAGTAGCCAGATCATCAAAAGTGCGGATATCATCCTTGCTCAAACCGGTATACCACTCCGCGGCATCTTCCATTAGGCTGTCCTGGAAGCAATGGATCATAAGTGAATCATTGTCTGCGTGGTTAGCCATCTTCCGGACGTATTTGATGATATGGTTCTGGGGGCAAGTCAGCCCGTTGTAGCGGTCAAATTCCGGGACCTTGAATTTCTTGGGAACATCCACCCTCGGCACTAAACAAAGATCGTGGGTTCTGACGAGGTCACTGCTTCCACGGTTGGCCTTGATCTCGCGACGGAGTTCTCTGGCAAGTTCTTCCATTCTTTCTTCCACAGTTCCCAAGATATGAGTCTTTCCACGGTAATCATTAGCATTGGTGCCTTGAGGCGTAGAGTGCACAATCAGATCTGTGAAGACGGTTGACTGAGGCAAGGTAGTGTGAAGAGAAGCCTGCCCCGAGACGGGGATCTGGTTACTGTTGGCAGCACTGGAAGCGCCTGCTGTGGAATCTGGAGCAAAGTAAGGTGGGAGCCCGTATGGGTATCCCCTTGGCATGATGAAACGGCTATCGAGAGATGATATTGGAATTGCCTCAGTGGTCTCTGGAGCAGACGAGGCTGGTTGCTCTTGAGCGGCTACCAGAGCGGTCATGGCGTCGAGAGCTTTGGCTAACTCTTCTCTCACAGAGGCTAGTTCAGTGCGGAGCTGTGCATTCTCTTCTTCCATAGCCACTTGATTTCTCCTTCTGTACAGTCTGGTCTGATGTACTCTGGTAGGTTGATCAGTCCTTCGAGCACGAGCCACTTTTCACTCTGCGGCAGAAGAACCAGGAGGCAATGAGCACTTGGAAGAAGTTTTTTTTTTTTTGTGACCGATGAATGATGCATACGATGCATGATATGCAGATGCGGATGCAAAAATGACTCTTTTTATTACCAAAGGGTTTTTTGACAAATTAGAATCCTTTGCAAACACTTATCGGACTAACAAATTATTCAAAGTAAGTTGTTTTGATACATTGAGCCAAGGGAGTAGGCTTCTGAAACATAAGCTGAACGAACAACACAACCAAAAGCAATCCTATCATCCAGAACTAAGGAGTGACTGGGTAGTACTCGGAATCTGAGTCTGAAGCTGAACCACAATAACTGGCGAAGAAATCTCGACGACCTCTGACTCTCCTGGAGTCTCTCCTCAATAGATCATCCTTCTCCTCAAGCTCTTTCCTAACTCTGGCTAGCTCCTTCTTCAGCATTCGGTTCTCATGATCTTTCTGCTCGTCCCTGCCATCCAAAGTCATGATCAAGTTCTCAGCCTCACTGTAACGGGCTTTCCATGCTCGCTTCTCCTCACTCTCCATAGCTAGATGCTCCTGATACATCTCCTGGGTCACGGGAAGCAACGGTAATGGTCTAGACGGAGTAGATGCAGATACATGCCTCATAGCGGGGTAAGGCATGCCAATCTCTTCGGCTCGGTCTATCACCCACTGCGTATAGGCTTCATGAGCTATACCGGATCTCACACCCAAATGCTTCACATCTTTCCTACGAACCTTAGACCAAGCATCTGTGAAGGCTTTCCTTTGCCCGGTGGGAGCATTGGAATAGTAGAAGAACTCCTGAGATGTAGCAAGGTTGATGGGCTTCGCTCTCATAGGAAAACCAAACTGTCTCATGGCTAACTCGGGGTTGTAGTTGATTCCTCCCCGGGTACCGAGAAGAGGTACATTGAGGAAATCCCCACAACCAGTGATAATCTCCTTGACTCGAGCTGCTGGAGTGATCCAAACCACCTCATCGGGAGTAAGAGCCATAATCCGCTGCGAATAAGACCAATTCTCCGTGTTGGCATGGAAAGAACTCGGGAGGTGAGAAATGAACCATCTATAAAGAAGAGGTATGCAGCAAAGAATAAATCCACGGCCCTTGAGAGTCCGATCATGGATGGCATGGTATGTGTCAGCTAACAAAGTAGGAACCGGATTCCTGGAGTGGAAGATCTCAATAGCATTCATGTCCACAAAGTTGTCGAGATTCGGAAAGAGAACGAGCCCATAGATGAGTAGTGCAAGAATAGCCTCAAGAGTGTCCTGACAAGTAGATTCGAGATTAGCCTGCTCGAGTAAGCACTTTGAAGTGAAACCCTGAATGTGAGATTTGGTGATAAGATTCTTAGACACATCGGAAGTCTTGAGATATAGATCCTTAGCAATAACCAGAGGAGTAAGAGAAGATCCCGGGCCTGTGAAAGGTGTCTTCTCGGCTATAGGTAAACCCAATAAACTAGAATAAGCCTCAAGTGTAGGAACCAACTGAAAATCCGGGAAAGTGAAGCAACGGAAGACCGGGTCATAGAATTGCACCAGAGTGTGCACCAGCTTCTCTTCTACATTAGTCCGGAGAATACCAAGTAAACCACCGTATCGGAGACGAAACCCAGTCGGATTCTTAACCTTGAGTGCCAACTCCCTTAGGCTAGCCAAATCAACTTCTTTGAACTTGTAAGAATTAGTCCTCTTCATGCCTGATCATATTTGCAAAGAATTTTAGTTTGTCTATACCCGTTGATAAATGCATGTAGAAAATTTATGCATGAATGCATGTATGCATGGTTTTAACAAGGAAAGCACGGTGGGCTAAGGTAACAAGTGGACACGGTGTCCGGTGAAACTAAGGCTTTTGATAATAGTGACCAAGGTTCTACAAAGTTCCCAAACCACAACCTCTCTTGCGTATACCATGGTGGTACAAAGCAACGCTTGTCCATGTTTATCCGTAAGAAGGTTTAGTTTGGGTGTAGTATCGCGTGACGACTAAATTTCGAGACAACGCTCGGTTTAGCCACCGCACTACGTCCTAAGAAAGGCCAAGGATGGGTTTGGTAACTACGGTTCATAGACTTCATCGGTCAATTGGAAGTAAAGTGTCTAAGCATGACAACACACGCCGACAACATTACCTCCAAAATGCCTCAGCTATGTGAGATTGATCGCGTAATCCAACGCACGAGGCAACCCTCGGAATGGATTGTCGATTATATCTCCCCTAATCTTAAGTTCACTCAGCCCGGGTATAGGGCTTTTGATATTCTCACCCCACACATACATAAGAAAATTTTACATGTAACAATAAAGCAAAGCATAAAACATAAAGCGTGTAAAACTAGGCGTAGCCCTAAAAATTCCCCAGTGAAGTCGCCATTTCTGGCGTCGCGATTTTCGGGTGTCAAATCATTAATTGGATTTGAACCTTTCGATCATTGATGTCTCTATTTTTTGGGGGAGGTAAAATCGAGAAAAACCTTAGAAACCCTAAGTTCGGGGCTGATTTCATTACGGGAAGGTGTTAGGCACCCGTAATGACTATAGTATCCTATAGGAACCGTTTTTCTATGCTTTACGTTTATGCGTTGCTTTTATCGCTACTTGTAAAAGAGATTGGTTTTAAGAATGAGAGGGAGAAGATTGGGTTTTATTTTATTGGACTTGGAGAGATGTGAGTCTCTTGCCTACATACCCTTTTAAGGGATCAAAATTCCATGTAGTTCTCTTTCAAAATGTTTTTGTGAGTTTAATTTTTTTTATAAAGTTTGAAAAAGATTTTGAAGAAAAGGAAAGAGGCCGTATAGGCATTAGAATCAAAAAGAGGATAAAGCATTTGGTTGGTTCAATTGTTAATGAAAACGGTTAAAGTTGGAAATTAATTGCATTTTGGTTTGATTAAGAAAATAAAGGAAAAAATCCTTTGGAGTTTTGACTCCAAGGTTTATTTGGAAAATATTTGAAGTGATGGAAGTTGTTTGCTTTTTGAAATGATTAGTTTCCTCTAAGTATCGCGCATCCTAAACATACACCTAAACGATAAACATACAACGTGTGTGCGTGTGTCGGTGCATGTGTCGGTGTACATCATTATAGTCCATAGTCTTTTACATCGGGTCCTAGTTTACATTCTATTGTCTTGCATGAAATTAAAGAAAGGTAAACTAAACCTAAAATATTACATGAATCAAATAGAAAATTGCATAAGGGTGACTAAAGGAAGAAAAACAAATGAGAGTGAGGCAATACTTGCAATGTGCATGAGACATAGAACAAAATGGTTAGTAATGAAATGAGAAATGATAGCATGAGCAGCAATGCATAGTAGATGAAATTTACTAACAAAGCACTAAACCAGTTGAAAAGAAAAAGAAAAGGTGAAGTGAACATAACTAAAACACATTAAACAAATTGCAAAAGCACAAACACCAAAAATAATGCAAATGACACCATACTAAAACCTAAAATCCCAACTAAGTTCTACGACCTATGATCTTTACCAAAACAGCACCCCTTTCTCTTTTTTATAAGCAAACATTTCAAGAATCAAGGAGAAGTTATGAATCACTTAAACCCTAAAATCAACACATTTCAACAACAAATTACATCTCAAAATTAACAACTAAACTTGACCAAAGAGGGGCTTTCAATTAATCTTGCAAAGAGAAATTAACAAACAAAATTGTGGCATTGTGGATTGCAAGCAACTTGTAAAATTATTGAGCACTTGAACTAGAGGACTAGGAATTAATTTGTAAAACAAGAAAGGATCCATTGAGTTTGAAAACCAAGGAATTAACAATTAGGCATGCAAGAATGTAGAAATAACATGAATTCAGAGACGAACACATCACAAAAATCACATATCAAACATCGACACCATAGAGCAAAAATTGGATCCAAAATAGTGCAAGAAAATTCGCAAAAACATAAAAACGTGCAAATCCAATTAAAATTAGCGCACATGCTTTTTATCCACTTTAAAGTGTGAAAACACCACAAAGCAATGAAAATATATCAAGAAACATATGATAGTTTTTGTAGGGATTTTTGTGAAGAGGTTAACACACACAGGGACTCAGATAGCAAACACATAGGTGCAATTAGCAAGAAAACTCAAGAAATTGAACAAAGACCAAAAGCCTGCGGGTAAAAAGCCCAAACCCACGGATCTGATGGATCCGGATCAATCTAACACTCCAGGAGCGTTGGATTGATCCAGATCCCTCTGGATCTTGATCAAACGGTCCGCAATAAGAGAGAATGGACCGGGTTTGGGTCAACCCGGTCCAAGAGCTTATATAAAAGGGTTTGGAACCCGGTTTTCTTCATTTTCTCAAAATGTTTCTCTCTCTTCTTCTCTTCTTCGCCGGCCGCTCTCTCTTTCCCTCTTTGAAACCCTAATCCACTTGAATCTACCCAGAAATGAAAGAAACTTGGCTTAATCGTCTTAAATCTTTCTCCTAAACATGATTCTACCGTTGGAATGCACATGCACACAACGAATTGAGGTAGATTATTGAATCTTGTACGGTTTCGAACCGTTTCTTGTTTGTCTGATTCGAAGCTTTCTCGCATGAAATCTTCATGGATTCGTTGATTTACGACGGTTGAAAATCGTTGTAAATCTCAGAATCTCTGTTGTTTTGGAAAAAAGTTAGGGTTTCACCATTTTCGAATGAGGAAGCTTCGAATCCTGTTAATCCGCATCGGTCTAGTGTTCATTACTGTGTATGAATGAAAGGAGGTAAGTTTCTTTGATGATTACCTGATTTTGTTCGGAGATTTGATTCGGATCTTTGGAATACTTCGATTTGATGCTGTTTTTATTGATTCTTGGCTTGAATTCTGAAATGAAACTGGTGATTTTCTTCTTTTTCTCCTTAACCGGTTCGGATTCCTTGAATTCTTCCTTTCTTCTTCTTCTCAATCTCCCTCTGTGATCGGTGCTGGAGTCTCTCGCTTCTGGTGAGGGATTCGCGCCTTGAATTGCAGAGGAATCAATTCAGTGATGAAGATTCATCCATGAATCTCTGAGAATTGATGAATTTGTCGATGGATTTTTGGTTCTGGAAAAATTAGGGTTTATGCATTTTTCTTGAGCTTTTGTGAACTTTGTGATTTTGATCTGTAACTGCCAAGAGAGAGAAACTGAATCTGTTTGTGTGATGTGGCTTCTTCCTCTGACTTTTCTGACACGCAAGTCCTTATATAGGCTGCCATGTGGCCTGCAAGCCAATGACCTTGTGACACGTGGACTGGACTGAATCTGGCGTGGCCTTGGACTGAATCTGAAAAAAAGGACTAAAAAGCAAATTTGTAAAATTCGGGACTGTTTTGCAATTTTTAAAAGATTGGACTGTTTTTAAAAGAAATGAAAGAATTGGACTGTTTTCAAAAGAATTGGGACAAACTTGCAAAAAAAGAAAAATATTTGGACTGAATTGCAATTTTTAAAAGTATTTGGACTAAAATGTAAAAAGAATAAAATTGGCTAAAAAATGTAAATTTGAAAAACAACGTAAAGTGAAACGTTTAAAAACGACAAAACGGACTAAAACGAACAAACTACCAAAAATGAGGTATTTCAAAATACCTCTCTGCCCAAAATTTGTTTGATGTGAAAAGACTAAAATGCCCCTGGGCAAAAACGACTCAGACTGACTCAGATGCAAAACTAAGATGATTTTCGTACAAAATTTGATCAAAGATTTACGCAAAACAAATTGAAAAGACTCAGGGACACATTGTAGGGACTGAAAATGGGTTCCTTTGTAGGAAATGACCAAAATACCCTTTTGTACAATTTTATGCAAAAATTTAAAAGACTGAAACAGTAATGTATGCAACTGAAGCACAGTAGAAAACACGGTGAATTTGAAAGTATTAGAAAATAGCAGAGGAATTTGAATGAGTATTTTTAGGTCCAAAATGAGGGTATAACATACAAGTATCGTCATTTTTGTTATTACACTAAACAATGCTTTGCCTCTTTAACATTTGAATCTAAAAATGTAATAGTGATAATTAACCATCATCAATATATTAATTATTTATCAAACATAAAATCATTTTGACAATTTAACATTTATCTAATAATCTATAATACTTCTATTATATCAAACCAGAAAGATAATGTAACTTTGCCTCAAGTCCATTATGTTTATATGGACGTTTTCAAAATTATTTTTCATAAGCTAATATTAATACGAATTAATTTTTTTATATTTAATAACTCTGCACATAGTTTACAATCAATAATTTATCCAAGATGTTTATTCAAATATGCAAATAATATTTCAATTGCTCCTAACTAAAAGAAAAAGAATAGTCCATCTGGTGTTTTTTATATTTTGAGATGACTAGTGGTGTAGTCAAGCGGACCAGAAATATCATAGTAGATTTCTATAATCAGATTGATTACAAAGATGAAGTCATTCAATTGCGAAGTAACTAGACATAACTACAAATTGGGAGGAGAGACGATATAAAAGTCTTTGAGTGATTTTCTCTCCCTTTTCCTTTTTAACTTTTATCAATGTTTTAGTTTTGTTTTAGATGAAGTGGTAAACCACTGAAATTAAACTCACACACAACTATGAGATCCCGATTCTAACCCGGGTCACGACGTCCAGCCTTGCAATTTTGACATTTTCCAGTTGAGATAAGACTTCTAGACTAACTTTTATCAACTTTAATTTCAAAAAGTGGATGAAATATTTTCTTATTTATCATAATTAAAACCATTCATTTCTTGTGTTTTATTGCACCTTCAATGTTTTTCAAATCCACTAACTTATGCAAAAATAAATCATTGAAATGATGTGTAAAACAACTTAAACTTGACGGTGTGTAAAAGTTAAGTACTTTTTAAAATCCAACGCTTGAGTTATTGTTCATATGAAAAAAACAACGCTATAATTTTCATGAAATGTCGTATTTGTTTCATACGTCATGAAGATATCATTGGATGTATGGTTTTTGACATGAAGATTATTTAGTTACAAATGTATATTTTTTTATAAAAAAATTGCTTTTTGCAATTATTATATGTATTACGACAATTTTAACATGTTGATTGTTTAAACTCAACAACCATAATGGATAAACTAGTCTACGATTAAATATTCAGATTTTATTTTGAAATTAATTACATCACTTAGTCCCCTCTACAAATCATGATTGGCTATATTGTTAATCAGCGACAACCAAAATGCAACAATATTTATAGAAATTAAAGTAATCAACCAAGGACTTAGAGTCTTTCTTAATTTATTGATAATATAAGTTTTTATAAATTATTACACATGCAAAAATTTTTTTAGTTTCTAATCCGTATATTTAATAAATTAAGTGAATTTTGATCCTTATCGTCAATGTAAGTGTCTTCACGGTCACAAGTTAGAAACATGAGACAAAAGAATGAAATTATTGAAAAGGATAAATTTGAAATTATATAAATTTTATTTATATGACTTCTTAGTACATCATAATAAATAAATATAACCCATTATTTGTTTGCACCGATATTTAAAAAGGTTACACATATTAAAATCAAATCAATCACATAAATACATCTATTTTTGTCAAGCATTTTAACAAAAATATCACAATTTGATATGGTAATAATAATGAGATATGATTTATTATATGTATAAGAAAACATAATTTCACGGTCACTACTTATCAAATTCAAAATACAAATTTTCATGGCAACTTCTCCCTAAAACATTGACTGTTACATTGGACAAATTATTTGTTCTTGCACGCTTCCATACATGAATTTATGATTGGATTTACACCACGAGCATCTGCAGTAAGTCAAGTATTGTAAGAAACTCTAATAATTAATACAACAATAATTTATAAAATTATCTTGATAACAAAAATTCATACAAAATAATAAAAAAAATATTTACCTGTGTTGAAGTTATTGGACTTTGAAATGACACAATTGGTTGCACAATCATAAGCAACTTTTGACGATACATTATGACATTTCAACAATGCACACGCAGCAACACAACCTGCATATAATGGTTTTGTTCTTATGAAACGTTTACATTCGAGAGCACACTTGCCAAGGCAAATGATTTCACCTACTGTTTGATGGGGTGGTGATGAAGGTGAGGGAGAATCATCAGCTTGTACAACAACTAAGATTATCATCATCAAAATTGCCACATTCTTTTTCATCTCACACTTTACCATGACTCTGCAATTTGTTAATCTTTAATATTCTAATAGTATAAGTTCAATTTGATTTGATAAACAAAGTTGAATAAAACTATCATAATTTATAAGCATAACAATAAATGCACATTTATGTATATTTTAACTCCTTAACAAAACTACATATTTGACTATTAAGACTTGTTATCCCAAGTTAATTGATTTTTCGTCCTAGAAACACAAAACAAAACAAAAATCTTATATGGAATGTGAAACATGATAGAAAATTAGTTAATAAAGAAATTCTAATGTGGAATTTAACAATGTTTAGTACATACTTTATGTTTTTAGAAATTACTATTTTTGGTAAATTAGTAGCATAATGACATTAAAGAGAATGTAAGACATTCCAACTAGGTTGAGACATATTCTAAACTCGAATCCTTTTCCAAGTGCTCATAAGTGTAATAGATTAAGATAACATTGAAATAAATTATGTAAAAAAAGTAATTATCTAAATAGAATAAATTTAATCTCAATTGAAACATTTCAAATTAAAAACAACTATTCACTAATGGTAGTTAGTGCCAAACTTTTTATGATAATTTCGATTTCATTTTTTCTTAATAAAAAAGAAATCAATTTGTGTCAAATAATTTTAAAATACGAAAAAGAAACAAAAATAAAATATATATAAAAATGAATATCATTTATAATCTCATTAATTATTTTCTAGAATATATACTTTAACTTTTCCAAAAGCTTTTTTTTTATCAAAAACAAATTGTACGATGATATAACAATTTATATTTTTTTTATCTGTCATTCATTCATATTTGATTTTTTGTTTTAATTATACATATTATATTTGTTTGCTTATTGTTTATAAAATTTACCTCTTCTTTTCTAGTGTCATGTTGTTAGGCATAGAGGTTCCCGCTTCTTTCTGTAAACACTATATTTTTATCCAAAATTAAAATATATATGTTTTTTTAACAATATTTTCAATGCATATATTAATCTATTAGTTAAATTAGTATTTATATTTCATAATGATTTCTACATCCATATATTAATTAATTATGAAATGTATTATACTAAGTCCTTGGTTGATTACTTTAATTTCTATAAATATTGTTGCATTTTGGTTGTCGCTGATTAACAATATAGCCAATCATGATTTGTAGAGGGGACTAAGTGATGTAATTAATTTCAAAATAAAATCTGAATATTTAATCGTAGACTAGTTTATCCATTATGGTTGTTGAGTTTAAACAATCAACATGTTAAAATTGTCGTAATACATATAATAATTGCAAAAAGCAATTTCTTTATAAAAAAATATACATTTGTAACTAAATAATCTTCATGTCAAAAACCATACATCCAATGATATCTTCATGAAGTATGAAACAAATACGACATTTCATGAAAATTATAGCGTTGTTTTTTTTCATATGAACAATAACTCAAGCGTTGGATTTTAAAAAGTACTTAACTTTTACACACCGTCAAGTTTAAGTTGTTTTACACATCATTTAAATGATTTATTTTTGCATAAGTTAGTGGATTTGAAAAACATTGAAGGTGCAATAAAACACAAGAAATGAATGGTTTTAATTATGATAAATAAGAAAATATTTCATCCACTTTTTGAAATTAAAGTTGATAAAAGTTAGTCTAGAAGTCTTATCTCAACTGGAAAATGTCGAAATTGCAAGGCTGGACGTCGTGACCCGGGTTAGAATCGGGACCTCATAGTTGTGTGTGAGTTTAATTTCAGTGGTTTACCACTTCATCTAAAACAAAACTAAAACATTGATAAAAGTTAAAAAGGAAAAGGGAGAGAAAATCACTCAAAGACTTTTATATCGTCTCTCCTCCCAATTTGTAGTTATGTCTAGTTACTTCGCAATTGAATGACTTCTTCTTTGTAATCAATCTGATTATAGAAATCTACTATGATATTTCTGGTCCGATTGACTACACCACTAGCCATCTCAAAACTGGTTAAATATTTTAAGTAAATAACAATCCCTATAACATAAAATCGTCCAACTTATATCGCATTATCTTGACCTCGTAATATTACCTAAGAGTTAAACCTTAAAGAAAAATAAATATAGCATAACTAAGCTAAAAACAAGTATGAAATGTCAAAGTTTACAACACATATTTTTCTATTTAAGGTAACTCTTAAACCAGAATCTATAAAATATAAGCCTGAGACACAATAAAATATGACTGAAATATACGATAAAAAGTTAAGCTTGTTGAAAGGATTTTCAGAATATTTTATTTGCTACAAAAAAGTTGTTTCAAAGTAATTTGTGAAATTTAACCGATCAAGAGTGGTTGACTATTTAGGATTGAATAATACAGCTATGGAATAACTGCTTTGATGTGTTTAAGAGTCGTTGTGGCTATAAACGTGGTAATACAAAAGTCCTAAATAGAGGTGCAAAGTAATGGGGAACCTTACAGATTGTGATATATGATTCAAAAAGAACCATACAAGTGTCTGCCTTTGGCTCTTACAAACTTCCTACAATAAATGGTATTTATCACAACCTCCTAAGTATCTTACTTTTGATGGTAGATGATTCCATTTTAAAGAAGTTGTGTTGTTGAGACACGAAGAAGTAGATATCAAAAGGCTGCTTCATTTTGTTACAAATAGACGTTGCGAAAGACATTGACATATCCATGCACCAAATATAATATGTCGTTTACATGTGTCAGCTGTCAAGGATCACCTAATGATGTGAGCATCTTTCTACCATAAACACCCTTGAGTATTTTTATAGTTCAAGTTACTGTAAGAAAAATAATAGAATCATGCTTCCAACCAAATATGAGAAATAAGTGTTATTATATCGAGAGTAACAACCTCAATATGTTGATCAAAATATAAAAAGCATCAGATGGACTATTCTTTTTCTTTGACTTAGGAGCAATTGAAATATTATTTGCACATTTGAATAAACATCTAGGATAAGTTCTTGATTGTAAACTATGTGCATAGTTATTAAATAGAAAAAAAAATCATATTAATATTAGCTTATGAAAAATAATTTTGAAAACGTCCATATCAACATAATGGTCTTGTGGCAAAGTTACATTATCTTTCTGGTTTGATATAATAAAAGTATTATAGATTATTAGATAGATGTCAAATTGCCAAAATGATTTTAAGTTTGATAAATAATTAATATATTGTTGATGGTTAATTATCACTATTACATTTTTAGATTCAAATGTCAAAGATGCAAAGCATTGTTTAGTGTAATAACAAAAATGATGATACTTAAACAGTAGAACATTTTAACAGTATAATACATTTCATAATTAATTAATATATGGATGTAGAAATCATTATGAAATATAAATACTAATTTAACTAATAGATTAATATATGCATTGAAAATATTGTTAAAAAAACATATATATTTTAATTTTGGATAAAAATATAGTGTTTACAGGAAGAAGCGGGAACCTCTATGCCTAACAACATGACACTAGAAAAGAAGAGGTAAATTTTATAAACAATAAGCAAACAAATATAATATGTATAATTAAAAAAAAATCAAATATGAATGAATGACAGATAAAAAAAATATAAATTGTTATATCATCGTACAATTTGTTTTTGATAAAAAAAAAGCTTTTGGGAAAGTTAAAGTATATATTATAGAAAATAATTAATGAGATTATAAATGATATTCATTTTTATATATATTTTATTTTTGTTTCTTTTTCGTATTTTAAAATTATTTGACACAAATTGATTTCTTTTTTATTAAGAAAATATGAAATCGAAATTATCATAAAAAGTTTGGCACTAACTACCATTAGTGAATAGTTGTTTTTAATTTGAAATGTTTCAATTGAGATTAAATTTATTCTATTTAGATAATTACTTTTGTTACATAATTTATTTCAATGTTATCTTAATCTATTACATTTATGAGCACTTGGAAAAGGATTCGAGTTTAGAATATGTCTCAACCTAGTTGGAATGTCTTACATTCTCTTTAATGTCATTATGCTACTAATTTACCAAAAATAGTAATTTCTAAAAACATAAAGTATGTACTAAACATTGTTAAATTCCACATTAGAATTTCTTTATTAACTAATTTTCTATCATGTTTCACATTCCATATAAGATTTTTGTTTTGTTTTGTGTTTCTAGGACGAAAAAATCAATTAACTTGGGATAACAAGTCTTAATAGTCAAATATGTAGTTTTGTTAAGGAGTTAAAATATACATAAATGTGCATTTATTGTTATGCTTATAAATTATGATAGTTTTATTCAACCTTGTTTATCAAATCAAATTGAACTTATACTATCAGAATATTAAGATTAACAAAGTGCAGAGTCATGGTAAAGTGTGAGATGAAAAAGAATGTGGCAATTTTGATGATGATAATCTTAGTTGTTGTACAAGCTGATGATTCTCCCTCACCTTCATCACCACCCCATCAAACAGTAGGTGAAATCATTTGCCTTGGCAAGTGTGCTCTCGAATGTAAACGTTTCTTAAGAACAAAACCATTATATGCAGGTTGTGTTGCTGTGTGTGCATTGTTGATGTAACACCCCGTTTCCCCAAAACAACGTAAACATGTATAATTATCAGAGTTTTCAACAACAACGGAGTATTACATCTACTTTTCAAAATTCCGTTTAAATAGAATATAAAAACTATTTAATTCAACACATCATTTTATAAAAATCTGCAGCGGAATATTTATTTGATAATCAATCAACAACTACATCAACATCCTTGGCACAAAGGCCTCAACATAATAAAATTTATTTAATAATAGTTAAATCTCCAACAACAATAAAAGCTTTAACGACATGTTCTAAAAAAGTTGATACATAAAGGAATGTAAGAAAACATTGCAACGATTCCCCATCCCGTTACGTATCAGAGCCCTAAGACACAAGAGCCAACATCCTACTAGCCTTCGCTACCTGCACTTGCCCACGAGGCGGCAATTCCAGCAGAAGGGGTGAGTTCACAACACAAAGGTAATACATAAATATATGAATCATCAAATTGCATTGAAAAACAATAACAAATAATAGCAACCATCATCAGCATAGGCAGCAACATCATCAATATAAGCAACAACATCATCAATATTAGCAACAACATCATCAATATTATTTAGATTCATCTTCGGTTAACAGCATCAACGACAACATCACTTGTGGCGACACCTCACCAACAACATCTCTACAAAACAACTCACACCTACAACAACTAATGCAAGACTCCATCAACTACTAATGCATTATGCAAATGTGGTACCAACTACGCGCGTTGAATGCTAAACATTCCAGGGCATAAGCCCCCACCAATTTTGGATGGTTAAAGCATCCCAGGGCATAAGCCCTCACCAGATGAATGACTAGCATTCCAGGGCATGAGCCCTCACCAATTGAATGTATAAACATTCCAGGGCATAAGCCCCCAACGATGCAAATGAGTTATGAAGACTTAATGGTGTATATCTGCATACAACCCTACGACAACTAATGGTGCATATCAGCATGCAACCAACAACAACAACAGCTAGGACATCAACAACTGTGTCTAACATCTAAGACACCCTGCCCAACTCGACACAACCACTCAACAACATCAAGAACAACTTCAAACTTAGCAAAGTATATTTTATCTCATGTAAACATACATAATTCCATCATATTCATCTTCATATATAAGTTTCATCATCCAAACAATTATTAATAAATCTAACAAACAAGTTAGGAAGCTTAGGTTTGGGTTAGGAGCACTTTGAAAAATTGCACAAAATGGTCGCACAGGACCAATCTCGCTTAAGCGAAGTTAATCTCGCTTCAAGCGACTTAAATGACGAAAGTCTGGGGGAATCTCGCTCGGGGTTCGCTTGCATCTCGCTTAAGCGAAATTTCATCTGGACAACATTCTGGGAATCTCGCTTAAGCGAAAAATATCTCGCTTAAGCGAAGCTTCATCTGGGCAGTTTTCAAACTACGATTTTCTAAGCCCTAAATAATCCAAAAACCCAATTTTAATCCCCCAATCACCCAAAATGATTTAGAACATTGTTTATGGGTTCACTACTCATCAAAACAACAAAACATCTCATAGAAACATCATCAATCACAACATAATTCATCAACAATGGCATTTTTCATAAATATTAAACCTAAACCAACAAATCACCATTTTCAATCCAAAATCATGAAAACATACATGTATATATTAACCAATGAATTGCTAGCCCACCCTTACCTGATTAGATGAACAATTGCTACAAAAATCTCTCCTCTTGGCTAATCCCCCTTTGCTCTTGGTTCTTCTCTCTTTCTCCCAAAAAGTCTGTTTCTTGTTTTCTCTGATACGTACAATGCTTACTGACTTCTTCCTATTCTTTCCTTAACAAAACATAACTCCTTTCTTTCTCTTAACTCCCCCAATAACTTTCATTTTAATTTCTCATTAACCCTCCTTAATTCTATTAACTCCAAATAAATCCCTTTTTCTAAATAAACATTATTCTTCCTATTTTCATAATTCTCCAAAATAATAATATTCCTTCTATTTTCTTAAAACAAAGCAAATATTATATCCCACTACTAATTAATTAAATAACAAATAACATGCATTTAGATAATACATCAATAAATCATATAACTCAATTATTTCACATAAATTATTATAAACAAATAAACACACCACATATTCACATAATCATTTATAAATTCAAATAAAATGTGCCCAACAACTAAAAATAACAAAATAGCGACTAGGGCGTTACAGTTGAAATGTCATAATGTATCGTCAAAAGTTGCTTATGATTGTGCAACCAATTGTGTCATTTCAAAGTCCAATAACTTCAACATAGGTAAATATTTTTTTTATTATTTTGTATGAATTTTTGTTATCAAGATAATTTTATAAATTATTGTTGTATTAATTATTAGAGTTTCTTACAATACTTGACTTACTGCAGATGCTCGTGGTGTAAATCCAATCATAAATTCATGTATGGAAGCGTGCAAGAACAAATAATTTGTCCAATGTAACAGTCAATGTTTTAGGGAGAAGTTGCCATGAAAATTTGTATTTTGAATTTGATAAGTAGTGACCGTGAAATTATGTTTTCTTATACATATAATAAATCATATCTCATTATTATTACCATATCAAATTGTGATATTTTTGTTAAAATGCTTGAAAAAAATAGATGTATTTATGTGATTGATTTGATTTTAATACGTGTAACCTTTTTAAATATCGGTGCAAACAAATAATGGGTTATATTTATTTATTATGATGTACTAAGAAGTCATATAAATAAAATTTATATAATTTCAAATTTATCCTTTTCAATAATTTCATTCTTTTGTCTCATGTTTCTAACTTGTGACCGTGAAGACACCTACATTGATGGTAAGGATCAAAATTCACTTAATTTATTAAATATAAGGATTAGAAACTAAAAAAAAAAATTGCATGTGTAATAATTTATAAAAACTTATATTATCAATAATTAAGAAAGACTCTAAGTCCTTGGTTGATTACTTTAATTTCTATAAATATTGTTGCATTTTGGTTGTCGCTGATTAACAATATAGCCAATCATGATTTGTAGAGGGGACTAAGTGATGTAATTAATTTCAAAATAAAATCTGAATATTTAATCGTAGACTAGTTTATCCATTATGGTTGTTGAGTTTAAACAATCAACATGTTAAAATTGTCGTAATACATATAATAATTGCAAAAAGCAATTTTTTTATAAAAAAATATACATTTGTAACTAAATAATCTTCATGTCAAAAACCATACATCCAATGATATCTTCATGACGTATGAAACAAATACGACATTTCATGAAAATTATAGCGTTGTTTTTTCATATGAACAATAACTCAAGCGTTGGATTTTAAAAAGTACTTAATTTTTACACACCGTCAAGTTTAAGTTGTTTTACACATCATTTAAATGATTTATTTTTGCATAAGTTAGTGGATTTGAAAAACATTGAAGGTGCAATAAAACACAAGAAATGAATGGTTTTAATTATGATAAATAAGAAAATATTTCATCCACTTTTTGAAATTAAAGTTGATAAAAGTTAGTCTAGAAGTCTTATCTCAACTGGAAAATGTCGAAATTGCAAGGCTGGACGTCGTGACCCAGGTTAGAATCGGGACCTCATAGTTGTGTGTGAGTTTAGTTTCAGTGGTTTACCACTTCATCTAAAGCAAAACTAAAACATTGATAAAAGTTAAAAAGGAAAAGGGAGAGAAAATCACTCAAAGACTTTTATATCGTCTCTCCTCCCAATTTGTAGTTATGTCTAGTTACTTCGCAATTGAATGACTTCTTCTTTGTAATCAATCTGATTATAGAAATCTACTATGATATTTCTGGTCCGCTTGACTACACCACTAGCCATCTCAACACTGGTTAAATATTTTAAGTAAATAACAATCCCTATAACATATAATCGTCCAACTTATATCGCATTATCTTGACCTCGTAATATTACCTAAGAGTTAAACCTTAAAGAAAAAGAAATATAGCATAACTAAGCTAAAAACAAGTATGAAATGTCAAAGTTTACAACACATATTTTTCTATTTAAGGTAACTCTTAAACCAGAATCTATAAAATATAAGCCTGAGACACAATAAAATATGACTGAAATATACGATAAAAAGTTAAGCTTGTTGAAAGGATTTTCAGAATATTTTATTTGCTACAAAAAAGTTGTTTCAAAGTAATTTGTGAAATTTAACCGATCAAGAGTGGTTGACTATTTAGGATTGAATAATATAGCTATGGAATAACTGCTTTGATGTGTTTAAGTATCGTCATTTTTGTTATTACACTAAACAATGCTTTGCATCTTTGACATTTGAATCTAAATTGTAATAGTGATAATTAATCATCAACAATATATTAATTATTTATCAAACTTAATATCATTTTGGCAATTTGACATCTATCTAATAATCTATAATACTTCTATTATATCAAACCAGAAAGATAATGTAACTTTGCCACAAGACCATTATGTTGATATGGACGTTTTCAAAATTATTTTTCATAAGCTAATATTAATATGATTTTTTTTTCTATTTAATAACTATGCACATAGTTCAAGAACTTATCCTAGATGTTTATTCAAATGTGCAAATAATATTTCAATTGCTTCTAACTCAAAGAAAAAGAATAGTCCATCTAATGCTTTTTATATTTTGATCAACATATTGAGGTTCATACTCTCGATATAATAACACTTATTTCTCATATTTTGTTGGAAGCATGATTCTATTATGTTTCTTACAGTAACTTGAACTATAAAAATACTCAAGGGTGTTTATGGTAGAAAGATGCTCACATCATTAGGTGATCCTTGACAGCTGACACATGTAAACGACATATTATATTTGGTACATGGATATGTCAATGTCTTTCGCAACGTCTATTTGTAACAAAATGAAGCAGCCTTTTGATATCTACTTCTTCGTGTCTCAACAACACAACTTGTTTAAAATGGAATCATCTACAATCAAAAGTAAGATACTAATACCCCGCTCGTCATTTTGGAAATACATCAGTCGAAGGTGTGCTAGAGATCAATATTTATGAAATTCGAGTATGATGGAGGATGTCATATTGCCATGTCAATGTGTAGTGAGTTAAGTATCCGTATCAGAACAAGAGCGATCAAAAGTAAGGGTACTTTTGTAATTGCACGCAAGGAATATATAAGTAAGTTTGGCCAAGACTAGTTCATTATGCCTTGCCACTTCTCTCTCTAACTTCACAAGAAAAGGGAAGTTTCTCCTCCTTCCCTCTACTTTATCGCCCAAACCTCCCTCTATGTCACCAATCCCTCCTAGTTTGAGTATTTGGTGAATTAAGCAAGAATCTTGGTGTCTTAATCGCAAGAGAAACTACAAGAATACAATGGCATAAGTTTGAGATGTGGGAATCAAAGTATGAAGAGGCTAGGGTTTGGAATTTAGAGAAAGTTGGAGTTGAAGCTTGATGCTGGTGCTGTGATGATGCAGGATTTCTTAGATAGAAATCCTACCTCTGTTATGTATACCTAATGTTAGATTTATGGTTTAGTTCATTCATAAGTTAGGTTTTGGTAAAGTTTGCCCTTTTCCTTAAATTTGTCAAATTGAGGTGTTTATTACCATGAAATGAAATAACCATGTCTTGTATGCCTTCTGGATGTTATGCATGCGTTAATGGCTCGAAATCTAGTGTTTCTGCATCAAAATACGATTTTCTGCAGGTCTGTTACGGATGAACTTCGCTTAAGCGAAGCTCTGTTTGCTTAAGCGAACAACACACAGAATGGCAAGCCCAGTTCGCTTACCAGTTCGCTTGAGCGAACTCCTCAGCGACCAGCACGCTTGGAACTTCGCTTAAGCGAGCTGGGCCAGGGCAGCTTGTCTGAAAAACCGTTTTCTAATGCATCAGTGCCATCCGGAACATGCCTACCATATTTCTAACGTACATGACTTTTGAAAGGAAACAGAAACACTCGGTATCAAGCCATAGTAATGCAAACATCGTACGTTTTATTGAATCCGGAATTCATGGCAATAATCACACCCCGGCAGAGGATAGTCATAGGTTAGGACAGGTTCAGGTTTATAGTAGACTATGAATAGAAATGCAGGTCTAAGGGAGAGTGAGTCCTAGAGCCTCGACTTAGGCAGTCGAGAACTAGTAAGCAATCTTAAAGAATGAAGTCTCTAGGTATCTTATGATACGACGCCGAACGGCGAGCTAGTTTATGATCCATATGTTTATGTTATGCTATGCCTATGTTTATGATATGTTGGACTATGAATAAAACTATGTTTTATGCTAGGCCATGTCGTGTCTCTGACTATCCATGATAGAATGGGATACCGGAGGTTCACACCAGGTGAATGATTTAGCCGTAAGGAAGCCGCACGACATGGTGGAGTCCGATGTTCCCTAGCTAGGTTCATCGGTTATGTTTTGGAATATACTCGGGGTTACTCCACTCGACTATATTTCCGTAAAATCAACTTAGTTAATCTTTCAGACCTTATTAATGAAATGCATTTGTTTATGAAGTTTATGTTACGATTATGTATACGCTATGAGGTTAGATACCGATAGCCTAGATAGTAGAGCTAGTTATGTTTGTTCACCGATGACGATCTTAGGATCCCCAATCGTCCGGTCTAGTTCCGTGTCATGGATATGTTAGGTTATGTCTTGATGCGTCTAGTGCATCTTGAGTTAGCGGTCCTAGGATCCCTTGACCGCCATGACACGAAGGAAGCAAATAAGATGACCCTATGACGGCTTTAGCTTTGCACGACCGTCTATGTAAGCCTCACGCACGACGCCCAGCAGTCAGGTAGCGTCCTAGACACGTGGTGACCATAGGTTTTCCCCGAAGTCACCTATAGCCTAGGATTAGGAGAACTCACTGAGACATTATGTCTCATCCCAATCCTTATTTGTTTCAGACTAGCAGAGCAGCTGAGCAAGTTTATCGCCGGATGGATATTCAGCAAGGACTCGTTCGTACCCGCTGTAGGATGTTCGCAAGGATTTCAAGAATGTACTTTCATAGTATTTGGATTGTTGTATGGTATCTCTTATGTACGAACGTGAATTTGTTGTATACAATATTCATTCGAAGTAATTTAAGTTGTGAATTTTAATGTATCCAGTACTAAGTTAATGCACATGCTAAACTTTCTAGATACGTTTAGTATGGGTGTTACATTTGGTATCAGAGCCTGGTTGATTCAGATCGTGCCTTGGGTCATTAAGTTTCAACTAAGGTAGTGGGACCATTGGGTTCTGGGTAAACGTTCTAATTGTCGTTGTTAGTTGAGCCTGATCAACTCAATTTAGCATTCGACGGTTAGGACAGATACCTGAGAGCTGAATAGGACCTAGGAGGAACGAAGTATGCATCAGAGATGGACTGGCAAGTATGGACTTAGAGCAAGTAAAAGTAGGAATTATTCTGTGCTGGCGAGTGACCGAAGAATTATGTAGCCGAAGTTAGTTTCCTCCGGGAACACAAGTTCGATATTTTATCAGTTGAAGAGGATCTCGGAATGGAGAAGCTAGCATTTGTTGACGAAATCAGTAAGCGCTCAGGGATCATCTTATGTGTAAGGTTCTAACGTTTGGAGCGTCGATCTAATCGGCAGAATAATGAGACAAGTTATTGTAGCGGAAAGGAGTTGTGGTCTTATGTTAACGACGAAGGTGTTGATTTCTGATTTTACCGTGAATTGTACCGTTTGACGTTAATGTTTGTCATGCAAATGTTGTTAATTATTTTCCTTATAATGTTGGAGATGAACAATGTGCATTGGACTACTTGCGAAACAAGATAATTCTTTTTAAATAAATGTTTTAGAAACGCATAATTGGAGAAACTCACCAATAACCAGTCTGGGGACGAAATTTCAACCTTCTCAAAACTATTTAACTCGTTGTTAACGTCCGCAGTGACTACTGGGAGTTGTCTTCACAGTCTTTTAAGAGATGAAAATCTTTTATGATATCAAGTATCGAATTCACATCACATCCTAAGATTTCCAAAAGAAAAAGGCATAGACAACCATTAACGGGATCGATCTAATTCGAGGTAACATTATAGGTTAACGTGCTAAGAGTTAAGGAGAAGCTTGGATTTAGAGTTTCAAGGTTCCGGCAGGCGGAGTAGTCGTATCAGAGGAAAATACTTGAGGCAAGGGATTAAGGTGAGGAAAATCTATGCGAGACCACATGATCTTCGGTTCTTGTGAAGCTTGGCTATTTCTCAATCTATGTTTAAATTGAGTAACCTGCTAAGGCTCGATACGATGAAGGATTTCGATAGCGAAGTTTGAAAATAGTTATGAGCACGCGAGTGATTGGGGTTGACATACTTTGACTAAGTGATTCTGCAGGTCCTGGTTTGGCACATCTCGCACAGAGCGTGCTGAACTCACTAGGAGCGACGTCTGATGGCACAGATGTGTTGTCAACTCGTTCTGTGGTTCTATGGTGATGTCTAGGGCCCAGGTTCGTTATGTAATGAAGAATCGTTGACGCCAATGACCCGTATGCTAGTAATATGAAGGCTTCCTTGAGAAAGAAATCAACGAGCAAGCAATGGTACGATTAATCAAAACATAGAATATGAGAATACGAAGGTGCAATGTTGAATGTTCAAGTAAAGCATGTACGAGTATTTGATGAGTCTTCGGTGGAGATTCGTAAAAAGGATTCATGGAAATGAGAAACACGTGGTAAGAGGAATGCTAAGACCCACTCGTTTCAAGGGGCAAACAGTTATGGTTAAACTAGAATGAGGCAATCAGAGTAGCGCAGCAGATGTGATAAGGGTTCGACGGGATTGATGTTGTGCATTTGTGAAGTGTGAACTCGTTTGGGATCCCGGTACCCTTTGTGCCAATTATCGTTAGAAATATGTAGATTGTTGTCATGCATTGATTAAAAAAACTGTTTTTCAAACACTGGAACTGTATTGTGCATCTTAAGACTTGACAATTGAGGTTTTTATGTTAAAACCATGATCTTCTGCATTCTGAATTGATGCACTTCGCTTAAGCGAGTTCATGTTTGTTTGAGCGAGTTCTTGACAGAATTAACATGGACCGTACGCTTAACAGTTCGCTTAAGCGAACTCATGAGCGAACTGTACGCTTAGAGATTCGCTTGAGCGAACGACGTCTGGACAGCACATTTTGAAAATTTTCTTGAAGCCCAGAATGCCGTCCAGCGTGATTCTTTGTAGCTTTTATAACTTCGATGAACCCTCAAGGCCAAGGAAATAATGCACAATGCATAATAAGATTTTATATGTAAGAAGCATGAATGACAATGACATATTTCTAACGGTGAACGACATGAGAGAGCCGGATAAGTTGTGTGCGGTTGTCGACGAATACTGTAACACCCCGTTTTCCCAAAACAACGTAATATTATATAAAACATCAGAGTTCAACATACAACGGAGTATTACATCTACTTTTCAAAATTCAGTTTAAATAGATTATAAAAACTATTTAATTCAACACCTCATTTTATAAAAATCTGCAGCGGAATATTTATTTAATAATCAATCAACAACTATGTCATCATCCTTGGCACAAAGGCCTCATCATACTACAATTTATTTCATAAAGATAAAATCTCCAACAACATGTCCTTCAAATAAAATGATACATAAAGGAATGAAAGAATTAAACATCAAAATCCCCATCCCGTTACGTATCAGAGCCTACGACACGAGAGCCAACTCCTATCTATTCTTCGCTACCTGCACTTGCCCACGAGGCGGCAATTCCAGCAGAAGGGGTGAGATTCACAACAATAATATTAATATATAAATCATATGTCAAGATTAACAGTCATACATCCAACTCATAAACATATACATTATAGCACATCATAACATCATCATAAGCATCATCATAACAACATCATAAGCATCATCATAACCACATCATAAGCATCATTATAACAACACCATATCAAGCATCAACGTCTCAAAACATCATCTCATATATGTCACAATTGACTCGACTAAATGCAACACCTAACGTCTCAACATCATGCATGTGGTACCATATATTTATAGCATTAATATGCTTCACCGACGCTTTGAGCAAATGCTCCACCGTCGCTTTGAGCATAAAGCTCCACCGTCGCTTTGAGCATAAAGCTCCACCGTCTCATAAATATGCAAATGCATGGACTCGTCGTTTAACAACTTAATACACCGTCTCAAAACATCATTCATAATGCAAAACTGACACATGCAGGTATAATAGTTACATGGCAGAACATCATCTCATTAATCATATACATCGCAACACGTAACATCATCACAATCACATAACATCATATTTAAACATCACTTACTATCAACAATACATCAATTATTCACAACATAAAAGAACCATCAGCAATCATCTTTACGTAACTCATCTAAGGGTATAAAACATCTCTAACACTACCCCAAGGGTCCCTCTCAAGTCCCATGCGAAATCAGATCGCAAAAACAACAAACAGTCCAAACAACTAACTAACTCGCCACAGCGAGTACCTGCTCGCCACTGGCGAGTACTCACATCAGCTCACTCGCCAAAGGCGAGTTGGGGGCGAGCTGAAGGCGAGCAATCCTGGGTGCTCTCGGCCTTTTTGACATTATCACCAAAAATCTTCATTTTTAAGCTCTCTAAATCCAATTTGGCTAAACCAACTTCACAGGTCATCTCTATAAATATAAGTGCACTCAAAACCATCATCACTTGGACCAAAGTCCTAAAATTTAAGGGACAAGCTCGCCACGGCGAGCTGTGCTGCTCGCCTCGCGAGCAAACAAAGGCTACTCGCCACGACGAGTGATCACTCGCCACAGGCGAGCGATCTCAGAACCCACACGGGTTCATACCTAAACTCACCAAAACATGCCAATTCTCTCAAATCAAACCCCTAAATCATCTGTAATGTCATCCTAGGGGATAATCTAGGTTCTGTAACAAGTCCTACAGCCTTACAACATCAAACCCTCATCAATTCATCACAAATTCATCTTAACCCTAGTTCATAAAACCCATCTCAATCCTCTCAAACCCTATGCCAATCAAGAACAAATGATTCACAATTAAGATTATTGAAGTTAGGCTCACCCTTACCTGATTAGATGAATAAAAAGCTACAGCAAAACTCTCCTCTTGGCTAATCCTCCTTGCTCTTGGTTCTTCTCTCTTCCTCCCAAAAAGCTATGTTTTCATGATCTTCTGCATTCTGAATTGATGCACTTCGCTTAAGCGAGTTCATGTTCGTTTGAGCGAGTTCTTGACAGAATTAACATGGACCGTACGCTTAACAGTTCGCTTAAGCGAACTCATGAGCGAACTGTACGCTTAGAGATTCGCTTGAGCGAACGACGTCTGGACAGCACATTTTGAAAATTTTCTTGAAGCCCAGAATGCCGTCCAGCGTGATTCTTTGTAGCTTTTATAACTTCGATGAACCCTCAAGGCCAAGGAAATAATGCACAATGCATAATAAGATTTTATACGTAAGAAGCATAAATGACAATGACATATTTCTAACGGTGAACGACATGAGAGAGCCGGATAAGTTGTGTGCGGTTGTCGACGAATACATAGGTATGGGAATGGTTATGAGAAAGATTCAGATATCAGATTTTTATATGGAGTAACTCGTACGCCTTATGCCATGCTTGATAAGTAATGACGATATTTGCTATTATTATGTAAACCAAGAACTTTTATGACTCTTAGAGTTGAAGTGCATCAAGGGACTTGGAAACGAAGTTTATTCCAAAAATAAAATGTTTTCACATTCCTAAGACCAATGCCGCACGTCGTAAGCGAGTAAGCTCACTTAAGATGTGCAAACTTCGGAACCAACTCGCGATGGCGAGTTTGGGATGAGTTGAACGACTTTCTTTTAAATAATATGGTGACTCATCCTGTGGTTCTGAAGTACGGTCATTGGGTGCGGATTGAAATACTCTTTTAAGGTTTTATATAACTTCATTCCAAGGACCCGTATTTTGCGCTTAAAGATTTCTAAAAAATGAAACCTCAAGACAAGTATCGTCATTATCTATCAGGATACGGCGCTAGAGGAGTATGTGGACCAAGACTACCTTTGAAAGTTAAGTGTATCAGCAATTTCGACTTTGTCTCTCATGTCAGATTCCATGGGGTTACCGTGAGTTTGGTTGCATTGGATTTGAGACAAGAAAGAAAGTTTTAAGGGATTTTGGAAGAAGACAAGAGTTTCGTATAGGAGTCCAGTAAGGAAGATCTTGTGACCGTGTAAGCAGCGCACAATAGTAATCTTGAGGAATGTCGGCTATATGTATGCACGATGGAGTCCTTTTGTATGGAGAGTTTCTTGAGACTTTGAAGAATTTGAAAGAACTTTGGTTATGAGTATGCTTGTTTAAACCCTTGCGTATATGAATTGTTATTTGGATGATGTTCTTATGACCGTGCAAATTATTTTAATTAAGTTATGTTTTCTGGATGATTCTGATGTCTTAAGTTGTTAGAGGTCGAAGACGGATATGAAAATTTTAATTCTTCATTTCCGGTACGAAGATAATTTCGCTAATAGCTAGATGATTTCGCTATCAGCGAAATTCCCCGAAGTCAGTTAGCAAATAATGGAACTTTGGTGGCCAAGGCAGAGCCATTTCGCTATCGACGAAATTTTGGCGAAATGGACACACCAAGTTTTATTATTGTCTAACTTCTGGACTTATAGTACCCCTTGTTTTAACACGAATTGGAAACCCTCGATCTCTAACAACATAAGGGGACATCACAACCAAGATTTTCAAGTTAAATGCATGGGACATACGAACGTCTTTCATTAACAACAATGCTTACGAGAATTGGGTACAAGTTACATTAGCCTTTCAGATGTTCCAGCAAATTGATTCATCAGTCTATGAATTGGAATTTTGCGGATATAGTGGAAATGCTAGAATATGTTTAAGGATAAGCATTGACCCGATGTTTTAAGTTAAACTAGGCTCTGAGGAAACCAGTTCTGGTGATATGGAGAATTGTTCCAGGATGCTACGTTTGGACTCGGTAATTGTTAAGTGGTCTCTAAATTTCGAGGACGAAATTTCTTTTAAGGGGGGTACAGTGTAATACCCCGCTTGTCATTTTGGAAATACATCAGTCGAAGGTGTGCTAGAGATCAATATTTATGAAATTCGAGTATGATGGAGGATGTCATATTGCCATGTCAATGTGTAGTGAGTTAAGTATCCGTATCAGAACAAGAGCGATCAAAAGTAAGGGTACTTTTGTAATTGCACGCAAGGAATATATAAGTAAGTTTGGCCAAGACTAGTTCATTATGCCTTGCCACTTCTCTCTCTAACTTCACAAGAAAAGGGAAGTTTCTCCTCCTTCCCTCTACTTTATCGCCCAAACCTCCCTCTATGTCACCAATCCCTCCTATTTTGAGTATTTGGTGAATTAAGCAAGAATCTTGGTGTCTTAATCGCAAGAGAAACTACAAGAATACAATGGCATAAGTTTGAGATGTGGGAATCAAAGTATGAAGAGGCTAGGGTTTGGAATTTAGAGAAAGTTGGAGTTGAAGCTTGATGCTGGTGCTGTGATGTTGCAGGATTGCTTAAGGTGAGTTCTTAGATAGAAATCCTACCTCTGTTATGTATACCTAATGTTAGATTTATGGTTTAGTTCATTCATAAGTTAGGTTTTGGTAAAGTTTGCCCTTTACCTTAAATTTGTCAAATTGAGGTGTTTATTACCATGAAATGAAATAACCATGTCCTGTATGCCTTCTGGATGTTATGCATGCGTTAATGGCTCGAAATCTAGTGTTTCTGCATCAAAATACGATTTTCTGCAGGTCTGTTACGGATGAACTTCGCTTAAGCGAAGCTCTGTTCGCTTAAGCGAACAACACACAGAATGGCAAGCCTAGTTCGCTTACCAGTTCGCTTGAGCGAACTCCTCAGCGACCAGCACGCTTGGAACTTCGCTTAAGCGAGCTGGGCCAGGGCAGCTTGTCTGAAAAACTGTTTTCTAATGCATCAGTGCCATCCGGAACATGCCTACCATATTTCTAACGTACATGACTTTTGAAAGGAAACAGAAACACTTGGTATCAAGCCATAGTAATGCAAACATCGTACGTTTTATTGAATCCGGAATTCATGGCAATAATCACACCCCGGCAGAGGATAGTCATAGGTTAGGACAGGTTCAGGTTTATAGTAGACTATGAATAGAAATGCAGGTCTAAGGGAGAGTAAGTCCTAGAGCCTCAACTTAGGCAGTCGAGAACTAGTAAGCAATCTTAAAGAATGAAGTCTCTAGGTATCTTATGATACGACGCCGAACGGCGAGCTAGTTTATGATCCATATGTTTATGTTATGCTATGCCTATGTTTATGATATGTTGGACTATGAATAAAACTATGTTTTATGCTAGGCCATGTCGTGTCTCTGACTATCCATGCTAGAATGGGATACCGGAGGTTCACACCAGGTGAATGATTTAGCCGTAAGGAAGCCGCACGACATGGTGGAGTCCGATGTTCCCTAGCTAGGTTCATCGGTTATGTTTTGGAATATACTCGGGGTTACTCCACTCGACTATATTTCCGTAAAATCAACTTAGTTAATCTTTCAGACCTTATTAATGAAATGCATTTGTTTATGAAGTTTATGTTACGATTATGTATACGCTATGAGGTTAGATACCGATAACCTAGATAGTAGAGCTAGTTATGTTTGTTCACCGATGACGATCTTAGGATCCCCAATCATCCGGTCTAGTTCCGTGTCATGGATATGTTAGGTTATGTCTTGATGCGTCTAGTGCATCTTGAGTTAGCGGTCATAGGATCCCTTGACCGCCATGACACGAAGGAAGCAAATAAGATGACCCTATGACGGCTTTAGCTTTGCACGACCGTCTATGTAAGCCTCACGCACGACGCCCAGCAGTCAGGTAGCGTCCTAGACACGTGGTGACCATAGGTTTTCCCCGAAGTCACCTATAGCCTAGGATTAGGAGAACTCACTGAGACATTATGTCTCATCCCAATCCTTATTTGTTTCAGACTAGCAGAGCAGCTGAGCAAGTTTATCGCCGGATGGATATTCAGCAAGGACTCGTTCGTACCCGCTGCAGGATGTTCGCAAGGATTTCAAGAATGTACTTTCATAGTATTTGGATTGTTGTATGGTATCTCTTATGTACGAACGTGAATTTGTTGTATACAATATTCATTCGAAGTAATTTAAGTTGTGAATTTTAATGTATCCAGTACTAAGTTAATGCACATGCTAAACTTTCTAGATACGTCTAGTATGGGTGTTACACCATTATTTGTTTGCACCGATATTTAAAAAGGTTACACATATTAAAATCAAATCAATCACATAAATACATCTATTTTTGTCAAGCATTTTAACAAAAATATCACAATTTGATATGGTAATAATAATGAGATATGATTTATTATATGTATAAGAAAACATAATTTCACGGTCACTACTTATCAAATTCAAAATACAAATTTTCATGGCAACTTCTCCCTAAAACATTGACTGTTACATTGGACAAATTATTTGTTCTTGCACGCTTCCATACATGAATTTATGATTGGATTTACACCACGAGCATCTGCAGTAAGTCAAGTATTGTAAGAAACTCTAATAATTAATACAACAATAATTTATAAAATTATCTTGATAACAAAAATTCATACAAAATAATAAAAAAAATATTTACCTGTGTTGAAGTTATTGGACTTTGAAATGACACAATTGGTTGCACAATCATAAGCAACTTTTGACGATACATTATGACATTTCAACAATGCACATGCAGCAACACAACCTGCATATAATGGTTTTGTTCTTAAGAAACGTTTACATTCGAGAGCACACTTGCCAAGGCAAATGATTTCACCTACTGTTTGATGGGGTGGTGATGAAGGTGAGGGAGAATCATCAGCTTGTACAACAACTAAGATTATCATCATCAAAATTGCCACATTCTTTTTCATCTCACACTTTACCATGACTCTGCACTTTGTTAATCTTAATATTCTGATAGTATAAGTTCAATTTGATTTGATAAACAAAGTTGAATAAAACTATCATAATTTATAAGCATAACAATAAATGCACATTTATGTATATTTTAACTCCTTAACAAAACTACATATTTGACTATTAAGACTTGTTATCCCAAGTTAATTGATTTTTTCGTCCTAGAAACACAAAACAAAACAAAAATCTTATATGGAATGTGAAACATGATAGAAAATTAGTTAATAAAGAAATTCTAATGTGGAATTTAACAATGTTTAGTACATACTTTATGTTTTTAGAAATTACTATTTTTGGTAAATTAGTAGCATAATGACATTAAAGAGAATGTAAGACATTCCAACTAGGTTGAGACATATTCTAAACTCGAATCCTTTTCCAAGTGCTCATAAATGTAATAGATTAAGATAACATTGAAATAAATTATGTAACAAAAGTAATTATCTAAATAGAATAAATTTAATCTCAATTGAAACATTTCGAATTAAAAACAACTATTCACTAATGGTAGTTAGTGCCAAACTTTTTATGATAATTTCGATTTCATTTTTTCTTAATAAAAAGGAAATCAATTTGTGTCAAATAATTTTAAAATACGAAAAAGAAACTGTCATACCCCAATTTTTGACCTAATACCCTTTTTTTTCTCAAAGACAAATTTCAAAAATCACAAAAAAATAGTTTTTAATTTGTTTAAGTTTATTGTTTTTCATCTTTATTAATTTCCCCAAAAAAAAAAGAGAGGAAAATAAAAGAAGCATAAAATGAAATTTCATCAAGAGTAGTCTACCAGAACATTCTCCAGAACGTTCTGGTCATACTACAAGTGAAACAAAGTGACATCATCATGTCCCCTCATGTTGCCACCAGATCCCAGCTGTTTATTAGTCACGTGTGTTGGTCTCCAAAAGGAAAGGAACAACAAGAGTAGTCTACCAGAACATTCTCCATATGACAAATTTTACAACTTGGACATTCTTGCTTTCCAAACAAAAAAAACACACGCACATGGGATGTTTCATGAAAGGGGGAAATAATTGTCCTTGATGCTTGCTATGAAACAGTTGTAACTCAAGAGAATGTTTTCAAGAATGTTCTACAATTAACAAAGTTGTTTTACAAAGAAAGAATGTTCTTAAGAACGTTCTGGTGGAACTACAAATATGGATAAGGATGTTGTCTTTCAATCACAACCAATTACAACTCAGGCACAACTGTATTACAGCCTCACACTAGCTGTCTCAAAAGGCAAGAATGAAGAGAATGTTCTTGAGAACATTCTTCACTTGAAAAAACATATTTTTTGCAACACTTGTGCATCAAACAAAAAAAGCACAAGCACATGGGTTGTTTCCAAGAAGGGGATCACAGTTGTTTTCTTGCAATCACGTGTGGCTGTCTCAAAAGGCTTAGAAGGGAGAGAATGTTCTTCAGAACATTCTTCACTTGTTAAAATTCACATTTTGGGCATTCTTGCTTTTCAAGCCACAAAGGACAGCACTTGTAGCTTCCATGAAGTGCCATACAGCTGTGTTCCAAGCTTCTACAGCTTGCATTCACGTGTGAATTTTTTTTTTGCAAGCTGGAAGTTCCAGAACGTTCTGAGAACGTTCTGCAAGAACAAAATTCACTTTTTTTCATTCTTGCACACCAAGCAACAAAAGCAAGAGCACATGGGCTGTTTTTAGCAAGCAAAACACAGTTGTTTTTGGCTGTAAAACTTCAAGTCTTTCACCTCTATAAATACAAGAACATAGCAAGGCAAAAGGAGGAGGTTACACACATAAAAATCCAAGAAAACTCTCCACACCCACAAACAAAAATTCAAAAGCTCCTCAAACAAACAAATTTCTCAAACAAAGCCTTTGTCTTTCTTATCATCATCATCAACAAACAAACAAAAATCAAACAAAACAATCCTTTTTTTTTCTCTCTTTCTCTTACTCTCCCCACAAAGGTACATAATCTTTTTTTCTTTCTTCTTCTTCTTCTTTTCTCTTCTCTCTCTCTCTCTCTCTCCCTCTCTCTCTCTCTCACTCTCTCTATCTTTTTTTATTTTATTTTACACTAAATACACACAAATTAATCCAGAGTGCTCTGGTCCAAAATTAACTGTTAATATTATATTTCTGTTAATTTAATTATTCTCCAGAACAATCTAGTCCTTGTTAATTAAATTAATCCAGAGTGTTCTGGTCCTAAACTAACTGTTTATATTATATTCTTGTTTATTCTATATTTCTCCAGAACAATCTGGTCCTTGTTAATTAAATTAATCCAGAGTGTTCTGGTCCTAAATTAATTGTTAATATTATATTTTGTTTAATATAATCACTCTCCAGAATAATCTGGTCCTAATTAATAATCAAATTAATCCAGAGTTCTCTGGTCCAATACTTATTAGTAATATTGTTCTACTTTTTATTTTATATTTCTCCAGAATATTCTGGTCCGTGTTAAAAACTTCAGAATTCATTTTAACATCATTTTTCTCATTCTGCTTATATAATCATTCTCTAGAATGTTCTGGTCCCATATATATATAGTACTATTTATTTTGCTAAACTAACAAAAGCCAAAAAAAACCTTTTTAACGCCATGCGCGTTTACTTTTTTTTCTCTCAAACGGATCACCATCGCTCTAATGCGAGTCCGTCTCCTGTTTTAAGCAAACATCTTTTAACGCCATGCGCGTTTAACCTTTTTCTCAAACGGATCGCCATCACTCAAATGTGAGTCCGTCCCCTTTCCTTTTTTAAGCAAACTTGTCGCCAAGCGCGACCAAAAAACACAAAAACATTTTCTTGCTCCCCAGAACTACGTAGCTTTGATTTCTCCATCGCACCTGGAGATACGTAGGAGCAAGATGAAACTCTTGTCAAGCACTATAACAGAAAACCAAAAATCTATTTTCACGCCATGCGCGTTTAACTTTTTCTCAAACGGATCGCCATCACTCAAACGTGAGTCCGTCCCCTTTCTTTTTCAGCAAACTTGGCGCCAAGCGCGACCCAAAAACATTTTCTTACTAGCACAATAATATAAAAAATGACAAAAACATTCAAATAACAAAAATCACAATATTTTCATAATAAACCTTGATTTCTAATCAAGTAACCGTTCTTTTATTATTTTTCTTTCTTAATCAAATTCCAAATCAATTTTAATTCTATTTCGAGTCTATTTACTTCAACATTAAAAAATACAAACAAGCTTATTTCGCCACTTGGCTTTTTATTTTAAAATCTTTTCTCAAAAACAATAAAAAACACAAAACCAATCAAACGTCAATTTCTACCCCGAACTACGAGGTTTTAATCCCTCACGGGTACGTAGGCAAAGGACGCTCGTCCTTTCAAATCAATAAAAAATGTAGATAATAGGCCTTTCTTCATTTTTATTTTATTTTTATCGTTATTCTCAATTTCCTTCTTTTTAACAAAATTAAGCAAGTAATAGCACAAAAAAGAAAAATAAAGCCAAAAGGTTCTCGTAGAGTACTACGAATATTTAAGGTGCTAATACCTTCCCTAAATATAACTAACCCCCGAACCCAAATCTCTTTCAAATGGGTAATTTGAACCTTTTCCCCCTTTCTTAAAAAATTAAAAGGTTCAGTCGTGAATAAAAAATAGTGAGTCAAAGCTAGTCAAATAGCGATGACCTCCCGAAAAATGACGCAACAGAAACAAAAATAAAATATATATAAAAATGAATATCATTTATAATCTCATTAATTATTTTCTATAATATATACTTTAACTTTCCCAAAAGCTTTTTTTTATCAAAAACAAATTGTACGAAGATATAACAATTTATATTTTTTTATCTGTCATTCATTCATATTTGATTTTTTGTTAATTATACATATTCTATTTGTTTGCTTATTATTTATAAAATTTACCTCTTCTTTTCTAGTGTCATGTTGTTAGGCATAGAGGTTCCCGCTTCTTCTTGTAAACACTATATTTTTATCCAAAATTAAAATATATATGTTTTTTTAACAATATTTTCAATGCATATATTAATCTATTAGTTAAATTAGTATTTATATTTCATAATGATTTCTACATCCATATATTAATTAATTATGAAATCTATTATACTGTTAAAATGTTCTTTTGTTTAAGTATCGTCATTTTTGTTATTACACTAAACAATGCTTTGCATCTTTGACATTTGAATCTAAAAATGCAATAGTGATAATTAACCATCAACAATATATTAATTATTTATCAAACTTAAAATCATTTTGGCAATTTGACATCTATCTAATAATCTATAATACTTCTATTATATCAAACCAGAAAGATAATGTAACTTTGCCACAAGACCATTATGTTGATATGGACGTTTTCAAAATTATTTTTCATAAGCTAATATTAATATGATTTTTTTTTTCTATTTAATAACTATGCACATAGTTTACAATCAAGAACTTATCCTAGATGTTTATTCAAATGTGCAAATAATATTTCAATTGCTCCTAACTCAAAGAAAAAGAATAGCCCATCTGATGCTTTTTATATTTTGATCAACATATTGAGGTTGTTACTCTCGATATAATAACACTTATTTTTCATATTTGGTTGGAAGCATGATTCTATTATGTTTCTTACAGTAACTCGAACTATAAAAACACTCATGGGTGTTTATGGTAGAAAGATGCTCACATCATTAGGTGATCCTTGACAGCTGACACATGTAAACGACATATTATATTTGGTACATGGATATGTCAATGTCTTTCGCAACGTCTATTTGTAACAAAATGAAGCAGCCTTTTGATATCTACTTCTTCGTGTCTCAACAACACAACTTGTTTAAAATGGAATCATCTACCATCAAAAGTAAGATACTTAGGAGGTTGTGATAAATACCATTTATTGTAGGAAGTTTGTAAGAGCCAAAGGCAGACACTTGTATGGTTCTTTTTGAATCATATATCACAATCTGTAAGGTTCCCCATTACTTTGCACCTCTATTTAGGACTTTTGTATTACCACGTTTATAGCCACAACGACTCTTAAACACATCAAAGCAGTTATTCCATAGCTGTATTATTCAATCCTAAATAGTCAACCACTCTTGATCGGTTAAATTTCACAAATTACTTTGAAACAACTTTTTTGTAGCAAATAAAATATTCTGAAAATCCTTTCAACAAGCTTAACTTTTTATCGTATATTTCAGTCATATTTTATTGTGTCTCAGGCTTATATTTTATAGATTATGGTTTAAGAGTTACCTTAAATAGAAAAATATGTGTTGTAAACTTTGACATTTCATACTTGTTTTTAGCTTAGTTATGCTATATTTCTTTTTCTTTAAGGTTTAACTCTTAGGTAATATTACGAGGTCAAGATAATGCGATATAAGTTGGACGATTATATGTTATAGGGATTGTTATTTACTTAAAATATTTAACCAGTTTTGAGATGGCTAGTGGTGTAGTGAAGCGGACCAGAAATATCATAGTAGATTTCTATAATCAGATTGATTACAAAGAAGAAGTCATTCAATTGCGAAGTAACTAGACATAACTACAAATTGGGAGGAGAGACGATATAAAAGTCTTTGAGTGATTTTCTCTCCCTTTTCCTTTTTAACTTTTATCAATGTTTTAGTTTTGTTTTAGATGAAGTGGTAAACCACTGAAACTAAACTCACACACAACTATGAGGTCCCGATTCTAACCTGGGTCACGACGTCCAGCCTTGCAATTTCGACATTTTCCAGTTGAGATAAGACTTCTAGACTAACTTTTATCAACTTTAATTTCAAAAAGTGGATGAAATATTTTCTTATTTATCATAATTAAAACCATTCATTTCTTGTGTTTTATTGCACCTTCAATGTTTTTCAAATCCACTAACTTATGCAAAAATAAATCATTTAAATGATGTGTAAAACAACTTAAACTTGACGGTGTGTAAAAGTTAAGTACTTTTTAAAATCCAACGCTTGAGTTATTGTTCATATGAAAAAACAACGCTATAATTTTCATGACATGTCGTATTTGTTTCATACTTCATGAAGATATCATTGGATGTATAGTTTTTGACATGAAGATTATTTAGTTACAAATGTATATTTTTTTATAAAAAAATTGCTTTTTGCAATTATTATATGTATTACGACACTTTTAACATGTTGATTGTTTAAACTCAACAACCATAATGGATAAACTAGTCTACGATTAAATATTCAGATTTTATTTTGAAATTAATTACATCACTTAGTCCCCTCTACAAATCATGATTGGCCATATTGTTAATCAGCGACAACCAAAATGCAACAATATTTATAGAAATTAAAGTAATCAACCAAGGACTTAGAGTCTTTCTTAATTATTGATAATATAAGTTTTTATAAATTATTACACATGCAATATTTTTTTTAGTTTCTAATCCGTATATTTAATAAATTAAGTGAATTTTGATCCTTATCATCAATGTAAGTGTCTTCACGGTCACAAGTTAGAAACATGAGACAAAAGAATGAAATTATTGAAAAGGATAAATTTGAAATTATATAAATTTTATTTATATGACTTCTTAGTACATCATAATAAATAAATATAACCCATTATTTGTTTGCACCGATATTTAAAAATGTTACACATATTAAAATCAAATCAATCACATAAATACATCTATTTTTGTCAAGCATTTTAACAAAAATATCACAATTTGATATGGTAATAATAATGAGATATGATTTATTATATGTATAAGAAAACATAATTTCACGGTCACTACTTATCAAATTCAAAATACAAATTTTCATGGCAACTTCTCCCTAAAACATTGACTGTTACATTGGACAAATTATTTGTTCTTGCACGCTTCCATACATGAATTTATGATTGGATTTACACCACGAGCATCTGCAGTAAGTCAAGTATTGTAAGAAACTCTAATAATTAATACAACAATAATTTATAAAATTATCTTGATAACAAAAATTCATACAAAATAATAAAAAAAATATTTACCTGTGTTGAAGTTATTGGACTTTGAAATGACACAATTGGTTGCACAATCATAAGCAACTTTTGACGATACATTATGACATTTCAACAATGCACATGCAGCAACACAACCTGCATATAATGGTTTTGTTCTTAAGAAACGTTTACATTCGAGAGCACACTTGCCAAGGCAAATGATTTCACCTACTGTTTGATGGGGTGGTGATGAAGGTGAGGGAGAATCATCAGCTTGTACAACAACTAAGATTATCATCATCAAAATTGCCACATTCTTTTTCATCTCACACTTTACCATGACTCTGCACTTTGTTAATCTTAATATTCTGATAGTATAAGTTCAATTTGATTTGATAAACAAAGTTGAATAAAACTATCATAATTTATAAGCATAACAATAAATGCACATTTATGTATATTTTAACTCCTTAACAAAACTACATATTTGACTATTAAGACTTGTTATCCCAAGTTAATTGATTTTTTCGTCCTAGAAACACAAAACAAAACAAAAATCTTATATGGAATGTGAAACATGATAGAAAATTAGTTAATAAAGAAATTCTAATGTGGAATTTAACAATGTTTAGTACATACTTTATGTTTTTAGAAATTACTATTTTTGGTAAATTAGTAGCATAATGACATTAAAGAGAATGTAAGACATTCCAACTAGGTTGAGACATATTCTAAACTCGAATCCTTTTCCAAGTGCTCATAAATGTAATAGATTAAGATAACATTGAAATAAATTATGTAACAAAAGTAATTATCTAAATAGAATAAATTTAATCTCAATTGAAACATTTCGAATTAAAAACAACTATTCACTAATGGTAGTTAGTGCCAAACTTTTTATGATAATTTCGATTTCATTTTTTCTTAATAAAAAGGAAATCAATTTGTGTCAAATAATTTTAAAATACGAAAAAGAAACTGTCATACCCCAATTTTTGACCTAATACCCTTTTTTTTCTCAAAGACAAATTTCAAAAATCACAAAAAAATAGTTTTTAATTTGTTTAAGTTTATTGTTTTTCATCTTTATTAATTTCCCCAAAAAAAAAAGAGAGGAAAATAAAAGAAGCATAAAATGAAATTTCATCAAGAGTAGTCTACCAGAACATTCTCCAGAACGTTCTGGTCATACTACAAGTGAAACAAAGTGACATCATCATGTCCCCTCATGTTGCCACCAGATCCCAGCTGTTTATTAGTCACGTGTGTTGGTCTCCAAAAGGAAAGGAACAACAAGAGTAGTCTACCAGAACATTCTCCATATGACAAATTTTACAACTTGGACATTCTTGCTTTCCAAACAAAAAAAACACACGCACATGGGATGTTTCATGAAAGGGGGAAATAATTGTCCTTGATGCTTGCTATGAAACAGTTGTAACTCAAGAGAATGTTTTCAAGAATGTTCTACAATTAACAAAGTTGTTTTACAAAGAAAGAATGTTCTTAAGAACGTTCTGGTGGAACTACAAATATGGATAAGGATGTTGTCTTTCAATCACAACCAATTACAACTCAGGCACAACTGTATTACAGCCTCACACTAGCTGTCTCAAAAGGCAAGAATGAAGAGAATGTTCTTGAGAACATTCTTCACTTGAAAAAACATATTTTTTGCAACACTTGTGCATCAAACAAAAAAAGCACAAGCACATGGGTTGTTTCCAAGAAGGGGATCACAGTTGTTTTCTTGCAATCACGTGTGGCTGTCTCAAAAGGCTTAGAAGGGAGAGAATGTTCTTCAGAACATTCTTCACTTGTTAAAATTCACATTTTGGGCATTCTTGCTTTTCAAGCCACAAAGGACAGCACTTGTAGCTTCCATGAAGTGCCATACAGCTGTGTTCCAAGCTTCTACAGCTTGCATTCACGTGTGAATTTTTTTTTTGCAAGCTGGAAGTTCCAGAACGTTCTGAGAACGTTCTGCAAGAACAAAATTCACTTTTTTTCATTCTTGCACACCAAGCAACAAAAGCAAGAGCACATGGGCTGTTTTTAGCAAGCAAAACACAGTTGTTTTTGGCTGTAAAACTTCAAGTCTTTCACCTCTATAAATACAAGAACATAGCAAGGCAAAAGGAGGAGGTTACACACATAAAAATCCAAGAAAACTCTCCACACCCACAAACAAAAATTCAAAAGCTCCTCAAACAAACAAATTTCTCAAACAAAGCCTTTGTCTTTCTTATCATCATCATCAACAAACAAACAAAAATCAAACAAAACAATCCTTTTTTTTTCTCTCTTTCTCTTACTCTCCCCACAAAGGTACATAATCTTTTTTTCTTTCTTCTTCTTCTTCTTTTCTCTTCTCTCTCTCTCTCTCTCTCTCCCTCTCTCTCTCTCTCACTCTCTCTATCTTTTTTTATTTTATTTTACACTAAATACACACAAATTAATCCAGAGTGCTCTGGTCCAAAATTAACTGTTAATATTATATTTCTGTTAATTTAATTATTCTCCAGAACAATCTAGTCCTTGTTAATTAAATTAATCCAGAGTGTTCTGGTCCTAAACTAACTGTTTATATTATATTCTTGTTTATTCTATATTTCTCCAGAACAATCTGGTCCTTGTTAATTAAATTAATCCAGAGTGTTCTGGTCCTAAATTAATTGTTAATATTATATTTTGTTTAATATAATCACTCTCCAGAATAATCTGGTCCTAATTAATAATCAAATTAATCTAGAGTTCTCTGGTCCAATACTTATTAGTAATATTGTTCTACTTTTTATTTTATATTTCTCCAGAATATTCTGGTCCGTGTTAAAAACTTCAGAATTCATTTTAACATCATTTTTCTCATTCTGCTTATATAATCATTCTCCAGAATGTTCTGGTCCCATATATATATAGTACTATTTATTTTGCTAAACTAACAAAAGCCAAAAAAAACCTTTTTAACGCCATGCGCGTTTACTTTTTTTTCTCTCAAACGGATCACCATCGCTCTAATGCGAGTCCGTCTCCTGTTTTAAGCAAACATCTTTTAACGCCATGCGCGTTTAACCTTTTTCTCAAACGGATCGCCATCACTCAAATGTGAGTCCGTCCCCTTTCCTTTTTTAAGCAAACTTGTCGCCAAGCGCGACCAAAAAACACAAAAACATTTTCTTGCTCCCCAGAACTACGTAGCTTTGATTTCTCCATCGCACCTGGAGATACGTAGGAGCAAGATGAAACTCTTGTCAAGCACTATAACAGAAAACCAAAAATCTATTTTCACGCCATGCGCGTTTAACTTTTTCTCAAACGGATCGCCATCACTCAAACGTGAGTCCGTCCCCTTTCTTTTTCAGCAAACTTGGCGCCAAGCGCGACCCAAAAACATTTTCTTACTAGCACAATAATATAAAAAATGACAAAAACATTCAAATAACAAAAATCACAATATTTTCATAATAAACCTTGATTTCTAATCAAGTAACCGTTCTTTTATTATTTTTCTTTCTTAATCAAATTCCAAATCAATTTTAATTCTATTTCGAGTCTATTTACTTCAACATTAAAAAATACAAACAAGCTTATTTCGCCACTTGGCTTTTTATTTTAAAATCTTTTCTCAAAAACAATAAAAAACACAAAACCAATCAAACGTCAATTTCTACCCCGAACTACGAGGTTTTAATCCCTCACGGGTACGTAGGCAAAGGACGCTCGTCCTTTCAAATCAATAAAAAATGTAGATAATAGGCCTTTCTTCATTTTTATTTTATTTTTATCGTTATTCTCAATTTCCTTCTTTTTAACAAAATTAAGCAAGTAATAGCACAAAAAAGAAAAATAAAGCCAAAAGGTTCTCGTAGAGTACTACGAATATTTAAGGTGCTAATACCTTCCCTAAATATAACTAACCCCCGAACCCAAATCTCTTTCAAATGGGTAATTTGAACCTTTTCCCCCTTTCTTAAAAAATTAAAAGGTTCAGTCGTGAATAAAAAATAGTGAGTCAAAGCTAGTCAAATAGCGATGACCTCCCGAAAAATGACGCGACAGAAACAAAAATAAAATATATATAAAAATGAATATCATTTATAATCTCATTAATTATTTTCTATAATATATACTTTAACTTTCCCAAAAGCTTTTTTTTTATCAAAAACAAATTGTACGAAGATATAACAATTTATATTTTTTTATCTGTCATTCATTCATATTTGATTTTTTTTTAATTATACATATTCTATTTGTTTGCTTATTATTTATAAAATTTACCTCTTCTTTTCTAGTGTCATGTTGTTAGGCATAGAGGTTCCCGCTTCTTCTTGTAAACACTATATTTTTATCCAAAATTAAAATATATATGTTTTTTTAACAATATTTTCAATGCATATATTAATCTATTAGTTAAATTAGTATTTATATTTCATAATGATTTCTACATCCATATATTAATTAATTATGAAATCTATTATACTGTTAAAATGTTCTTTTGTTTAAGTATCGTCATTTTTGTTATTACACTAAACAATGCTTTGCATCTTTGACATTTGAATCTAAAAATGTAATAGTGATAATTAACCATCAACAATATATTAATTATTTATCAAACTTAAAATCATTTTGGCAATTTGACATCTATCTAATAATCTATAATACTTCTATTATATCAAACCAGAAAGATAATGTAACTTTGCCACAAGACCATTATGTTGATATGGACGTTTTCAAAATTATTTTTCATAAGCTAATATTAATATGATTTTTTTTTTCTATTTAATAACTATGCACATAGTTTACAATCAAGAACTTATCCTAGATGTTTATTCAAATGTGCAAATAATATTTCAATTGCTCCTAACTCAAAGAAAAAGAATAGCCCATCTGATGCTTTTTATATTTTGATCAACATATTGAGGTTGTTACTCTCGATATAATAACACTTATTTTTCATATTTGGTTGGAAGCATGATTCTATTATGTTTCTTACAGTAACTCGAACTATAAAAACACTCATGGGTGTTTATGGTAGAAAGATGCTCACATCATTAGGTGATCCTTGACAGCTGACACATGTAAACGACATATTATATTTGGTACATGGATATGTCAATGTCTTTCGCAACGTCTATTTGTAACAAAATGAAGCAGCCTTTTGATATCTACTTCTTCGTGTCTCAACAACACAACTTGTTTAAAATGGAATCATCTACCATCAAAAGTAAGATACTTAGGAGGTTGTGATAAATACCATTTATTGTAGGAAGTTTGTAAGAGCCAAAGGCAGACACTTGTATGGTTCTTTTTGAATCATATATCACAATCTGTAAGGTTCCCCATTACTTTGCACCTCTATTTAGGACTTTTGTATTACCACGTTTATAGCCACAACGACTCTTAAACACATCAAAGCAGTTATTCCATAGCTGTATTATTCAATCCTAAATAGTCAACCACTCTTGATCGGTTAAATTTCACAAATTACTTTGAAACAACTTTTTTGTAGCAAATAAAATATTCTGAAAATCCTTTCAACAAGCTTAACATTTTATCGTATATTTCAGTCATATTTTATTGTGTCTCAGGCTTATATTTTATAGATTATGGTTTAAGAGTTACCTTAAATAGAAAAATATGTGTTGTAAACTTTGACATTTCATACTTGTTTTTAGCTTAGTTATGCTATATTTCTTTTTCTTTAAGGTTTAACTCTTAGGTAATATTACGAGGTCAAGATAATGCGATATAAGTTGGACGATTATATGTTATAGGGATTGTTATTTACTTAAAATATTTAACCAGTTTTGAGATGGCTAGTGGTGTAGTGAAGCGGACCAGAAATATCATAGTAGATTTCTATAATCAGATTGATTACAAAGAAGAAGTCATTCAATTGCGAAGTAACTAGACATAACTACAAATTGGGAGGAGAGACGATATAAAAGTCTTTGAGTGATTTTCTCTCCCTTTTCCTTTTTAACTTTTATCAATGTTTTAGTTTTGTTTTAGATGAAGTGGTAAACCACTGAAACTAAACTCACACACAACTATGAGGTCCCGATTCTAACCTGGGTCACGACGTCCAGCCTTGCAATTTCGACATTTTCCAGTTGAGATAAGACTTCTAGACTAACTTTTATCAACTTTAATTTCAAAAAGTGGATGAAATATTTTCTTATTTATCATAATTAAAACCATTCATTTCTTGTGTTTTATTGCACCTTCAATGTTTTTCAAATCCACTAACTTATGCAAAAATAAATCATTTAAATGATGTGTAAAACAACTTAAACTTGACGGTGTGTAAAAGTTAAGTACTTTTTAAAATCCAACGCTTGAGTTATTGTTCATATGAAAAAACAACGCTATAATTTTCATGATATGTCGTATTTGTTTCATACTTCATGAAGATATCATTGGATGTATAGTTTTTGACATGAAGATTATTTAGTTACAAATGTATATTTTTTTATAAAAAAATTGCTTTTTGCAATTATTATATGTATTACGACACTTTTAACATGTTGATTGTTTAAACTCAACAACCATAATGGATAAACTAGTCTACGATTAAATATTCAGATTTTATTTTGAAATTAATTACATCACTTAGTCCCCTCTACAAATCATGATTGGCCATATTGTTAATCAGCGACAACCAAAATGCAACAATATTTATAGAAATTAAAGTAATCAACCAAGGACTTAGAGTCTTTCTTAATTATTGATAATATAAGTTTTTATAAATTATTACACATGCAATATTTTTTTTAGTTTCTAATCCGTATATTTAATAAATTAAGTGAATTTTGATCCTTATCATCAATGTAAGTGTCTTCACGGTCACAAGTTAGAAACATGAGACAAAAGAATGAAATTATTGAAAAGGATAAATTTGAAATTATATAAATTTTATTTATATGACTTCTTAGTACATCATAATAAATAAATATAACCCATTATTTGTTTGCACCAATATTTAAAAAGGTTACACATATTAAAATCAAATCAATCACATAAATACATCTATTTTTGTCAAGCATTTTAACAAAAATATCACAATTTGATATGGTAATAATAATGAGATATGATTTATTATATGTATAAGAAAACATAATTTCACGGTCACTACTTATCAAATTCAAAATACAAATTTTCATGGCAACTTCTCCCTAAAACATTGACTGTTACATTGGACAAATTATTTGTTCTTGCACGCTTCCATACATGAATTTATGATTGGATTTACACCACGAGCATCTGCAGTAAGTCAAGTATTGTAAGAAACTCTAATAATTAATACAACAATAATTTATAAAATTATCTTGATAACAAAAATTCATACAAAATAATAAAAAAAATATTTACCTGTGTTGAAGTTATTGGACTTTGAAATGACACAATTGGTTGCACAATCATAAGCAACTTTTGACGATACATTATGACATTTCAACAATGCACATGCAGCAACACAACCTGCATATAATGGTTTTGTTCTTAAGAAACGTTTACATTCGAGAGCACACTTGCCAAGGCAAATGATTTCACCTACTGTTTGATGGGGTGGTGATGAAGGTGAGGGAGAATCATCAGCTTGTACAACAACTAAGATTATCATCATCAAAATTGCCACATTCTTTTTCATCTCACACTTTACCATGACTCTGCACTTTGTTAATCTTAATATTCTGATAGTATAAGTTCAATTTGATTTGATAAACAAAGTTGAATAAAACTATCATAATTTATAAGCATAACAATAAATGCACATTTATGTATATTTTAACTCCTTAACAAAACTACATATTTGACTATTAAGACTTGTTATCCCAAGTTAATTGATTTTTTCGTCCTAGAAACACAAAACAAAACAAAAATCTTATATGGAATGTGAAACATGATAGAAAATTAGTTAATAAAGAAATTCTAATGTGGAATTTAACAATGTTCAGTACATACTTTATGTTTTTAGAAATTACTATTTTTGGTAAATTAGTAGCATAATGACATTAAAGAGAATGTAAGACATTCCAACTAGGTTGAGACATATTCTAAACTCGAATCCTTTTCCAAGTGCTCATAAATGTAATAGATTAAGATAACATTGAAATAAATTATGTAACAAAAGTAATTATCTAAATAGAATAAATTTAATCTCAATTGAAACATTTCAAATTAAAAACAACTATTCACTAATGGTAGTTAGTGCCAAACTTTTTATGATAATTTCGATTTCATTTTTTCTTAATAAAAAAGAAATCAATTTGTGTCAAATAATTTTAAAATACGAAAAAGAAACTGTCATACCCCAATTTTTGACCTAATACCCTTTTTTTTCTCAAAGACAAATTTCAAAAATCACAAAAAAATAGTTTTTAATTTGTTTAAGTTTATTGTTTTTCATCTTTATTAATTTCCCAAAAAAAAAAAGAGAGGAAAATAAAAGAAGCATAAAATGAAATTTCATCAAGAGTAGTCTACCAGAACATTCTCCAGAACGTTCTGGTCATACTACAAGTGAAACAAAGTGACATCATCATGTCCCCTCATGTTGCCACCAGATCCCAGCTGTTTATTAGTCACGTGTGTTGGTCTCCAAAAGGAAAGGAACAACAAGAGTAGTCTACCAGAACATTCTCCATATGACAAATTTTACAACTTGGACATTCTTGCTTTCCAAACAAAAAAAACACACGCACATGGGATGTTTCATGAAAGGGGGAAATAATTGTCCTTGATGCTTGCTATGAAACAGTTGTAACTCAAGAGAATGTTTTCAAGAATGTTCTACAATTAACAAAGTTGTTTTACAAAGAAAGAATGTTCTTAAGAACGTTCTGGTGGAACTACAAATATGGATAAGGATGTTGTCTTTCAATCACAACCAATTACAACTCAGGCACAACTGTATTACAGCCTCACACTAGCTGTCTCAAAAGGCAAGAATGAAGAGAATGTTCTTGAGAACATTCTTCACTTGAAAAAACATATTTTTTGCAACACTTGTGCATCAAACAAAAAAAGCACAAGCACATGGGTTGTTTCCAAGAAGGGGATCACAGTTGTTTTCTTGCAATCACGTGTGGCTGTCTCATAATAATCTATAATACTTCTATTATATCAAACCAGAAAGATAATGTAACTTTGCCACAAGACCATTATGTTGATATGGACGTTTTCAAAATTATTTTTCATAAGCTAATATTAATATGATTTTTTTTTCTATTTAATAACTATGCACATAGTTTACAATCAAGAACTTATCCTAGATGTTTATTCAAATGTGCAAATAATATTTCAATTGCTCCTAAGTCAAAGAAAAAGAATAGTCCATCTGATGCTTTTTATATTTTGATCAACATATTGAGGTTGTTACTCTCGATATAATAACACTTATTTCTCATATTTGGTTGGAAGCATGATTCTATTATGTTTCTTACAGTAACTTGAACTATAAAAATACTCAAGGGTGTTTATGGTAGAAAGATGCTCACATCATTAGGTGATCCTTGACAGCTGACACATGTAAACGACATATTATATTTGGTACATGGATATGTCAATGTCTTTCGCAACGTCTATTTGTAACAAAATGAAGCAGCCTTTTGATATCTACTTCTTCGTGTCTCAACAACACAACTTGTTTAAAATGGAATCATCTACCATCAAAAGTAAGATACTTAGGAGGTTGTGATAAATACCATTTATTGTAGGAAGTTTGTAAGAGCCAAAGGCAGACACTTGTATGGTTCTTTTTGAATCATATATCACAATCTCTAAGGTTCCCCATTACTTTGCACCTCTATTTAAGACTTTTGTATTACCACGTTTATAGCCACAACGACTCTTAAACACATCAAAGCAGTTATTCCATAGCTGTATTGTAACACCCCGTTTCCCAAAATAACGAATAATATAAATATACATCAGAGTTCAACAACTACAAACGGAGCATTACACTGCTTTTTCAAAATTATTTAAATAGAATATAAAACTATTTAAAAGCATCAACAATTTCATCATATTAAAATTCTGCAGCGGAATATTCATTTCGTAGAATCATCTTCATTAATCTACTACAACAAAATCCTTGGTTCAAAGGCCTCAACAATTTAAACATCATCCAATAATTAAATATCCAACAACATGTTCTTCAAAAGAAATGATACATAAAGGAATACAAGAAAGACAACGTTTCCCCATCCCTGTTACGTATCAGAGCCCTAAGACACTAGAGCGAACTTCTCATTAGTCTTCATTACCTGCACTTGCCCACAAGGCGGCAATTCCAACAGAAGGGGTGAGTTCACAAATCAAAAGTAATATATATAGATATATAAATCATCAATACGGGTTGAAAACATCAACAATCATCAGCATTCATCAACAGCAACATTTACAATAATCATCTCAACAATGACATCTCATTTCATCTATAATTTACAACAACAACAACAACAACTCTCGTGGTGACATCTCACCAACAACAACTATGCAAAAACCTCAACTACTAATGCAACATGCATGTGGTACCATACTACGCGCGTTGAATGCTAAGCATTCCAGGGCATGAGCCCCCAACAGTTTGGATGGTTAAAGCATCCCAGGGCAATAAGCCCCCAACAGGTGAACGATAAAGTGTTCCAGGGCAATAAGCCCCCAACAGGTGAATGATAAACATTCCAGGGCAATAAGCCCCCAACATATGCATATGAGTATGAATGACTCTATGGTGTATATCTGCATACAACCCAACAACATCTAATGGTGTATATCAGCATACAACCAACAACAACTACTTAGGACATCCTCCCCAACTGGACAATACTACTTAGCAACATCAACAACAAACTCACACTTAGCAAGCATAATTATTTTCATGTAAACATACATAACCCCATCTTAATCATCTTCATAATATAGTTTAACCATCTAAACAATTTTAAATAAATACAACAATCATGTAAGGAAGCTTAGGTTTGGGTTAGGAGCACTTAGAAAAATCACACAAAATGGTCGCACAGGACCCAGCTCGCTTAAGCGAGCAGCTGCTCGCTTGAGCGAACAAAAAGACGTAAGTTGGGGTTTCGCTCGCTTACGGTTCGCTTGCAGTTTGCTTAAGCGAACGGGCTATTTTCTAAAGTTCTGGGCAAAATTCGCGTTGCTCGCTTAAGCGATGGGCAGCTCGCTTAAGCGACCAAAAAGACGTAACTTCAGGTCTTGCACGCTTGGAGTTCGCTTGGCGCTCGCTTGAGGGAACGGGCGCGAAACAGTTCTGGGCAGGGAAAAGTGTCGCTCGCTTGAGCGACAGCTTGCTCGCTTGAGCGAACGTCCATCTGGGCAGACTAAAAACCTACGATTTCACAACCTCTAACTCATCCAAAAACCCCTTTTTGATCCCCCAAACACCCAAAATGATTTAGAACAATGTTTATGGGTTCAATATACAGCAAACAACAGAAACAATTCATAAAACATCATCAAACACACATAATTCAACAACAATGGCATTCTTCATGTTCTTAACCTAAATCAAAACCACCATTTTCAATCCAAATTTCATGAAATCATACATATATATGTTACAGCTGAAATGTAAACCCACCCTTACCTGATTAGATGAACAAAAGCTACAGAATTCAACTCTCCCTAGCAATCTCCCTTGTTCTTGGTTCTTCCCTCTTTTCTCCCAAAAAGCTTATGTTTTCTTTCTACTGATACGTACAGAAATGTTTGTCTGACTCTCTATTTCCTTTTCCACAAAACCAAAACCTTTCTTTCTCTTAACTCCCTCTTAACTCTCCTAATTAAAATGTAACCCCCTCCTTAATTCTAATTATTCTAAATAATTCCCTTTAATCAAATAAATATTTATATTTCTCCTATTTTATTAAATAACACAAAATCATAACTAATTATCATATAATACGATATAAATCAAATAACAACATCACATAAATCACATAATTTATTTTAAAGCATATAAAATACATAAAACATATTAAAATCAACTAAAATAGTAAAATAACAACTAGGGCGTTACAACTCTCCCCAACTTAGAGAATTTCGTCCTCGAAATCTTACCTCAAACAAACAACTCAGGATAGGATTCTTGCATCTTGCTCTCCAACTCCCAAGTCAAACTTTCACCGGTTACACCGCCCCAAACAACCTTCACCAAAGGTATTTCCTTGCCTCTCAACTGCTTCACCTTAAGATCCTCAATCCTCAAAGGTAAGGTCTCAACGGTAAGGTTATCCCGAACTTGCACATTATCTCTAGGAATAACATGCGAAGGATCCGCTACATACTTCCTCAGCTGCGACACATGAAACACGTCATGCAAGTTCGATAGATGTGGTGGCAAGCCAATCCGATATGCCACGGTTCCAACCCTCTCAGAAATCTGATAAGGACCAATGAACTTTGGAGTCAACTTCTTAGACTTCAATGCACGTCCTACACCCGTCAAAGGAGTAACCCTCAAAAACACATGATCACCCTCCTGAAATTCAAGGGCCTTTCTTCGCTTATCATGGTAACTCTTCTGACGATCTTGTGATGCTTTCATCTTTTCTCTTATCATCTTGACCTTCTCCGTAGTCTGCTGAACCAACTCTGGTCCCAACACAACACTTTCACCCGACTCAAACCAACACAAAAGAGTTCTGCACCTCCGACCATACAAAGCTTCGAACGGTGCCATACCAATACTCGAATGGTAACTATTGTTATAGGTGAACTCTTATCAACGGTAAGTGGCTGTCCCAAGCTCCACCTTGCTCGAGTACACACACTCTCAACAAATCCTCCAAGGATTGGATAGTCCTCTCCGACTGACCATCTGTCTGCGGATGATAAGCCGAACTCAAACTCAACTTCGAACCCAAAGCATCTTGCAAACTCTTCCAAAACCTCGAAGTAAACCTCGGATCTTTATCCGACACAATACTTGACGGAACACCATGCAGCTTCACAATGTCACGAATGTAAATCTCCGCCAACTGAGCTACCAGATAACTGATATTGATCGGAATAAAGTGCGCCGACTTAGTCAACCTGTCGACCACGACCCAAATGGCATCATGCCCTCTTGGAGTATTCGGTAAACTAGTTACAAAATCCATGGAAATGCTGTCCCACTTCCACTCGGGCACATCTAAAGGAGTCAACAACCCTGCAGGCTTCTGATGTTCAACCTTAGACTTCTGGCAAGTCAAACACGCATACACAAACTGAGCAACATCTTTTTTCAAACCGGACCACCAAAACAATTTCTTCAAATCATGGTACATCTTCGTAGCTCCCGGATGAATACTCAAACTGCTCTTGTGACTTTCCTCTAAAATTAACTTCTTCAAACCCTCGTCATCAGGAATACAAATCCTTCCTCTAAACCTCAACACACCTTGGTCATCAACCTTAAAGTCACCATCTGCATTCTGATCACTAGCAGTCATCAAGTCCACAAACTTAACATCAATCTTATGTGCCTCCTTGATACTATTCAAGAAATCACTATTAATCTTCAACATGCCTAACCGCACACTCTGAGGCGACCTTTCACAAACAAGACTCAAGTCTCTAAACTGTTCAAGCAACTCGAACTCTTTTACCATCATAGCGGACATGTGCAACGTCTTTCTACTCAATGCATCCGTAACCACATTGGCTTTACCAGTATGGTAATTCAAGCCAAAATCATAATCCTTAAGCAACTCAAGCCACCTCCTCTGCCTCATGTTCAACTCCTTCTGATCAAATAAATATTTTAAACTTTATGATCACTAAATACCTCAAATCTGGAACCGTACAAATAATGCCTCCAAATTTTCAACACAAACACCACAGCTGCCAACTCTAGATCATGGGTAGGATAATTCTTTTCATGGTTCCTCAACTGCCTAGAAGCATAAGCTACTACCTTCCCATCTTGAATCAAAACACCACCTAAGCCCAGCTTAGATGCATCACAATAAACAACAAAAGGTTCTTCTGGCTTCGGCAAAATCAAAATAGGAGCAGTCGTCAATCTTCGCTTCAACTCATTGAAACTACTCTCACATTGAGTATCCCACACAAATGCTTTACCTTTACAAGTCAATTGCGTCAAAGGAAGTGCCAACTTTGAAAATCCTTCAATGAACCTACGGTAATAACCGGCCAAACCAAGAAAACTTCTAACCTCGGTAACTGACTTCGGTGTCTCCCACTGCGACACAGCATCAACCTTCGAAGGATCTACAGCAATACCATTACTAGAAATAATATGACCAAGAAAACTTACTTCATTCAACCAGAATTCGCATTTGGACAGCTTGGCATACAACTTCTTTTCCTTCAGCACTTGCAATACAATCTTCAAATGCTCTGCATGCTCCGCTTCAGTCTTAGAATAAATCAAGATATCATCAATAAAAACCACAACAAACTGATCCAGATACTCATGAAAAATTATGTTCATGTACTCCATAAAAACACCAGGCGCATTAGTAACACCGAAAGGCATCACCTTATACTCATAATGACCATATCGTGTCCTAAAGGCCGTCTTTTGCATATCCTCATCCTTCACTTTAATCTGATGGTAACCCGACCTCAAGTCAATCTTGCTAAATATACGAGCACCCACTAGTTGATCCATCAAGTCATCAATCCTCGGAAGTGGATACCTTTTCTTTATCGTCACCTTGTTCAACTGACGGTAATCAATACACAACCGCATGCTACCATCCTTCTTCTTGACTAACAACACCGGCGCTCCCCGAGGTGAAACACTCGGTCTTACAAACTTCTTGTCAAGTAAGTCTTCCAACTGCTTCTTCAACTCAGCTAACTCATAAGCTGACATACGATAAGGAGCCATCGACACAGGCTTCGTTCCCGGAACAAGGTCAATTGCAAATTCGACCTCCCTCTCTGGTGGCACATCTGGAATCTCATCAGGGAAAACTTCGGGAAACTCCTTCACAACAGGCAAACCGTCAATCACAGCTTGATTTTCTACTGACAGGAACGCCAACAAGGAAAACATCAAGACACCGTCTTGTTCTAACCGCTTCATCTCTTTAGTGGATAAGAATTCTGCTCCACTCTCTTCTTCAGCAGAAGAAAAACGTACCGTCTTGCTAAAACAATTAATCAGGACATGATTGTATTCTAACCAATTCATTCCCAATATTACATCCATTCCCACCAATGGCAAACAAACAAGATCGACCTCAAAATCTCTACCAAAAACAGACAACAGACAACTTAAACAGACAAGGGAAGTAGTCACTGAACCCTTAGCTGGAGTTTCAACAACCATCTCCCCATTCATATCAGACATAATCAAACCTAATCTTTTTGCACAGTCAATAGCAATGAAACAATGCGTAGCACCAGTATCTATGATAGCAATTAAAGGAGTACCATTAAAGAAACAAGTACCTCTGATAAGTCGATCTTCGTTATCGGTCTGGGTACCGGTCAAAGCAAAAACTCTTCCACTGGTCTGCGCCTTCTTAGGCTGAGTACACTGAGAACCAATGTGACCCTCCTCATTACAGTTGAAGCAAACAATATCCCCACGCTTGCATTCAGTGACAGTATGGCCCTTCTTTCCGCATCGGAAACACTTCTTCTCATCTCGGTTGCAGGCATTACTCTTGTGGCCTTTCACACCACACTTATAACATACAATCTCAGCAAGAGCATCTCTACGTGCAGGTCTCCTCTCATCATGCATTCTCTGTTTGCCCTTATCAGCTGGGGCACTATAAGGCTTCGGGCGACTCTGCTGCCCCTTACCTCTACGGTCACTCATCACCTTATGATGGGCCTTTGTATCCTCTTCATAGATCCTACAGCTGCTTACCAACTCGGAAAAGTCTCTTATCTTCTGATAGCCAATGGCCCGCTTGGTATCAGCTCGCAGACCATTCTCAAACTTGATGCATTTGGAGAACTCAGCAGTCTCCGCAGCATAATGTGGATAGAACTTGGCAAGCTCCACAAACTTTGCAGCATACTCGGTGATAGACATGTCTCCTTGCTTCAGCTCAAGGAATTCAATCTCTTTCCTACCACGGACATCCTCTGGAAAATACCTCCTCAGAAATTCCCTTCTGAACACAGCCCACGTAATCACAACACCTTCAGCCTGAAGAATGGGTTGAGTGCTTACCCACCAGTTGTCAGCCTCCTCAGCTAACATATGCGTGCCAAACCGCACCATCTGGGCATCACTGCACTGCATCACACAGAAGATTCTCTCGACCTCCTTCAGCCAAGTCTGCGCTCCATCGGGGTCGTACCTTCCCTTGAAGGTTGGTGGATGATTCCTCAAGAATGTTTCCAGCATCCGCACACCTTCACCACCACCAGCACCTTGTTGTTGTTGTCCCACAACCTGCGCCATTGCTTGCAAGGCAGCAGCAAGAGCAGCATCATTCCTTCCAGCCATCTCGATACTTCTACATAACAACAACAAATTAGAACAACAAAGACAGTTTTAAGCTGTCACACAACACTACTAGGCTCGACACGACTCTACTAATTGGTCGGACTGACCGACCTGCTCTGATACCAATTGTAACACCCCGTTTCCCAAAATAACGAATAATATAAATATACATCAGAGTTCAACAACTACAAACGGAGCATTACACTGCTTTTTCAAAATTATTTAAATAGAATATAAAACTATTTAAAAGCATCAACAATTTCATCATATTAAAATTCTGCAGCGGAATATTCATTTCGTAGAATCATCTTCATCAATCTACTACAACAAAATCCTTGGCTCAAAGGCCTCAACAATTTAAACATCATCCAATAATTAAATATCCAACAACATGTTCTTCAAAAGAAATGATACATAAAGGAATACAAGAAAGACAACGTTTCCCCATCCCTGTTACGTATCAGAGCCCTAAGACACTAGAGCCAACTTCTCACTAGTCTTCATTACCTGCACTTGCCCACAAGGCGGCAATTCCAACAGAAGGGGTGAGTTCACAAATCAAAAGTAATATATATAGATATATAAATCATCAATACGGGTTGAAAACATCAACAATCATCAGCATTCATCAACAACAACATTTACAATAATCATCTCAACAATGACATCTCATTTCATCTATAATTTACAACAACAACAACAACAACTCTCGTGGTGACATCTCACCAATAACAACTATGCAAAGACCTCAACTACTAATGCAACATGCATGTGGTACCATACTACGCGCGTTGAATGCTAAGCATTCCAGGGCATGAGCCCCCAACAGTTTGGATGGTTAAAGCATCCCAGGGAAATAAGCCCCCAACAGGTGAACGATAAAGTGTTCCAGGGCAATAAGCCCCCAACAGGTGAATGATAAACATTCCAGGGCAATAAGCCCCCAACATATGCATATGAGTATGAATGACTCTATGGTGTATATCTGCATACAACCCAACAACATCTAATGGTGTATATCAGCATACAACCAACAACAACTACTTAGGACATCCTCCCCAACTGGACAATACTACTTAGCAACATCAACAACAAACTCACACTTAGCAAGCATAATTATTTTCATGTAAACATACATAACCCCATCTTAATCATCTTCATAATATAGTTTAACCATCTAAACAATTTTAAATAAATACAACAATCATGTTAGGAAGCTTAGGTTTGGGTTAGGAGCACTTAGAAAAATCACACAAAATGGTCGCACAGGACCCAGCTCGCTTAAGCAAGCAGCTGCTCGCTTGAGCGAACAAAAAGACGTAAGTTGGGGTTTCGCTCGCTTACGGTTCGCTTGCAGTTCGCTTAAGCGAACGGGCTATTTTCTAAAGTTCTGGGCAAAATTCGCGTTGCTCGCTTAAGCGACGGGCAGCTCGCTTAAGCGACCAAAAAGATGTAACTTCAGGTCTTGCACGCTTGGAGTTCGCTTGGTGCTCGCTTGAGCGAACGGGCGCGAAACAGTTCTGGGCAGGGAAAAGTGTCGCTCGCTTGAGCGACAGCTTGCTCGCTTGAGCGAACGTCCATCTGGGCAGACTAAAAACCTATGATTTCACAACCTCTAACTCATCCAAAAACCCCTTTTTGATCCCCCAAACACCCAAAATGATTTAGAACAATGTTTATGGGTTCAATATACAGCAAACAACAGAAAAAATTCATAAAACATCATCAAACACACATAATTCAACAACAATGGCATTCTTCATGTTCTTAACCTAAATCAAAACCACCATTTTCAATCCAAATTTCATGAAATCATACATATATATGTTACAGCTGAAATGTAAACCCACCCTTACCTGATTAGATGAACAAAAGCTACAGAATTCAACTCTCCCTAGCAATCTCCCTTGTTCTTGGTTCTTCCCTCTTTTCTCCCAAAAAGCTTATGTTTTCTTTCTACTGATACGTACAGAAATGTTTGTCTGACTCTCTATTTCCTTTTCCACAAAACCAAAACCTTTCTTTCTCTTAACTCCCTCTTAACTCTCCTAATTAAAATGTAACCCCCCTCCTTAATTCTAATTATTCTAAATAATTCCCTTTAATCAAATAAATATTTATATTTCTCCTATTTTATTAAATAACACAAAATCATAACTAATTATCATATAATACGATATAAATCAAATAACAACATCACATAAATCACATAATTTATTTTAAAGCATATAAAATACATAAAACATATTAAAATCAACTAAAATAGTAAAATAACAACTAGGGCGTTACATGTATTATTCAATCCTAAATAGTCAACCACTCTTGATCGGTTAAATTTCACAAATTACTTTGAAACAACTTTTTTTTGGCAAATAAAATATTCTGAAAATCCTTTCAACAAGCTTAACTTTTTATCGTATATTTCAGTTATATTTTATTGTGTCTCAGGCTTATATTTTATAGATTCTGGTTTAAGAGTTACCTTAAATAGAAAAATATGTGTTGTAAACTTTGACATTTCATACTTGTTTTTAGCTTAGTTATGCTATATTTCTTTTTCTTTAAGGTTTAACTCTTAGGTAATATTACGAGGTCAAGATAATACGATATAAGTTGGATGATTATATGTTATAGGGATTGTTATTTACTTAAAATATTTAACCAGTTTTGAGATGGTTAGTGGTGTAGTCAAGCGGACCAGAAATATCATAGTAGATTTCTATAATCAGATTGATTACAAAGAAGAAGTCATTCAATTGCGAAGTAACTAGACATAACTACAAATTGGGAGGAGAGACGATATAAAAGTCTTTGAGTGATTTTCTCTCCCTTTTCCTTTTTAACTTTTATCAATGTTTTAGTTTTGTCTTAGATGAAGTGGTAAACCACTGAACTTAAACTCACACACAACTATGAGGTCACGATTCCAACCCGGGTCACGACGTCCAGCCTTGCAATTTCGATATTTTCCAGTTGAGATAGGACTTCTAGACTAACTTTTATCAACTTTAATTTCAAAAAGTGGATCAAATATTTTCTTATTTATCATAATTAAAACCATTCATTTCTTGTGTTTTATTGCACCTTCAATGTTTTTCAAATCCACTAACTTATGCAAAAATAAATCATTGAAATGATGTGTAAAACAACTTAAACTTGATGGTGTGTAAAAGTTAAGTACTTTTTTAAAATCCAACGCTTGAGTTATTGTTCATATGAAAAAGAACAAGTCTATAATTTTCATGAAATGTCGTATTTGTTTCATACTTCATGATGATATCATTGGATGTATGGTTTTTGACATGAAGATTATTTAGTTACAAATATATATTTTTTTATAAAAAAATTGCTTTTTGCAATTATTATATATATTACGTTGATTGTTTAAACTCAACAACCATAATGGATAAACTAGTCTACGATTAAATATTCGGATTTTATTTTGAAATTTATTACATCACTTAGTCCCCTCTACAAATCATGATTGACTATATTGTTAATCAGCGATAACCCAAATGCAACAATATTTATAGAAATTAAAGTAATCAACCAAGGACTTAGAGTCTTTCTTAATTATTGATAATATAAGTTTTTATAAATTATTACACATGCAAATTTTTTTTTAGTTTCTAATCCGTATATTTAATAAATTAAGTGTGATCCTTATCATCAATGTAAGTGTCTTCACGGTCACAAGTTAGAAACATGAGACAAAATAATGAAATTATTGAAAAGATAAATTTGAAATTATATAAATTTTATTTATATGACTTCTTAGTACATCATAAATAAATATAACCCATTATTTGTTTGCACCGATATTTAAAAAGGTTACACATATGTAAATCATATCTATCACATAAATACATCTACTTTTGTCAAGCATATTTTTACAAAAATATGACAATTTGATATGGTAATGATAATGAGATATGATTTATTATATGTATAAGAAAACATAATTTCACGGTCACTACTTATCAAATTCAAAATACAAATTTTCATGGCAACTTCTCCCTAAAACATTGACTGTTACATTGGACAAATTATTTGTTCTTGCACGTTGGAATTGTGGGAACCATATGGCTGAATTTCATGAAAGTTAGTAAGCCCTCTTGCTGTGTGGCATGGAATTGGATAATTGTTGAAGATTTGGATTCTTCATTCAATTCTCTACAGTTTGGACCCAAACTTTGTTTGATTCGGATTAGAAACGGATCCGGAAAACGCATTTGAAGTTTGGTAATTTTTGCTGGATTTTTAGTTACGGGTTTTGGGACAGAGCTGCACTAAAACGGTAAGAACTCTCTCTGTAATTCCGATTTGTGTGGTTGTTGTTGCTATGGATGGCCAACAGAATTTATGACATTTGGGCACTGGTTTCTTGAATTTTGGCTCAGTATTGAGGTCTGGGGGCAACTTTGAAATACATAATTTGATGCAGATTTTCTGCAGATTTTGGGTTTAACAGTGTTAGCTCGTCGGGCGAGCATGAAGCCTTCCCGTGGCGAGGAGATGCAGAAGGGAAGTTGAAGCGGTTTCGTACAGGGTGAATTCAGCACCATGCTCAATGACAGAGGTGAGTTCCTTAGATAGAACCTACCCTTGGGGTTATGTGATTTGTTATGTAAGGAAACATGTTTCTCTAGGTTTTGTGAAAATATGATTAGTACCCCTTTGTGCTATAATTGCTAAAATGATGTTAGTGTTTGCCATGCTAATCATTCTCAGTGTGTTTATACATTACATCTTAAAATTTCTAAAAGGATAATGCATGGGTAAACATCAACATTATTCGGCAATATGTGGCACATGAGGGTATGATAGAATATGACTATATCGGGTAGCAACCCATGTCTAGGTATGGTGAACCCTAGATCCTCGACTTAGGTAGTCGAGAATTATCATGCAATCTTTAAGAATTAAGCTACTAAGTATAAGTTATGTACGATTAAGTTTATGTTAATTGTGTTACCGCATAAGCGAGTAGGTTATGGACTTGTGGTGAACATTCAATCTAGCTATGTTATGTCCTTACGTACGCTTATGACAAGACTTATTATTAATTCTATGCTATGTTATGTTAAGTTATGGTTAAAACCATGATTTATGCTAGGCCATGTCGTGTCTCTGACTATCCACGCTAGAGGGGATACAAGAGGTTCACGTCAAGTGAATGATTTAATCCGTAAGGGACCCGCACGACATGGTGGAGTCCGATGTTCCCTAGCTAGGTTCATCGGTTATGCTAGAGGAATATACTCAGGGTTACTCCACTCAATTATATTCCGTAAAATCAACTCAGATAATCATTCAGACTGCATATGAATATGAATATGAATATGTACGATACGTTATGTTTACGTTTACGCTATGAGGTTAGATATGTGCAGCTTAGATAATAGAATGTTATGTATGTTACCGACGACGATCTTAGGTTTCCCTAATCGCCTGATTTAGTACCGTGTCATGATTATGTTAGGTTATGTCTTGATGCGTTCTACGTATCTCGAGTTAGCGGTCCTAGGATCCCTCGACCGCCATGACATGAAGGAAGCAAATAAGATGAACCTATGACGGCTTTAGCTTTGCTCGACCGTCTATGTAAGCCTCACGCACGATGCTCAACCGTCAGGTAGCGTCTTAGACACGTGGTGACCATAGGTTTTCCCCGAGGTCACCTATAGCCTAGGTTTATGAGAACTCACTGAGACATTATGTCTCATCCCAATCCTTATTTGTTTCAGATTAGCAGAGCAGTTGAACAAGTTTATCGCCGGATGGATATTCAGCAAAGACTCGTTCGTACCCACTGCAGGATGTTTGCATGGATTCAAGAATGTACTTTTATAATATTTGGATAGTTGTATGGTAACTCTGATGTACGAACGTGAATTTGTTGTATACAATATTCATTCGAAGTAATTTAAGTTGTAAATTTTTAATGTATCCAGTACTAAGTTAATGCATATGCTAAGCATTCTAGATACATTTAGTATGGGTGTTACATTTGGTATCAGAGCAGGTCGATTTAGATCGTGCCATGGGTCATTAAGTTTCAACTAAGGTAGTGGGACCATTGGGTTCTGGGTAAACGTTCTAATTGTCGTTGTTAGTTGAGCCTGATCAACTCAATTTAGCACTCCACGATTAGGACAGATACCTGAGAGCTGAATAGGACCTAGGAGGAACGAAGTATGCGACGGAGATGAACCGGCAAGTATTGACTCGGAGCAATTAAAGTAAGAATTAATTTGTGCCAGAGAGTGGTCAAGGAATTACGCAGCTGAAGTTAGTTTCCTCCGAGAACGCAAGTTCGAGTCTATCAGCTGTAACACCCCATTTCCCAAAACAACGTAATAATGATAATATAATCAGAGTTCAACATCAACGGAGTATTACATCTACTTTTCAAAATTTATTTAAATAGAATATAAAACTATTTAAATAACAACAAATCTCATTTTATAAAATTTGCAGCGGAAATCTTTATTTAAAATCATTATCCATCAACTACATCAATATCCTTGGCACAAGGCCTCAACATAATAAAATATTATTAAATAATAGTTAAATCTCCAACAACAATAAAAGCTTCAACAACATATTTCAAGAATTTATACATAAAGGAATGAAAGAAAACGTTGCAACGATTCCCCATCCCTTACGTATCAGAGCCCTAGACACTTGAGCCATCAACCTACTAGCCTTGAAAATCTGCACTTGTCCACAAGGCGACAATTCCAACAGAAGGGGTGAGTTTACAAATCAAAAATAATATATATATAAATAAATCATCAACTTGAATTAAAAATATCAACAAGTATATCAATATCCATACATATATGGCATCATCATTCATCAACAATATTACTTCATTTTAAATAATTACAACAACAACTCTTGTGGCGACATCTCACCAACAACAACTCTCACCGACACCAACTATACAACGACATCGACTATGCAACGACATCAACTACAAATGCAATATGCATGTGGTACCATTTTACGCGCGTTGAATGACAAGCATTCCAGGGCATGAGTCCTCAACAGTTGGATGGTTAAAGCATCCCAAGGCATAAGCCCTCAACGATTGAATGATAAACATTCCAGGGCATGAGCCCTCAACAGTTGAACGACAAGGCGCTCCAGGGCATAAGCCCCCAACAAATGCATATGAGTATGAATGAACTCAGTGGTGTATATCAGCATACAACCTAACAACAACTAATTGTGTATATCAGCATACAACCAACCACAACTACTTAAGACATCAACAACTGTGTCAAACACATAGGACACCCTCCCCAATTGGATAACACCACTCAACAACTTCAAAGGCAACTCAACTTAACAAAGTATAATTATTTGCACGTAAGCATACATAATTCCATCTTATTCATCTTCATATACAAGTTTTACCATTTAAACAATGTTAAATAAATCCAACAAACACATTAGGAAGCTTAGGTTCGGGTCAGGAACACTTAGAAAAATTACACAAAATGGTCGCACAGGACCAACTTCGCTTAAGCGAAGCACAGTTCGCTTGAGCGAACTCAATTGTCAAAACTCAGGATGTTCTTCGCTTGGGGTTCGCTTACAGTTCGCTTGAGCGAACGGCTATTTTCAAAAATCAAGGCAAAATTTAGTGTCGCTCGCTTAAGCGACGGGGACTTCGCTTAAGCGACGCAAATGTCGAAAGTTCCAGTTCTGTACGCTTTGCGTTCGCTTGGCTCACGCTTAAGCGAACGGTCAAAATTCGATCCTGGGCAGGGAAAGTGTTGCTCGCTTGAGCGAACGGCTTGCTCGCTTGAGCGAGCACTCATCTGGGCAGTTTCAAAACTACGATTTCTTAACCCCTTTTTCATCCAAAAACCCAATTTTGATCCCCCAATCACCCAAATTGATTTACAAAAGCGTTTACAGGTTTTATATACAACATATCATCAAAAACAACTCAGAAAAACACAATCAACAACATGAATCAACAACATTAGGCAATTCATCATATTCTTGAAAAACCTAAACCAGAATAACAATTCTCAATCCAAATTCATGAAACATGCATATATATTATTAATTGAATTGCTAGCTCACCCTTACCTGATTAGATGAACAATTAAGCTACAGAAATTCAAGCTCTCACTCCCTTCTAGCAATCCCCCTTGGTTCTTGGTTCTTCTCTCTTTTCTCCCAAAACTCAAGTTTTCCTCTTACTGATACGTACAATAGTTTTTGTCTGACTCTCTATTTCCTTTTCCCACAAAACATAACCCTTCTTTCATTTCAATTAACTCCTACTAATTCTCATATTTAAAATGTAACCCCCTCCTCCTTAATTGTAATAATTCTCCACAATTCCTATTAAATATTATTATTACTCATTTCTATTAAATAATAAAATAATCATATAATAAAATAGCAAACACCAATAAATCACATGAATCAACATTTTCATATAAAATACATAAAACATACTAAAATCAACCAAAAATAGTAAAATAACAATTAGGGCGTTACATCAGCTAAAAAGGGGTTTCGGAATGAAGATGCCGGCATACGATAACGAAATCGGATAGCGCTCAGGGATAGTGTTTTGTGTAAGGCTCTAACGTTTGGATAGTCGAGCGAATCAGCAGAATAACAAGACAAGTTTTAGTAGCGGAAGAAGTTGTGACTTTATGTTAAGCATTAGAACGACGAAGGCGTTGATTTTTGACGTACCGTGAATTATGTCGAATGACGTTAATGCTTGTCATGCAGATGTTATTAATGCTAGAGATGAACGATGTGCATTGGGCTACTTGTGAAACAAGATTCATATGTAAGAAATGTTTTTAGAAACGCATAATCTAAGGAACTCATTAATAGCCAACCTGGGGAAGAAATTTCGGTTCCCTCAAAAGCCGTTGGTTCGTCACTAGGGTCCACTGTGACTATTGGGGGTTGTCTTCATAAACTTTTAAACGATGAAAACCTTTTATGACATCAAGTATCAAATGCACATCATATCCTAAGATTTCCAAAAGAAAAAGGCATAGACAACCATTAACGGGATCGATTCGGCTCAAGGTGACATTATAAGTTAACGTGCTAAGTATTAAGGAGAAACTTGGATTAAGAGTTTCGAGGTTCCGACATGTGGAGTAGACGTATCAGAGGAGAATACTTGAGGCGAGACCACATGATCTTCGTATCTTGTGAAGCTGAGGCTATTCCTCAAATCTATGTTTTGTTTGAATAACCTGCTAAGGCTCACTACAATGATGGATTTTAATTACGGAGTTTGAAAATAGATACGTGCATACGAGTAATTGGAGTTGACATTCTTTGTCTAAATGATTCTGCAGGTCTCGGTCCGGCACGACTCGTACAAAGCTTGCTGAACTCACTAGGAGCGACGCTTGATGGTACAAATGTGTTATCGACTCGTTCCGTGGTTCTATGATGATGTCTGGGGCCCAGGTTCATTATGTGATAAAGAGTCGTTAACGCCAATGACCCGTGTGCTAGTACTATGGAAACTTCTTGAGAAAGAAATCAATGAGCAAGCAACGGTATGATTAGGCAAAACATAGAATGCGAGAATACGAAGATGCAATGTTGAATGTTCAAGGGAAGCATGTACGAGTAATTGATGAATCTTCGGTGGAGATTCGTAAGAAGGTTTCATAGAAATGAGAAACACGTAGTAAGAAGAATGCAAAGATCCACTCGTTTCGATGGAGGAACAGTTATGGTTGAATTAGAATGAGGAATCAGAGTAGCGCAGCAGAATATGGTAAAGGTTTGACGGATTTGACGTCGTGCGACTTGTGTATGTTATGTTTTGGGATTCCAGTACCCTTTTGTGCCAATTAACGTTAGAAATATGTGGATTGTTGCTATGTATTGATTCAAACTGTTTTTTTTTTCAAACACTGGAAATGTATTATGCATTTTAAGACTTGACAATTGAGGTTTTTATGTTAAAATCATGATTTTCTGCATTCTGAACTGATGAACTTCGCTTAAAGTTCCTATTCGCTTAAGCGAATTCTTGACAGAATTAATAGGTCCATAAGCTTAGCAGTTCGCCTAAGCGAACTCATGGGCGAACTATACGCTTAGAGGTTCGCTTGAGCGAACGACGTCTGGGCAGCACATTTTGAAAACTTTCTTTGTAGCCCAGAATACCGTCCAGCGTAATTCTTAGTAATTTTTATAACTTCAATGAACTTCAAGGTCAAGAAACTAATGTACAATACATGTTAAGATTTTATGTGTAAGAAGCATGAAAGACAATGACGTATTTCTAACAATGAGTGGCATAAGAGAGTCGGGTAAGATGTTTGCGGTTGACGACAAATACCTGGGTATGGGAATGTCTACGAGCAAGTTTCAGCTATCAGATTTTATACGATGTGGTTCCTACGCCATATGCCATGCTTGATTAATAATACGATACTTGCTATAATTATGTAAATCGTGAATTTTTATGACTCCTAGAGTTGAAATGTATCAAGGGATTTGGAAACGAAGTTTGTTTTAAAATATGACGTTTCACATTTCTAAAACCAATGAAGCACGTCGTAAGCGAGTAAGCTCACTTGAGACGTGCAAACTTCGAAACCAACTCGTCATTGGCGAGCTTGGGGCGAGTGGTACGACTTTTCTTTTCAAAACAATGTAGTGACTCGCCCTGTGGTTCTGAAGTGTAGTCATTGGATTCAGATTGAAATACTCTTTTGAGGATTGGTATTACTTCCTTCCAAGGACCCGAATTTTTATGTTTAAAAAATTTCTAAAACAAAACATCAAGACAAGCATCGTTATTATTTATCAGGATACGGCGCTAGAGGAGTATGTGAACCAAGACTGCCTTTGAATGTTAAGTGTATCGGCGATTTTGACTTCGTCTCTCATGTCAGATTTTATGGGTTACCGTGAGTTCGGTTGTAATAGTTTTGAAACCACAATGGATAGTTTCCTGAGACTTTGAAGAATTTTGAAAGAAGACAAGAGTTTCGTATAGAAGTCCAGTAAGAAAGATCTTGTGACCGAGTAAGCAGCGCACAAGTAAGAATCTCGAAGAACGTCAGTTATATGTATGCTTGATAGAGTCCTTTTGTATGGATTGTTAATTGAATGATGTTCTTATGACCGTGCAAATTATTTTATTTAAGTTATGTTTTCTGGATGATCCTGATGCCTTAAGTTGTTGGAGATTGAGAAGAAATATGAAAATTGTATTACTTCATTACTGGTACGAAGAATTACGCTATTAGCTAAATGATTTCGTTATCAGCGAAATTCCCCGAAGTCAGTTAGCTAATAACGAAACTGTGGTGGCCAAGACAGAGCCATTTTGCTATCGACGAAATTTTGGCGAAATTGGCACACCAAGTTTCATTATTGTCTAGCTTTAGGACTTGACGTACCACTTGAAGCCACTTGTTTAACACAGATTAAAAACCCTGGATCTCTAATAACATAAGGGGACATCACAACTAAGCTTTTCAAGTTAAATGCGCGGGACATACGAACGTCTTTCATCAACGACAACACTTAAGGGAATTGGACACAAGTTATGTCAACCTTTTCAGATGCTCCAACGAATCGATTAGTCAGTCTATTAATTGGAATTATACAGATATAGTGGAAATGCTTGAATATGTTTAAGGATAAGTTTCGACCCCGAAGTTTTAAGTTAAACCTAGACTCTGAGAAGATCAATTATGGTATTATGAAGAACTATCCCAAGATGTTATGTTTGAACTCAGTGATTGTTAAGTGGACTCTAAATTTCGAGGACGAAATTTCTTTTAAGGGGGGTAGAGTGTAATATCCCGCTCGTTATTTTGGAAATATATCAGTCGAAGGTGTGCCAAAGAACGAAATTCATGAAATTCGCTACGATGAGAAATGCATTATGAGGCAATATCAATTAAGATGGGTCGAATCATCGGTATCAGTTTTAATGTGTCTTAACAAGACTTTTACTAAAAGGGCAGACTAGTAATTACACGCAATGATGTTATAAATTCTAAGACCTCATCTTTCCTTCACATTCTCTATACCTTTCTCTCTCTAGAAACAAATTGCATTCCTCCTCCTTCTCTCTAAAGATTCTCGGCCCTCCCTCTCCAATACTCTTCATCATGAAATCTTGCTTAAAACTCCAAGAATCCAACATGCATTAAAATTATTATAATCCTTGCCACAAATTAAGCCCTAATGCAAGCTTTAAGTTCTCTTTTCCCTCCCTCCATTGCTGCCAAGGCCGAAGCTCTCTCTCTCCCTCTCTTATGTTGGATTTTGGTTACAATTCAAGGTAATTAAATGTCTGCATGCTTGCTTTGTTTCTGTTGTGATTAGAGAGTAATCATCAGCAATAAAACATCAAATAAGTTGGAAATTAAGTTTGGGTTGAGCCGGAAATTGGTAGGAGCTAAAGGTTGTTACTGAGTTGTTTAAGGTAAAATCGGCCATAAGTGATTATCTAGAATTCTATGTTTAAATTGCTATAGGAATGACCTAAAAGACTAATTTAGGTGTTTGGTTATATGAGTTGTTATGCATACATGTTTATTACTGTTATAAAGAAGGAATGAGAAGCTTCTACATGTGTAATTTTTGGCATTAGAAATGCACGTTGGAATTGTGGGAACCATATGGCTGAATTTCATGAAAGTTAGTAAGCACAGGTTCTGGTTTTTGATTCGTCCCTCTTGCTGTGTGGCTTGGAATTGGATAATTGTTGAAGATTTGGATTCTTCATTCAATTCTCTACAGTTTGGACCCAAACTTTGTATGATTCGGATTAGAAACGGATTCGGAAAACGCATTTGAAGTTTGGTAATTTCTGCTGGATTGGTTACGGGATTTGCGACAGAGCTGCACTAAAACGGTAAAAACTCTCTCTCTGTAATTCCGATTTGTGTGGTTGTTGTTGCTATGGATAGCCAACAGAATTTATGACATTTGGGCATTGGTTTCGTGAATTTTGGCTCAGTATTGAGGTCTGGAGGCAACTTTGAATTACAGAATCTGATGCAGATTTTCTGCAGATTTTGGGTTTAACAGTGTTAGCTCGTCGGGCGAGCATGAAGCCTTCCCGTGGCGAGGAGATGCAGAAGGGAAGTTAAAGCGGTTTCGTATAGGGTGAATTCAGCACCATGCTCAATGACAGAGGTGAGTTCCTTAGATAGAACCTACCCTTGGGGTTATGTGATTTGTTATGTAAGGAAACATGTTTCTCTAGGTTTTGTGAAAATATGATTAGTACGCCTTTGTGCTATAATTGCTAAAATCATGTTAGTGTTTGCCATGCTAATTGTAACACTCTAATTTCTATTTTGTGGTTTGTGGTGATTTTTAGTCGATTTTGGTGTGCTTGGTGTATTTTACTTGAATTTATAAATGATATATGAAATACTTGGTGTGTTATTATTTATTGTAATTATTGGTAGTGTTTATGTAAATAGTAGAAAATAATAATATTTGATAAAAAGGGATTAGTTAGAGTTAATAGAATTAAGGAGGGATTAAGGAGAAATTTAATAGAATTTAGTGGGGGGAGTAAAGAGAAAAAGAGGTTATGTTTTGGTAAGGTGAGAAAGAGAAAAACCAGTAAGGAAAGAAAAGAAAAGGCACGTATCAGTAAAACAAAGAAACAGACTTTTGGGAAGAGAGAAGAGTAGAGCCAAGAATAAAAAGGGAGATTGCTAGGATTGCTGTAAGCTTTGTTTAACTCATCTAATCAGGTAAGGGTGGGTTTGTGATTCAATTGCCAATATATACATATATGTTTTCATGATTTTGCATTGAAATTGTTGTTTCTGGTTTAGGTTTTCTTGAATATGTAACATGTTAAATGTTGGTGAATTATGCTGTTAATTGTGTTTCTATGAGTTGTTTTGGTGCCTAGAATAAGTAATGAACCTATAACTTCAATCTAAAATCATTTTTGGGTGATTGGGGAATCAAAAATGGGATTTTTGGATGAAATAGGGTTAGAAGTCGTAGGTTGGAATTCTGCCCAGATGAGCACTCGCTCAAGCGAAGTACCCTTCGCTCAAGCGAGCAACAATTTGCCACGCCCAGTTTGGATTTTAGCCGCTCGCTTAAGCGAGCCACGAGCGAACCAGGAGCGAGTGAAATGCTAACCTTCGTCATTTGCGTCGCTTAAGCGAGATTTCCGTCGCTTAAGCGAGAGACGCCCAGGATAGTGTATTTAGCCTGTTCGCTTAAGCGAACCAGAAGCGAGGAAAACTCTAACTTACGTGTTTTGACTCGCTCAAGCGAGATGTTGCTCGCTTAAGCGAGCTGGGTCCTGTGCGACCCAAAATGTGATTTTTCTAAGGTGTTCTAAACCCAAACCTAAGCTTTCTAAATGGTTTATTGGATTTTTAGAGAATTTTTGGAGTGATAATAATATAGAATGGAGATGTTTATGATGCGTTTACGAATGAATCTTATATGAAATGAAATGAACTATACTATGTTAAGTGTAAATTGTTCATGGTGTTGTGGTGTGATTGAGTCTAGTTGGGGAGGTGTCCTAGTTGGTGTTGTCGTTGGTTGCATGGTGAAAATGCACCACTTTTCTGTTGTAGGGTTGTATGTAGATATACTCCTTGAGTCTCATAACTCATTTGCATTGGTGGGGGCTCATGCCCTGGAATGTTTATACATTCAACTGGTGAGGGCTCATGCCCTGGAATGCTAGTCATTCACCTTGGTGAGGGCTTATGCCCTGGGATGCTTTAACCATCCATTTTGGTGGGGGCTTATGCCCCGGAGTGTTTAGCACTCAACGCGCGTAGTTGGTACCACATTTGCATAATGCATTAGTCGTTTATGGAGTCTTGCATTAGAGGTTTAAGGTGTGAGTTGTTGTTGGTGAGGCGTCACCACAAGTGGTGTTGTTGTCGGTGTTGTTAATTAAGGTGAATATGAATATTATTGTTAAATTGTTAATAAAGGATTGCTGATGATTATGATGATGAATGTTCCTGTTGTTGTTGTCTTCAATACAACTTTATGAATTATATATATCTATATATTGCTTTTGTTTTGTGAACTCACCCCTTCTGCTGGAATTGCCGCCTCGTGGGCAAGTGCAGGTAGCGACGGATAGATAGGAGTTGGCTCATTGTGTCGTAGGCTCTGATACGTAACGGGATGGGATATTATGTTTTATAATTTCATTCCTTTATGTATCATTTATGTTGGAGATTTGTTGAATAAATATTTGTTATATGTTGGAGAACATTTTTGTTATGGTGAGGCCTTTGTGCCAGACATGATGATGTATAAGAATTTTTGAGATGATTTTGTAATGATTATTCCGCTGCAGACTATTTTATAAAGATGTTGTTGTGGAGGATTATTTAAATAGTTTTATGTTTCTATTTAAATAAATTATTTTTGAGATATGCATGTAATACTCCGTTGATTGTTGATTAACTCTGATGTTTGGATGTTATTATATCATTTTGGGAAACGGGGTGTTACAATTGGTATCAGAGCAGGTCGGTCTGTCAGACCATTAGTAGAGTCGTGTCGAGCCATGTAGTGTTGTGTGACAGCTTTAAACTGTCTTCTGTTGCCCTGTTTTGTTGTCTGTTGCGTAGAGAACTGGTTAGAGTATAACCATGTTCGTAGTAGTTGTTTTACGAAGACGGTGCGGTTTTCTTCTGCTGAAGAAGAGAGTGGAGCAGAATTTTTATCCACCAAGGAGATGAAGCGGTTAGAACAAGATGGTGTGTTGATGTTTTCTTTGTTGGCATTCTTGTCGGTGGAGAACCAAGCTGTAATTGATGGGCTGCCTGTTGTGAAGGAATTTCCTGAAGTTTTCCCTGATGAGATTCCAGATGTGCCACCGGAGAGAGAAGTGGAATTTTCGATTGACCTGGTGCCGGGTACGAAGCCTGTGTCGATGGCTCCTTACCGTATGTCAGCTTCGGAGTTGGCTGAGTTAAAGAAACAGTTAGAAGACTTGCTTGACAAGAAGTTTGTGAGACCGAGTGTTTCACCATGGGGAGCGCCGGTGTTGTTGGTTAAGAAGAAGGATGGTAGCATGCGGTTATGTATTGATTACCGTCAGTTGAATAAGGTGACTATTAAGAATAGATATCCACTTCCGAGAATAGATGACTTGATGGATCAACTAGTGGGTGCTCGTATTTTCAGTAAAATTGACTTGAGGTCAGGTTACCATCAGATAAAGGTGAAGGATGAGGATATGCAAAAGACGGCGTTTAGGACGCGTTACGGCCACTATGAATATAAGGTGATGCCTTTCGGTGTGACGAATGCACCCGGTGTGTTTATGGAATATATGAACCGAATTTTTCATGAATATCTGGATCAATTTGTTGTGGTCTTTATTGATGATATTTTAATTTATTCTAAGACTGAAGCTGAGCATGCAGAGCATTTGAGGATTGTATTGCAAGTGCTGAAAGAGAAGAAATTGTATGCCAAGTTATCCAAGTGCGAGTTCTGGCTGAATGAAGTAAGTTTTCTTGGTCACATTATTTCTGGCAAAGGTATTGATGTAGATCCTTCGAAGGTTGATGCTGTGTCGCAGTGGGAGACATCAAAGTCAGTTACTGAGGTGAGGAGTTTTCTTGGATTGGCTGGTTATTACCGCAGGTTTATTGAAGGATTTTCGAAGTTGGCACTTCCTTTGACGCAGCTGACTTGTAAAGGTAAAGCATTTGTGTGGGATGCTCAATGTGAGAGTAGTTTCAATGAGTTGAAGCAAAGATTGACGACTGCTCCTATCTTGATTTTGCCGAAGCCAGAAGAGCCTTTTGTTGTTTATTGTGATGCATCTAAGTTGGGTTTGGGTGGCGTGTTGATGCAAGATGGCAAGGTGGTAGCGTATGCTTCTAGGCAGCTGAGAGTGCATGAGAAGAATTACCCCACGCATGATTTAAAGTTGGCAGCCGTGGTGTTTGTTTTGAAAGTTTGGAGGCATTATTTGTATGGTTCCAGATTCGAGGTGTTTAGTGATCATAAAAGTTTGAAGTATTTATTTGATCAGAAGGAGTTGAACATGAGGCAGAGGAGGTGGCTTGAGTTACTTAAGGATTACGATTTTGGCTTGAATTACCATCCTGGTAAAGCTAATGTTGTTGCCGATGCGTTGAGCAGAAAGACGTTGCATATGTCGGCTATGATGGTGAAAGAGTTCGAGTTACTCGAACAATTTAGAGACTTGAGTCTTGTTTGTGAAAGATCGCCTCAGAGTGTGAAGTTGGGCATGTTAAAGATTAATAGTGACTTCTTGAATGATATCAAAGAGGCGCAGAAGCTGGATGTTAAGTTGGTTGATTTGATGATTGCTAATGATCAGAATGTAGATGGTGACTTCAAGGTCGATGACCAAGGTGTGTTGAGGTTTAGAGGAAGGATTTGTATTCCCGATGATGAAGGTTTGAAAAAGTTGATCTTAGAAGAAAGTCATAAGAGTAGTTTGAGTATTCATCCTGGAGCTACTAAAATGTATCATGACTTGAAGAAATTATTTTGGTGGTCCGGTTTGAAGAGGGATGTTGCTCAATTTGTGTATGCGTGTTTGACTTGCCAGAAGTCCAAAGTTGAACATCAGAAACCTGCAGGGTTGTTGGTTCCGTTAGATGTACCTGAGTGGAAATGGGATAGCATTTCTATGGATTTTGTGACGAGTTTGCCGAATACTCCAAGAGGGCATGATGCCGTTTGGGTTGTTGTTGATAGATTGACTAAGTCGGCGCACTTTATCCCAATTAATATTACTTATCCGGTAGCTCAGTTGGCGGAGATTTATATCCGTGACATTGTGAAGTTGCATGGTGTTCCATCTAGTATTGTGTCGGATAGAGATCCGAGGTTTACTTCAAGGTTTTGGAAGAGCTTGCAAGATGCATTGGGTTCGAAATTGAGACTGAGTTCGGCTTATCATCCGCAGACAGATGGTCAGTCGGAGAGAACTATCCAATCCTTGGAGGATTTGTTGAGGGTGTGTGTACTCGAGCAGGGTGGAGCTTGGGACAGCCACTTGCCGTTGATAGAGTTCACCTATAACAATAGTTACCATTCGAGTATTGGTATGGCACCGTTCGAAGCTTTGTATGGTCGAAGGTGTAGAACTCCTCTATGTTGGTTTGAGTCGGGTGAAAGTATTGTGTTAGGACCTGAGTTAGTGCAGCAGACTACGGAAAAGGTCAAGATGATAAGAGAAAAGATGAAAGCATCTCAAGATCGTCAGAAGAGTTATCATGACAAAAGGAGAAAAGCCCTTGAGTTTCAGGAGGGTGAGCATGTGTTTTTGAGGGTTACTCCGATGACAGGTGTAGGACGTGCATTGAAGTCGAAGAAGTTGACTCCAAAGTTCATTGGTCCTTATCAGATTTCCGAGAGAATTGGAACCGTGGCGTATCGGATTGGATTGCCACCCCATCTATCAAACTTGCATGATGTGTTTCATGTGTCGCAGTTGAGGAAATATGTAGCAGATCCTTCGCATGTTATTCCTAGAGATGATGTGCAAGTTAGAGATAATCTTACTGTTGAGACTTTACCTCTGAGGATTGATGATCGCAAGGTGAAGCAGTTGAGAGGCAAGGAAATACCTCTGGTTAGAGTTGTTTGGGGCGGTGTAACCGGTGAGAGTTTGACTTGGGAATTGGAAAGCAAGATGCAACAGTCCTATCCTGAGTTGTTTGTTGCTTAAGGTAATATTTCGAGGACGAAATTTTCTAAGTTGGGGAGAGTTGTAACACTCTAATTTCTATTTTGTGGTTTGTGGTGATTTTTAGTCGATTTTGGTGTGCTTGGTGTATTTTACTTGAATTTATAAATGATATATGAAATACTTGGTGTGTTATTATTTATTGTAATTATTGGTAGTGTTTATGTAAATAGTAGAAAATAATAATATTTGATAAAAAGGGATTAGTTAGAGTTAATAGAATTAAGGAGGGATTAAGGAGAAATTTAATAGAATTTAGTGGGGGGAGTAAAGAGAAAAAGAGGTTATGTTTTGGTAAGGTGAGAAAGAGAAAAACCAGTAAGGAAAGAAAAGAAAAGGCACGTATCAGTAAAACAAAGAAACAGACTTTTGGGAAGAGAGAAGAGTAGAGCCAAGAACCAAAGGGAGATTGCTAGGATTGCTGTAAGCTTTGTTTAACTCATCTAATCAGGTAAGGGTGGGTTTGTGATTCAATTGCCAATATATACATATATGTTTTCATGATTTTGCATTGAAATTGTTGTTTCTGGTTTAGGTTTTCTTGAATATGTAACATGTTAAATGTTGGTGAATTATGCTGTTAATTGTGTTTCTATGAGTTGTTTTGGTGCCTAGAATAAGTAATGAACCGATAACTTCAATCTAAAATCATTTTTGGGTGATTGGGGAATCAAAAATGGGATTTTTGGATGAAATAGGGTTAGAAGTCGTAGGTTGGAATTCTGCCCAGATGAGCACTCGCTCAAGCGAAGTACCATTCGCTCACGCGAGCAACAATTTGCCACGCCCAGTTTGGATTTTAGCCGCTCGCTTAAGCGAGCCACGAGCGAACCAGGAGCGAGTGAAATGCTAACCTTCGTCATTTGCGTCGCTTAAGCGAGATTTCCGTCGCTTAAGCGAGAGACGCCCAGGATAGTGTATTTAGCCTGTTCGCTTAAGCGGACCAGAAGCGAACCAGAAGCGAGGAAAACTCTAACTTACGTGTTTTGACTCGCTCAAGCGAGATGTTGCTCGCTTAAGCGAGCTGGGTCCTGTGCGACCCAAAATGTGATTTTTCTAAGGTGTTCTAAACCCAAACCTAAGCTTTCTAAATGGTTTATTGGATTTTTAGAGAATTTTTGGAGTGATAATAATATAGAATGGAGATGTTTATGATGCGTTTACGAATGAATCTTATATGAAATGAAATGAACTATACTATGCTAAGTTGAAATTGTTCATGGTGTTGTGGTGTGATTGAGTCTAGTTGGGGAGGTGTCCTAGTTGGTGTTGTTGTTGGTTGCATGGTGAAAATGCACCACTTTTCTGTTGTAGGGTTGTATGTAGATATACTCCTTGAGTCTCATAACTCATTTGCATTGGTGGGGGCTCATGCCCTGGAATGTTTATACATTCAACTGGTGAGGGCTCATGCCCTGGAATGCTAGTCATTCACCTTGGTGAGGGCTTATGCCCTGGGATGCTTTAACCATCCATTTTGGTGGGGGCTTATGCCCCGGAGTGTTTAGCACTCAACGCGCGTAGTTGGTACCACATTTGCATAATGCATTAGTCGTTTATGGAGTCTTGCATTAGAGGTTTAAGGTGTGAGTTGTTGTTGGTGAGGCGTCACCACAAGTGGTGTTGTTGTCGGTGTTGTTAATTAAGGTGAATATGAATATTATTGTTAAATTGTTAATAAAGGATTGCTGATGATTATGATGATGAATGTTCCTGTTGTTGTTGTCTTCAATACAACTTTATGAATTATATATATCTATATATTGCTTTTGTTTTGTGAACTCACCCCTTCTGCTGGAATTGCCGCCTCGTGGGCAAGTGCAGGTAGCGACGGATAGATAGGAGTTGGCTCATTGTGTCGTAGGCTCTGATACGTAACGGGATGAGATATTATGTTTTATAATTTCATTCCTTTATGTATCATTTATGTTGGAGATTTGTTGAATAAATATTTGTTATATGTTGGAGAACATTTTTGTTATGGTGAGGCCTTTGTGCCAGACATGATGATGTATAAGAATTTTTGAGATGATTTTGTAATGATTATTCCGCTGCAGACTATTTTATAAAGATGTTGTTGTGGAGGATTATTTAAATAGTTTTATGTTTCTATTTAAATAAATTATTTTTGAGATATGCATGTAATACTCCGTTGATTGTTGATTAACTCTGATGTTTGGATGTTATTATATCATTTTGGGAAACGGGGTGTTACACTAATCATTCTCAGTGTGTTTATACATTACATCTTAAAATTTCTAAAAGGATAATGCGTGGGTAAACATCAACATTATTCGGCAATATGTGGCACATGAGGGTATGATAGAATATGACTATATCGGGTAGCAACTCATGTCTAGGTATGGTGAACCCTAGAGCCTCGACTTAGGTAGTCGAGAATTATCATGCAATCTTTAAGAATTAAGCTACTAAGTATAAGTTACGTACGATTAAGTTTATGTGAATTGTGTCACCGTATAAGCGAGTAGGTTATGGACTCGTGGTGAACATTCAATCTAGCTATGTTATGTCCTTACGTACGCTTATGACAAGACTTATTATTAATGCTATGCTATGTTATGTGAAGTTATGGTTAAAACCATGATTTATGCTAGGCCATGTCGTGTTTATGACTATCCACGCTAGAAGGGATACAAGAGATTCACGTCAAGTGAACGATTTAAGCCGCAAGGGACCCGCACGACATGGTGGAGTCCGATGTTCCCTAGCTAGGTTCATCGGTTATGCTAGAGGAGTATACTCGGGGTTACTCCACTCGACTATATTCCGTAAAATCAACTCAGATAATCATTCATACTGCATATGAATATGAATATGAATATGTACGACACGTTATGTTTACGTTTACGCAATGAGGTTAGATATGTACAGCTTAGATAATAGAATGTTATGTATCTTACCGACGACGATCTTAGGTTTCCCTAATCGCCCGGTTTAGTACCGTGTCATGATTATGTTAGGTTATGTCTTGATGCGTTCTACGTATCTCGAGTTAGCGGTCCTAGGATCCCTCGACCACCATGACATGAAGGAAGCAAATAAGATGAACCTATGACGGGTTTAGCTTTGCCGACCGTCTATGTAAGCCTCACGCACGACGCTCAACCATCAGGTAGCGTCTTAGACACGTGGTGACCATAGGTTTTCCCCGAGGTCACCTATAGCCTAGGTTTAGGAGAACTCACTGAGACATTATGTCTCATCCCAATCCTTATTTGTTTCAGATTAGCAGAGCAGTTGAACGAGTTTATCGCCGGATGGATATTCAGCAAAGACTCGTTCGTACCCACTGCAGGATGTTCGCATGGATTCAAGAATGTACTTTTATAATATTTGGATGGTTGTATGGTAACTCTGATGTACGAACGTGAATTTGTTCTATACAATATTCATTCGAAGTAATTTAAGTTGTAAATTTTTAATGTATCCAGTACTAAGTTAACGCACATGCTAAACTTTCTAGATACGTTTAGTATGAGTGTTACAATATCAAACCAGAAAGATAATGTAACTTTGCCACAAGTCCATTATGTTGATATGGACGTTTTCAAAATTATTTTTCATAAGCTAATATTAATATGATTTAATTTTTTTTCTATTTAATAACTCTGCACATAGTTTACAATCAAGAATTTATCCTAGATGTTTATTCAAATGTGCAAATAATATTTCAATTGCTCCTAACTCAAAGAAAAAGAATAGTCCCATCTTGTGCTTTTTGTACTTTGATCAACATATTGAGGTTGTTACTTGCGATATAATAACACTTATTTCTCATATTTGGTTGGAAGCATGATTCTATTATGTTTCTTACAGTAACTTGAGCTATAAAAATACTCAAGGGTGTTTATGGTTGAAAGATGCTCACATCATTAGGTGATCCTCGACAGCTGACACATGTAAACGACATATTATATTTGGTACATGGATATGTCGATGTCTTTCGCAACGTCTATTTGTAACAAAATGAAGCAACCTTTTGATATCTACTTCTTCTTGTCTCAACAACACAACTTGTTTAAAATGGAATCATCTACCATCAAAAGTAAGATACTTAGGAGGTTGTGATAAAAACCATTTATTGTAGGAAGTTTGTAAGAGTCAAAGGCAAACACTTGTATGGTTCTTTTTGAATCATATATCACAATCTGTAAGGTTCCCCATTACTTTGCACCTCTACTTAGGACTTTTTTATTACCACGTTTATGGCCACAATGACTCTTAAACACATCAAAGCAGTTATTCCATAGCTCTATTGTTCAATCCTAAATAGTCAACCACTCTTGATCGGTTAAATTTCACAAATTATTTTGAAACAATTTTTTTGTAGGAAATAAAATATTCTGAAAATCCTTTCAACAAGCTTAACTTTTTATCGTATATTTCAGTTATATTTTATTGTGTCTCAGACTTATATTTTATAGATTCTGGTTTAAGAGTTACCTTAAATAGAAAAATATGTGTTGCAAACTTTGACATTTCATACTTGTTTTTAGCTTAGTTATGCTATATTTCTTTTTGTTTAAGATTTAACTCTTAGGTAATTTTACGAGGTCAAGATAATGCGATATAAGTTGGACAAGTATATGTTATAGGGATTGTTATTTACTTAAAATATTTAACTAGTTTTGAGATGGCTAATCGTGTAGTCAAGCGGACAAGAAATATCATAGTAGATTTCTATAATCAGATTGATTACAGAGAAGAAGTCATTCAATTGCGAAATAACTAGACATAATTACAAATTGGGAGGAGAGACGATATAAAAGTCTTTGAGTGATTTTCTCTCCCTTTTCCTTTTTAACTTTTATCAATGTTTTAGTTTTGTCTTAGATGAAATGGTAAACCACTGAAATTTTACAATGTTGATTGTTTAAACTCAACAACCGTAATGGATAAACTAGTCTACGATTAAATATTCGGATTTTATTTTGAAATTTATTACATCACTTAGTCCCTTCTACAAATCATGATTGACTATATTGTTAATCAGCGGTAACCCAAATGCAACAATATTTATAGAAATTAAAGTAATCAACCAAGGACTTAGAGTCTTTCTTAATTATTGATAATATAAGTTTTTATAAATTATTACGCATGCAAATTTTATTTTAGTTTCTAATCCGTATATTTAATAAATTAAGTGGATTTTGATCCTTATCATCAATGTAAGTGTCTTCACGGTCACAAGTTAGAAACATGAGACAAAAGAATGAAATTATTGAAAAGGATAAATTTGAAATTATATAAATTTTATTTATATGACTTCTTAGTACATCATAAATAAATATAACCCATTATTTGTTTGCACTGATATTTAAAAAGGTTACACATATTTAAATCATATCTATCACATAAATACATCTATTTTTGTCAAGCATTTTAACAAAAATATCACAATTTGATATGGTAATGATAATGAGATATGATTTATTATATGTATAATAAAACATAATTTCACGGTCACTACTTATCAAATTCAAAATACAAATTTTCATGGCAACTTCTCCCTAAAACATTGACTATTACATTGGACAAATTATTTGTTCTTGCACGCTTCCATACATGAATTTATGAATGGATTTACACCACGAGCATCTGCAGTAAGTCAAGTATTGTAAGAAACTCTAATAATTAATACAACAATAATTTATAAAATTATCTTGATAACAAAAATTCATACAAAACAATAAAAAAATATATTTACCTGTGTTGAAGTTATTGGACTTTGAAATGACACAATTGGTTGCACAATCATAAGCAACTTTTGACGATACATTATGACATTTCAACAATGCACACGCAGCAACACAACCTGCATATAATGGTTTTGTTCTTAAGAAACGTTTACATTCGAGAGCACACTTGCCAAGGCAAATGATTTCACCTACTGTTTGATGGGGTGGTGATGAAGGTGAGGGAGAATCATCAGCTTGTACAACAACTAAGATTATCATCATCAAAATTGCCACATTCTTTTTCATCTCACACTTTACCATGACTCTGCACTTTGTTAATCTTAATATTCTAATAGTAAAAGTTCAATTTGATTTGATAAACAAAGTTGAATAAAACTATCATAATTTATAAGCATACCAATAAATGCACATTTATGTATATTTTAACTCCTTAACAAAACTACATATTTGACTATTAAGACTTGTTATCCCAAGTTAATTGATTTTTTCGTCATAGAAACACAAAACAAAACAAAAATCTTATATGGAATGTGAAACATGATAGAAAATTAGTTAATAAAGAAATTCTAATGTGGAATTTAACAATGTTTAGTACATACTTTATGTTCTTAGAAATTACTATTTTTGGTAAATTAGTAGCATAATGACATTAAATGGAATGTAAGACATTCCAACTAGGTTGAGACATATTCTAAACTCGAATCCTTTTCCAAGTGCTCATAAAGGTAATAGATTAAGATAACATTGAAATAAATTATCTAACAAAAGTAATTATCTAAATAGAATAAATTTAATCTCAATTGAAACATTTCAAATTAAAAACAACTATTCACTAATGGTAGTTAGTGCCAAACTTTTCATGATAATTTCGATTTCATTTTTTCTTAATAAAAAAGAAATCAATTTGTGTCAAATAATTTTAAAATACGAAAACAAACAAAAATAAAATATATATAAAAATGAATATCATTTATAATCTCATTAATTATTTTCTATAATATATACTTTATCTTTTCCAAAAGCTTGTTTTTTTATCAAAAACAAATTGTACGATGATATAACAATTTATACTTTTTTTATCTGTCATTCATTCATTCAGATTTGATTTTTTGTTTTAATTATACATATTCTATTTGTTTGCTTATTGTTTATAAAATTTACCTCTTCTTTTCTAGTGTCATGTTGTTAGGCATAGAGGTTCCCACTTCTTCCTGTAAACATTATATTTTTATCCAAAATTAAAATATGTATGTTTTTTTTAACAATATTTTCAATGCATATATTAATCTATTAGTTAAATGAGTATTTATATTTCGTAATGATTTCTACATCCATATATTAATTAATTATGAAATGTATTATACTATTAAAATGTTCTTTTGTTTAAGTATCGTCATTTTTGTTATTACACTAAACAATGCTTTGCATCTTTGACATTTGAATCTAAAAATGTAATAGTGATAATTAACCATCAACAATACATTAATTATTTATCAAAGTTAAAATCATTTTGGCAATTTGACATCTATCAAATAATGTATAATACTTCTATTATATCAAACCAGAAAGATAATGTAACTTTGCCACAAGTCCATTATGTTGATATGGACGTTTACAAAATCATTTTTCATAAGCTAATATTAATATGATTTAATTTTTTTTTCTATTTAATAACTCTGCACATAGTTTACAATCAAGAATTTATCCTAGATGTTTATTCAAATGTGCAAATAATATTTCAATTGCTCCTAACTCAAAGAAAAAAGAATAGTCCATCTGGTGCTTTTTATATTTTGATCAACATATTGAGGCTGTTACTTGCGATATAATAACACTTATTTTTCAAATCCACTAACTTATGCAAAAATAAATCATTGAAATGATGTGTAAAACAACATAAACTTGATGGTGTGTAAAAGTTAAGTACTTTTTAAAATCCATCGCTTGAGTTATTGTTCATATGAAAAAGAACAACTCTATAATTTTCATAAAATGTCGTATTTGTTTCATACTTCATGAAGATATCATTGGATGTATGGTTTTTGACATAAATATTATTTAGATACAAATGTATATTTTTTTATAAAAAAATTGCTTTTTGCAATTATTATATATATTACTTCAATTTTACCATGTTGATTGTTTAAACTCAACAACCATAATGGATAAACTAGTCTACGATTAAATATTCAGATTTTATTTTGAAATTTATTACATCACTTAGTCCCCTCTACAAATCATGATCGACTATATTGTTAATCAGCGATAACCCAAATGCAACAATATTTATAGAAATTAAAGTAATCAACCAAGGACTTAGAGTCTTTCTTAATTATTGATAATATAAGTTTTTATAAATTATTACACATGCAAATTTTTTTTAGTTTCTAATCCGTATATTTAATAAATTAAGTGGATTTTGATCCTTATCATCAATGTAAGTGTCTTCACGGTCACAAGTTAGAAACATGATGTAATATCCCGCTCGTCATCTTGGAAATATATTAGTAGAAGGTGTGCCAGAGAACGAAGTTCATGAAATTCACTGCGATGAGGAATGCATTTGAGGCGTTATTAGTTAAGCATGAGTCGAATTATCTGTGTCAGAGGAAGGAACGACCAAGACCAAGGACATTTTGGTAATTACGCGCAAGAAGTATATAAGGATGTTAGAGTTGGGAAACTTCATTTTTCTCAAGTCTTTCTCTCACTAAGTTGAAGCATAGAGTTTGCTCCTCCCTCTCTCTTCTCCATCGAACCCTAACCCTCCCTTTTCACCATCTAACCTTCACAACTTCATTACATGGATGAACAAGCTTGGATTATGGTGTCTTAACAAGCATGAGGCAACTAGGAAGAATGATGGAAGCTTGGGTTTGGTTAGCATGAGCTATGGAGCAAGTGAATCAAGTTAGAGCTTGAAGCATGTTTTGGGGCTGTGTTTGTTGCAGAATCATCTAGGTGAGTTCTATAGATAGCTTTAATACCTTGGGCTGTTATGGGTTTGTGTGAGCTAATGGATTATTAGAAATTATGAACTTGGGGTTTAGGAACCCTTTTGCCATTCATTGTTGAATTTGTGTTAATTGTTGACATGCAATGAACCTATTATGTTTTCTATGAATTCTGTATGTAATGTGAACATTAAAAGCTTGATTTTGAGGTCTTTTACTCAAAAATACGATTTCTGCACTTCTGGATGGATGAATGCTCGCTTAAGCGCGCACTGCTCGCTTAAGCGTACACTTAACAGAATCAAACCAAGCTGCACGCTTTCCGTACGCTTTCCGCACGCTTAAGCGTGCAGCCTGTTTCCAGCATTTTTGAAAAACTCCTGTTCTGGTCCAGAATGTCGTCCGATGCTTTTCTTTGCAAACTTTTATAACTTTAATAAAGCCTCAATGTCCGAAAACTAAAATGCACTATATGTAGAGGTATTATGAATGAAATGCATGAGTAACATTAGCAAGTTCAACGATGAATGGCATATGCGAGAGACATGAACTACGCGGGTAGAAATTAAGCCTAAGAATGGGTGAAACATTAGAGCCTCGACTTAGGTAGTCGAGAATTATTATGCAAATCCTAGAATTGAGCTCTTAGATATATCACGTACGAATGAGTACATGTTAGGCTCGGGTAGTATTCTAATCCTTAGGCATTGTGAAGACCTTAGAACCTCAACGTAGATCATTGAGAACTAGTGAGTTATGCTATATTATGTAATGTCATGTTTATGACCTAGTTATGCGATGACGCCAATGGCGAACTAGTTAGAGATATTATGTTATGCTATGCCTATGTTTATGATATGTTGGACTATGAATAAAACTTTGTTTTATGCTAGGCCATGTCGTGTCTCTGACTATCCATGCTAGAATGGGATACCGGAGGTTCACACCAGGTGAAAGATTTAGCCGTAAGGAAGCCGCACGACATGGTGGAGTCCGATGTTCCCTAGCTAGGTTCATCGGTTATGTTTTGGGATATACTCGGGGTTACTCCACTCGACTATATTTCCGTAAAATCAACTTAGATAATCTTTCAGACCTTATTAATGAATTGCATTTGTTTATGAAGTTTATGTTACGATTATGTATATGCTATGAGGTTAGATACCAATAGCCTAGATAGTAGAGCTAGTTATGTTTGTTTACCGACGACGATCTTAGGTTCCCTAATCGTCCGGTTTAGTACCGTGTCATGAATGAGTTAGGCTATGTCTTGATGCGTCTAGTGCATCTTGAGTTAGCGGTCCTAGGATCCCTTGACCGCCGTGACACGAAGGAAGCAAATAAGATGACCCTAGGACGGCTTTAGCTTTGCACGACCGTCTATGTAAGCCTCACGCACGATGCCCATCAGTCAGGTAGCGTCCTAGACACGTGGTGACTATAGGTTCCCCCGAAGTCACCTATAGCTTAGGGTTAGGAGAACTCACTGAGACATTATGTCTCATCCCAATCCTTATTTGTTTCAGACTAGCAGAGCAGTTGAGCAAGTTTATCGCCGGATGGATATTCAGCAAGGACTCGTTCGTACCCGCTGCAGGATGTTCGCAAGGATTTTCAAGAATGAACTTTTATAATATTTGGATTGTTGTATGGTATCTCTTATGTACGAACGTGAATTTGTTGTATACAATATTCATTCGAAGAAATTTAAGTTGTAAATTTTAATGTATCCAGTACTAAGTTAATGCACATGCTAAACCTTCTAGATACGTTTAGTATGGGGGTTACATTTGGTATCAGACCTAAACTCACCAAAACATGCCAATTCTCTCAAATCAAACCCCTAAATCATCTGTAATGTCATCCTAGGGGATAATCTAGGTTCTGTAACAAGTCCTACAGCCTTACAACATCAAACCCTCATCAATTCATCACAAATTCATCTTAACCCTAGTTCATAAAACCCATCTCAATCCTCTCAAACCTTATGCCAATCAAGAACAAATGATTCACAATTAAGATTATTGAAGTTAGGCTCACCCTTACCTGATTAGATGAATAAAAAGCTACAGCAAAACTCTCCTCTTGGCTAATCCTCCTTGCTCTTGGTTCTTCTCTCTTCCTCCCAAAAAGCTATGTTTTCTTTACTGTACGTACAAAGCTTATGTCTGCCTCCTTCTATTCCTTACCAACCAAAACATAACTCTTTTTTTCTATTTACTCCCTCACTAAATCTTATTAAATTTCTCATTAACCCTCCTTAATTCTATTAACTCCAAATAAATCCCTCTTTATCTAAAATAAATATTATTTCTCCTATTTTCATAAAATTCTACAAATAATTATATAATAAAATATATATCAAATAATAACACACTAATATTCACATAAATCAACATTTTCATATAAAAATACACCAAACATATTAAAATCAACCAAAAATAGTAAAATAGCAACTGGGGCGTTACAACTCTCCCCAACTTAGAGAATTTTCGTCCTCGAAAATGTACCTCTGATCGGACGATCCTCACTCACGTCTGAGTACCAGCCAAAGCAAACACTCTACCAGTAGTCTTAGTCTTCTTGGGTTGCTTACACTGCGAACCAATGTGTCCTTGCTCATTGCAGTTGAAACACACAACATCATCAAACTTGCAGTCACTAGTGATATGCCCTTTTTGACCACAACGGTAGCACCTCTTCACCTCAACAGTACATGCATTGCTCTTATGGCCTTTCTCGCCACAAGTGTAACAAGTAATCTCAGCAGGAGCAGTCTTCTTCTGGGGTCTCCTCTCATCATTCACTTCCTTCTTACTCTTATCGGTCGGAGCACTATAAGGCTTTCCACGATCTTGTTGCTTACCTTTCCTCTCCTTCATAACCTTATAATGAGCTTTGGTATCCTCCTCATAAATCCTGCAGCTACTCACCAATTCAGAAAAGTTACGGATCTTTTGATAACCGATGGCCCGCTTAATCTCAGCACGCAGACCATTCTCAAACTTGATGCACTTGGAGAACTCAGCAGTCTCAGCAGTATAGTGCGGATAAAACTTTGCCAACTCGACAAACTTAGCAGCATATTCTATGATAGACATGTCTCCCTGCTTCAGCTCAAGGAATTCTATCTCCTTCTTACCTCGGACATCTTCCGGAAAATACCTCCTCAAGAACTCTCTTCTGAACACAGCCCATGTAATCTCAGCTCCTTCAGCCTGGAGAATGGGTTGAGTGCTTACCCACCAGTCGTCAGCCTCCTCAGCCAACATGTGCGTGCCAAACCGCACCATCTGCACATCACTGCACTGCATTACTCGGAAAATCCTCTCGACCTCCTTCAGCCACAACTGAGCTCCGTCAGGGTCGTATCTTCCTTTGAAGGTTGGTGGATGATTCCTCAAGAATGTCTCCAACATCCTCACTCCCTCATTAGCACCACCAGCATTATTTTGTTGACCCACAGCTTGAGCCATCGCTTGCAAAGCAGCAGCAAGAGCAACATCATTCCTTCCAGCCATCTCAAAGTCCTTCATCGCAAACAACAATCAGAACAACAAAACAGAACAACAAATCAGAACAACATAAGACAGTGTAAAACTGTCACACAACACTACTAGGCTCGACACGACTCTACTAATGGTCTGACAGACCGACCTGCTATGATACCAATTGTAACACCCCGTTTTCCCAAAACAACGTAATATTATAAAAAACATCAGAGTTCAACATACAACGGAGTATTACATCTACTCTTCAAAATTCAGTTTAAATAGATTATAAAAACTATTTAATTCAACACATCATTTTATAAAAATCTGCAGCGGAATATTTATTTAATAATCAATCAACAACTATGTCATCATCCTTGGCACAAAGGCCTCATCATACTACAATTTATTTCATAAAGATAAAATCTCCAACAACATGTCCTTCAAATAAAATGATACATAAAGGAATGAAAGAATTAAACATCAAAATCCCCATCCCGTTACGTATCAGAGCCTACGACACGAGAGCCAACTCCTATCTATTCTTCGCTACCTGCACTTGCCCACGAGGCGGCAATTCCAGCAGAAGGGGTGAGATTCACAACAATAATATTAATATATAAATCATATGTCAAGATTAACAGTCATACATCCAACTCATAAACATATACATTATAGCACATCATAACATCATCATAAGCATCATCATAAACAACATCATAAGCATCATTATAACAACACCATATCAAGCATCAACGTCTCAAAACATCATCTCATATATGTCACAATTGACTCGACTAAATGCAACACCTAACGTCTCAACATCATGCATGTGGTACCATATATTTATAGCATTAATATGCTTCACCGTCGCTTTGAGCAAATGCTCCACCGTCGCTTTGAGCATAAAGCTCCACCGTCGCTTTGAGCATAAAGCTCCACCGTCTCATAAATATGCAAATGCATGGACTCGTCGTTTAACAACTTAATACACCGTCTCAAAACATCATTCATAATGCAAAACTGACACATGCAGGTATAATAGTTACATGGCAGAACATCATCTCATTAATCATATACATCGCAACACGTAACATCATCACAATCACATAACATCATATTTAAACATCACTTACTATCAACAATACATCAATTATTCACAACATAAAAGAACCATCAGCAATCATCTTTACGTAACTCATCTAAGGGTATAAAACATCTCCAACACTACCCCAAGGGTCCCTCTCAAGTCCCATGCGAAAGCAGATCGCAAAAACAACAAACAGTCCAAAAAAACTACTAACTCGCCACAGCGAGTAATCTGCTCGCCACAGGCGAGTACTCACATCAGCTCACTCGCCAAAGGCGAGTTGGGGGCGAGCTGAAGGCGAGCAATCCTGGGTGCTCTCGGCCTTTTTGACATTTTCACCAAAAATCTTCATTTTTAAGCTCTCTAAATCCAATTTGGCTAAACCAACTTCACAGGTCATCTCTATAAATATAAGGGCACTCAAAACCATCATCACTTGGGCCAAAGTGCTAAAATTTAAGGGACAAGCTCGCCACGGCGAGCTGTGCTGCTCGCCTCGCGAGCAAACAAAGACTACTCGCCACGGCGAGTGATCACTCGCCACAGGCGAGCGATCTCAGAACCCACACGGGTTCAGACCTAAACTCACCAAAACATGCCAATTCTCTCAAATCAAACCCCTAAATCATCTGTAATGTCATCCTAGGGGATAATCTAGGTTCTGTAACAAGTCCTACAGCCTTACAACATCAAACCCTCATCAATTCATCACAAATTCATCTTAACCCTAGTTCATAAAACCCATCTCAATCCTCTCAAACCCTATGCCAATCAAGAACAAATGATTCACAATTAAGATTATTGAAGTTAGGCTCACCCTTACCTGATTAGATGAATAAAAAGCTACAGCAAAACTCTCCTCTTGGCTAATCCTCCTTGCTCTTGGTTCTTCTCTCTTCCTCCAAAAAAGCTATGTTTTCTTTACTGTACGTACAAAGCTTATGTCTGTCTCCTTCTATTCCTTACCAACCAAAACATAACTCTTTTTTTCTATTTACTCCCTCACTAAATCTTATTAAATTTCTCATTAACCCTCCTTAATTCTATTAACTCCAAATAAATCCCTCTTTATCTAAAATAAATATTATTTCTCCTATTTTCATAAAATTCTACAAATAATTATATAATAAAATATATATCAAATAATAACACACTAATATTCACATAAATCAACATTTTCATATAAAAATACACCAAACATATTAAAATCAACCAAAAATAGTAAAATAGCAACTGGGGCGTTACATTTCAAGGTTCCGGTAGGCGGAGTAGTCGTATCAGAGGAAAATACTTGAGGCAAGGGATTAAGGTGAGGAAAATCTATGCGAGACCACATGATCTTCGGATCTTGTGAAGCTTGGCTATTTCTCAATCTATGTTTAAATTGAGTAACCTGCTAAGGCTCGATACGATGAAGGATTTCGATCGCGAAGTTTGAAAATAGTTATGAGCACGCGAGTGATTGGGGTTGACATACTTTGACTAAGTGATTCTGCAGGTCCCGGTCTCGCACGTCTCGCACAGAGCGTGCTGAACTCACTAGGAGCGACGTCTGATGGCACAGATGTGTTGTCAACTCGTTCCGTGGTTCTATGGTGACGTCTGGGGCCCAGGTTCGTTATGTAATGAAGAATCGTTGACGCCAATGACCCGTATGCTAGTAATATGAAGGCTTCCTTGAGAAAGAAATCAACGAGCAAGCAATGGTACGATTAATCAAAACATAGAATACGAGAATACGAAGGTGCAATGTTGAATGTTCAAGTAAAGCATGTACGAGTATTTGATGAGTCTTCGGTGGAGATTCGTAAAAAGGATTCATGGAAATGAGAAACGTGTAGCAAGAGAAATGCTAAGATCCACTCGTTTCGATGGGTAAACAGTTATGGTTGAACTAGAGTGAGGAAATCAGAGTAGCGCAGCAGAATGTGATGAAGGTTTGACGGGATTGATGTTGTGCACTTGTGAGGTGTGAACTTGTTTGGGATTCCGGTACCCTTTGTGCCAATTATCGTTAGAAATATGTGGATTGTTGTCATGCATTGATTAAAAACTGTTTTTCAAACACTGGAACTGTATTGTGCATCTTAAGACTTGACAATTGAGGTTTTTATGTTAAAATCATGATTTTCTGCATTCTGCACTGACAAACTTCGCTTAAGCGAGTCCCTGACAGAATTAACATGGACCGTACGCTTAACAGTTCGCTTAAGCGAACTCATGAGCGAACTGTACGCTTAGGGGTACGCTTGAGCGAACGACGTCTGGACAGCACACTTTGAAAATTTTCTTTGAAGCCCAGAATGTTGTCCAGCGTGATTCTTTGCAACTTTTATAACTTCGATGAACCCTCAAGGTCAAGGAAATAATGTACAATGCATAATAAGATTTTATATGTAAGAAGCATGAATGACAATGACATATTCCTAACGGTGAACGACATGAGAGAGCCGGACGAGTTGTGTGCGGTTGGTGATGAATACATAGGTATGGGAATGGTTACAAGCGAGATTCAGATATCAGATTTTTTTACGAAGTAACTCGTACGCCTTACGCCATGCTTGATAAGTAATGACGATATTTGCTATTATTATGTAAACCATGAACTTTTACGATTCTTAGAGTTGAAGTGCATCAAGGGACTTGGAAACGAAGTTTATTTTAAAAATAAGATGTTTTCACATTTCTAAGACCAATGTCGCACGTCGTATACGAGTAAGCTCACTTAAGACGTGCAAACTTCGAAACCAACTCATGATGGCGAGTTTGGGATGAGTTGTACGACTTTCTTTTTAAATAATATGGTGACTCATCCTGTGGTTCCGAAGTACGGTCATTGGGTGCGGATTGAAATACTCTTTTAAGGTTTTATATAACTTCATTCCAAGGACCCGTATTTTGCGCTTAAGGATTTCTAAAATGAAACCTCAAGACAAGTATCGTCATTATCTATCAGGATTCGGCGCTAGAGGGGTATGTGGACCAAGACTACCTTTGAATGTTAAGTGTATTGGCAATTTCGACTTCGTCTCTCATGTCAGATCCCTTGGGTTACCGTGAGTTCGGTTGCTTTGGATCTGAGGCAAGGAAGGAAGTTTTAAGGGATTTTGAAAGAAGACAAGAGTTTCGTATAGGAATCCAGTAAGAAGGATCTTGTGACTGTGTAAGCAACGCACAAATAGTGATCTTGAGGATGTCGGTTATATGTATGCTCGATGGAGTCCTTTTGTATGGAGGTTTTCTTGAGACTTGGAAGAATTTGAAAGAACTTGGGTTAAGAGTATGCTCGTTTAGACCCTTGGGTATATGAATTGTTATTTGGATGATGTTCTTATGACCATGCAAATTATTTTAATTAAGTTATGTTTTCTGGATGATCCTGATGTCTTAAGTTGTTAGAGGTCAAAGAAGGATATGAAAATTTTATTTCTTCATTTTCGGTACGAAGAAAATTTCGCTAATAGCTAGATGATTTCGCTATCAGCGAAATTCCCCGAAGTCAGTTAGCAAATAATGGAACTTTGGTGGCCAAGACAGAGCCATTTCGCTATCGACGAAATTTTGGCGAAATTGACACACCAAGTTTCATTATTAACTAACTTATGGACTTGAAGTACCCCTTGTTTTAACACGAATTGGAAACCCTCGATCTCTAACGACATAAGGGGACATCACAAGTAAGCTCTTCAAGTTAAATGCATGGGACATACGAACGTCTTTCGTTAACAACAATGCTTAAGAGAATTGGATACAAGTTACGTCAACCTTTACAGATGCTTCAAAATGTTTCATCGGTCTATCAATTGGGATTATGCGGATATAGTGGAAATGCTTGAGTATGTATAAGGTGAAAGATATCTCAGACACAATCAAGCACTGCAGGGCAAACCTGGACTTCGAGAAGATTATTATGGTAATTTGAGAAATTAATCCAAGACGTTATGTTCGAACTTGTTATGTGGTCTCTAATTTCGAGGACGAAATTTCTTTAAGGGGGGTAGAGTGTAATATCCCGCTCGTCATCTTGGAAATATATTAGTAGAAGGTGTGCCAGAGAACGAAGTTCATGAAATTCACTGCGATGAGGAATGCATTTGAGGCGTTATTAGTTAAGCATGAGTCAAATTATCTGTGTCAGAGGAAGGAACGACCAAGACCAACGACATTTTGGTAATTACACGCAAGAAGTATATAAGGATGTTAGAGTTGGCAAAAATAAATCATTGAAATGATGTGTAAAACAACTTAAACTTGATGGTGTGTAAAAGTTAAGTACTTTTTAAAATCCAACGCTTGAGTTATTGTTCATATGAAAAAGAACAACTCTATAATTTTCATAAAATGTCGTATTTGTTTCATACTTCATGAAGATATCATTGGATGTATGGTTTTTGACATAAATATTATTTAGATACAAATGTATATTTTTTTATAAAAAAATTGCCTTTTGCAATTATTATATATATTACGTCAATTTTACCATGTTGATTGTTTAAACTCAACAACCATAATGGATAAACTAGTCTACGATTAAATATTCAGATTTTATTTTGAAATTTATTACATCACTTAGTCCCCTCTACAAATCATGATCGACTATATTGCTAATCAGCGATAACCCAAATGCAACAATATTTATAGAAATTAAAGTAATCTGTAACGCCCCATTTATATTTAATGATTTTTAGTTGATGTTTGAGTATTTTTATTTGATATATATGATTTATATGAATTATATGACCTTTTGGTGTGGTGTGTGTATTTAAATAATTATTTGTGTTTTATTTAAATGAATGTTATTTGTTTTATTTAATAAAATAGGAGAAATATAATAATTATTAGAATTAAGGGGGGTAATGAGAATTAAAGGAAATTTAGTGAGGGAGTTAAGAGAAAATAGATGTTATGTTTTGGTTGGTAAGGAAAGAGAATTACTCAGACAAAAAGAAACTTGTACGTATCAGTAAGAAGAAAACAAGAGTTTTTGGGAGAAAAGGGAGAAGAGCCAAGGGAAGAACCAGAGAGATTGTAGAGCTTGTAATTGCTGTAGCTTATTTGTTCATCTAATCAGGTAAGGGTGGGCTAACATTTCAATTGTTAATATATATGTATGTATGTTTTCATGAAATTGGATGGAAAATGGTGAATGTTGATTTAGGGTTAAGAACATGAAAATGCCATTGTTGATGAATTATGTATGATTGATGATGTTGCTATGAGTTGTTTCTGATGCTTTGTTGTGTATTGAACCCATAAACATGTTTGTAACTCATTTTGGGTAATCAGGGCATCAAAATTGGGTTTTTGAGGTGAAAAATGGTAAAAAAATCGTAACAGCCTGTGCCAGATCGTGCTCCGATTTTGTCAAATCGTGCTCCGATTTTTCCAGAATGAAAATGCAATTTTTGACCCAGAAAATCGTACTCCGATTTTCCAAATCGTACTCCGATTTGACAGCACCCCTGTTTCGCGTTCTTGCGTCTTTTCAACCATTTCTGTTCCGAACTGGCTTTTGGTATAAACATTAAAGTTGTAGATGATTGAGTTAGCTTTCTAATGGCTTTGGTTTGACTTGAAAATGATTTTTAAAGAATTATTGGTGTGATAAAAATATAGAATGAAGGTGTTTATGATGCATGAATGTAATTGATTAATGTATATGTTGCTATTGTTGTTGATACGATGGATTAATGTATGTTTATATGAAAATATTATATTTTGCTAAACTTGAGTTGCTTTGGATGAGGTTAAGTGATGTTTAAATATGATGTTATGTGATTGTGATAATGTTACGTGTTGCGATGTATATGATTAATGAGATGATGTTCTGCCATGTAACTATTATACTTGCATGTGTCAGTCCTGCATTATGAATGATGTTTTGAGAAGTTGAAGTCAAGTTGTTAAATGACGAGTCCATGCATTTGCATAATTATGAGACGGTGGAGCTTTATGCTCAAAGCGACGGTGGAGCTTTATGCTCAAAGCGACGGTGGAGCATTTGCTCGAAGCGACGGTGAAGCATATTAATGCTATAAATATATGGTACCACATGCATGATGTCAAGATGTTAGAGTTGCATTTAGTTGAGTCAAATTGTTGACATGTTATGAGACGATGTTTTGAGACGTTGATGCTTGATATGATGTTGTTATGATGATGCTTATGATGATGCTATGATGTGCTATATTGTATATGTGATGAGTTGGATTTATGATTTGTTAATCTTGACGTTTGATTCATATATTTGTATATTACTTTTGATTTGTGAACTCACCCCTTCTGCTGGAATTGCCGCCTCGTGGGCAAGTGCAGGTAGCGAAGGATAGATAGGAGTTGGCTCTCGTGTCGTAGGCTCTGATACGTAACGGGATGGGGATTTTTGATGTTTAATTCTTTCATTCCTTTAAGTATCATTTTATCTGAAGAACATGTTGTTGGAGATTTTATTATTATGAAATAAATTGTAGTATGATGAGGCCTTTGTGCCAAGGATGATGACATAGTTGTTGAATTGATTATTAAATGAATATTCCGCTGCAGATTTTTATAAAATGAGGTGTTGAATTAAATAGTTTTTATAATCTATTTAAACTGAATTTTGAAAAGTAGATGTAATACTCCGTTGTATGTTGAACTCTGATGTTTTATATAATATTACGTTGTTTTGGGAAAACGGGGTGTTACATAATCAACCAAGGACTTAGAGTCTTTCTTAATTATTGATAATATAAGTTTTTATAAATTATTACCCATGCAAATTTTTTTTAGTTTCTAATCCGTATATTTAATAAATTAAGTGGATTTTGATCCTTATCATCAATGTAAGTGTCTTCACGGTCACAAGTTAGAAACATGAGACAAAAGAATGAAATTATTGAAAAGGATAAATTTGAAATTATATAAAATTTACTTATATGACTTCTTAGTACATCATAAATAAATATAACCAATTATTTGTTTGCACCGATATTTAAAAAGGTTCCACATATTTAAATCATATCGATCACATAAATACATCTATTTTTGTCAAGCATTTTAACAAAAATATCACAATTTGATATGGTAATGATAATGAGATATGATTTATTATATGTATAAGTAAACATAATTTCACGGTCACTGGTTATCAAATTCAAAATACAAATTTTCATGGCAACTTCTCCCTAAAACATTGACTGTTACATTGGACAAATTATTTGTTCTTGCACGCTTCCATACATGAATTTATGATTGGATTTACACCACTAGCATCTGCAGTAAGTCAAGTATTGTAAGAAACTCTAATAATTAATACAACAATAATTTATAAAATTATCTTGATAACAAAAATTCATACAAAACAATAAAAAAAAAATATTTACCTGTGTTGAAGTTATTGGACTTTGAAATGACACAATTGGTTGCACAATCATAAACAACTTTTGACGATACATTATGACATTTCAACAATGCACACGCAGCAACACAACCTGCATATAATGGTTTTGTTCTTAAGAAACGTTTACATTCGAGAGCACACTTGCCAAGGCAAATGATTTCACCTACTGTTTGATGGGGTGGTGATGAAGGTGAAGGAGAATCATCAGCTTGTACAACAACTAAGATTATCATCATGAAAATTGCCACATTCTTTTTCATCTCACACTTTACCATGACTCTGCACTTTGTTAATCTTAATATTTTGATAGTATAAGTTCAATTTGATTTGATAAACAAAGTTGAATAAAACTATCATAATTTATAAGCAAAACAATAAATGCACATTTATGTATATTTTAACTCCTTAACAAAACTACATATTTGACTATTAAGACTTGTTATCCCAAGTTAATTGATTTTTTCGTCCTAGAAACACAAAACAAAACAAAAATCTTATATGGAATGTGAAACATGATAGAAAATTAGTTAATAAAGAAATTCTAATGTGGAATTTAACAATGTTTAGTACATACTTTATGTTTTTAGAAATTACTATTTTTGGTAAATTAGTAGCATAATGACATTAAATGGAATGTAAGACATTCCAACTAGGTTGAGACATATTCTAAACTCGAATCCTTTTCCAAGTGCTCATAAAGGTAATAGATTAAGATAACATTGAAATAAATTATCTAACAAAAGTAATTATCTAAATAGAATAAATTTAATCTCAATTGAAACATTTCAAATTAAAAACAACTATTCACTAATGGTAGTTAGTGCCAAACTTTTCATGATAATTTCGATTTCATTTTTTCTTAATAAAAAAGAAATCAATTTGTGTCAAATAATTTTAAAATACGAAAACAAACAAAAATAAAATATATATAAAAATGAATATCATTTATAATCTCATTAATTATTTTCTATAATATATACTTTATCTTTTCCAAAAGCTTGTTTTTTTATCAAAAACAAATTGTACGATGATATAACAATTTATACTTTTTTTATCTGTCATTCATTCATTCAGATTTGATTTTTTGTTTCAATTATACATATTCTATTTGTTTGCTTATTGTTTATAAAATTTACCTCTTCTTTTCTAGTGTCATGTTGTTAGGCATAGAGGTTCCCACTTCTTCCTGTAAACATTATATTTTTATCCAAAATTAAAATATGTATGTTTTTTTTAACAATATTTTCAATGCATATATTAATCTATTAGTTAAATGAGTATTTATATTTCGTAATGATTTCTACATCCATATATTAATTAATTATGAAATGTATTATACTGTTAAAATGTTCTTTTGTTTAAGTATCGTCATTTTTGTTATTACACTAAACAATGCTTTGCATCTTTGACATTTGAATCTAAAAATGTAATAGTGATAATTAACCATCAACAATACATTAATTATTTATCAAAGTTAAAATCATTTTGGCAATTTGACATCTATCAAATAATCTATAATACTTCTATTATATCAAACCAGAAAGATAATGTAACTTTGCCACAAGTCCATTATGTTGATATGGACTTTACAAAATTATTTTTCATAAGCTAATATTAATATGATTTAATTTTTTTTTCTATTTAATAACTCTGCACATAGTTTACAATCAAGAATTTATCCTAGATGTTTATTCAAATGTGCAAATAATATTTCAATTGCTCCTAACTCAAAGAAAAAAGAATAGTCCATCTGGTGCTTTTTATATTTTGATCAACATATTGAGGCTGTTACTTGCGATATAATAACACTTATTTTTCAAATCCACTAACTTATGCAAAAATAAATCATTGAAATGATGTGTAAAACAACTTAAACTTGATGGTGTTTAAAAGTTAAGTACTTTTTAAAATCCAACGCTTGAGTTATTGTTCATATGAAAAAGAACAACTCTATAATTTTCATAAAATGTCGTATTTGTTTCATACTTCATGAAGATATCATTGGATGTATGGTTTTTGACATAAATATTATTTAGATACAAATGTATATTTTTTTATAAAAAAATTGCTTTTTGCAATTATTATATATATTACTTCAATTTTACCATGTTGATTGTTTAAACTCAACAACCATAATGGATAAACTAGTCTACGATTAAATATTCAGATTTTATTTTGAAATTTATTACATCACTTAGTCCCCTCTACAAATCATGATCGACTATATTGTTAATCAGCGATAACCCAAATGCAACAATATTTATAGAAATTAAAGTAATCAACCAAGGACTTAGAGTCTTTCTTAATTATTGATAATATAAGTTTTTATAAATTATTACACATGCAAATTTTTTTTAGTTTCTAATCCGTATATTTAATAAATTAAGTGGATTTTGATCCTTATCATCAATGTAAGTGTCTTCACGGTCACAAGTTAGAAACATGATGTAATATCCCGCTCGTCATCTTGGAAATATATTAGTAGAAGGTGTGCCAGAGAACGAAGTTCATGAAATTCACTGCGATGAGGAATGCATTTGAGGCGTTATTAGTTAAGCATGAGTCGAATTATCTGTGTCAGAGGAAGGAACGACCAAGACCAAGGACATTTTGGTAATTACGCGCAAGAAGTATATAAGGATGTTAGAGTTGGGAAACTTCATTTTTCTCAAGTCTTTCTCTCACTAAGTTGAAGCATAGAGTTTGCTCCTCCCTCTCTCTTCTCCATTGAACCCTAACCCTCCCTTTTCACCATCTAACCTTCACAACTTCATTACATGGATGAACAAGCTTGGATTATGGTGTCTTAACAAGCATGAGGCAACTAGGAAGAATGATGGAAGCTTGGGTTTGGTTAGCATGAGCTATGGAGCAAGTGAATCAAGTTAGAGCTTGAAGCATGTTTTGGGGCTGTGTTTGTTGCAGAATCATCTAGGTGAGTTCTATAGATAGCTTTAATACCTTGGGCTGTTATGGGTTTGTGTGAGCTAATGGATTATTAGAAATTATGAACTTGGGGTTTAGGAACCCTTTTGCCATTCATTGTTGAATTTGTGTTAATTGTTGACATGCAATGAACCTATTATGTTTTCTATGAATTCTGTATGTAATGTGAACATTAAAAGCTTGATTTTGAGGTCTTTTACTCAAAAATACGATTTCTGCACTTCTGGACGGATGAATGCTCGCTTAAGCGCGCACTGCTCGCTTAAGCGTACACTTAACATAATCAAACCAAGCTGCACGCTTTCCGTACGCTTTCCGCACGCTTAAGCGTGCATCCTGTTTCCAGCATTTTTGAAAAACTCCCGTTCTGGTCCAGAATGTCGTCCGATGCTTTTCTTTGCAAACTTTTATAACTTTAATAAAGCCTCAATGTCCAGAAACTAAAATGCACTATATGTAGAGGTATTATGAATGAAATGCATGAGTAACATTAGCAAGTTCAACGATGAATGGCATATGCGAGAGACATGAACTATGCGGGTAGAAATTAAGCCTAAGAATGGGTGAAACATTAGAGCCTCGACTTAGGTAGTCGAGAATTATTATGCAAATCCTAGAATTGAGCTCTTAGATATATCACGTACGAATGAGTACATGTTAGGCTCGGGTAGTATTCTAATCCTTAGGCATTGTGAAGACCTTAGAACCTCAACGTAGATCGTTGAGAACTAGTGAGTTATGCTATGTTATGTAATGTCATGTTTATGACCTAGTTATGCGATGACGCCAATGGCGAACTAGTTAGAGATATTATGTTATGCTATGCCTATGTTTATGATATGTTGGACTATGAATAAAACTATGTTTTATGCTAGGCCATGTCGTGTCTCTGACTATCCATGCTAGAATGGGATACCGGAGGTTCACACCAGGTGAACGATTTAGCCGTAAGGGAGCCGCACGACATGGTGGAGTCCGATGTTCCCTAGCTAGGTTCATCGGTTATGTTTTGGGATATACTCGGGGTTACTCCACTCGACTATATTTCCGTAAAATCAACTTAGATAATCTTTCAGACCTTATTAATGAATTGCATTTGTTTATGAAGTTTATGTTACGATTATGTATACGCTATGAGGTTAGATACCGATAGCCTAGATAGTAGAGCTAGTTATGTTTGTTTACCGACGATGATCTTATGTTCCCTAATCGTCCGGTTTAGTACCGTGTCATGAATGAGTTAGGCTATGTCTTGATGCGTCTAGTGCATCTTGAGTTAGCGGTCCTAGGATCCCTTGACCGCCGTGACACGAAGGAAGCAAATAAGATGACCCTAGGACGGCTTTAGCTTTGCACGACCGTCTATGTAAGCCTCACGCACGACGCCCATCAGTCAGGTAGCGTCCTAGACACGTGGTGACTATAGGTTCCCCCGAAGTCACCTATAGCTTAGGGTTAGGAGAACTCACTGAGACATTATGTCTCATCCCAATCCTTATTTGTTTCAGACTAGCAGAGCAGTTGAGCAAGTTTATCGCCGGATGGATATTCAGCAAGGACTCGTTCGTACCCGCTGCAGGATGTTCGCAAGGATTTTCAAGAATGAACTTTTATAATATTTGGATTGTTGTATGGTATCTCTTATGTACGAACGTGAATTTGTTGTATACAATATTCATTCGAAGAAATTTAAGTTGTAAATTTTAATGTATCCAGTACTAAGTTAATGCACATGCTAAACCTTCTAGATACGTTTAGTATGGGTGTTACACATGAGACAAAAGAATGAAATTATTGAAAAGGATAAATTTGAAATTATATAAAATTTACTTATATGACTTCTTAGTACATCATAAATAAATATAACCAATTATTTGTTTGCACCGATATTTAAAAAGGTTCCACATATTTAAATCATATCTATCACATAAATACATCTATTTTTGTCAAGCATTTTAACAAAAATATCACAATTTGATATGGTAATGATAATGAGATATGATTTATTATATGTATAAGTAAACATAATTTCACGGTCACTGGTTATCAAATTTAAAATACAAATTTTCATGGCAACTTCTCCCTAAAACATTGACTGTTACATTGGACAAATTATTTGTTCTTGCACGCTTCCATACATGAATTTATGATTGGATTTACACCACGAGCATCTGCAGTAAGTCAAGTATTGTAAGAAACTCTAATAATTAATACAACAATAATTTATAAAATTATCTTGATAACAAAAATTCATACAAAACAATAAAAAAAAAAAATTTACCTGTGTTGAAGTTATTGGACTTTGAAATGACACAATTGGTTGCACAATCATAAGCAACTTTTGACGATACATTATGACATTTCAACAATGCACACGCAGCAACACAACCTGCATATAATGGTTTTGTTCTTAAGAAACGTTTACATTCGAGAGCACACTTGCCAAGGCAAATGATTTCACCTACTGTTTGATGGGGTGGTGATGAAGGTGAAGGAGAATCATCAGCTTGTACAACAACTAAGATTATCATCATGAAAATTGCCACATTCTTTTTCATCTCACACTTTACCATGACTCTGCACTTTGTTAATCTTAATATTCTGATAGTATAAGTTCAATTTGATTTGATAAACAAAGTTGAATAAAACTATCATAATTTATAAGCAAAACAATAAATGCACATTTATGTATATTTTAACTCCTTAACAAAACTACATATTTGACTATTAAGACTTGTTATCCCAAGTTAATTGATTTTTTCGTCCTAAAAACACAAAACAAAACAAAAATCTTATATGGAATGTGAAACATGATAGAAAATTAGTTAATAAAGAAATTCTAATGTGGAATTTAACAATGTTTAGTACATACTTTATGTTTTTAGAAATTACTATTTTTGGTAAATTAGTAGCATAATGACATTAAATGGAATGTAAGACATTCCAACTAGGTTGAGACATATTCTAAACTCGAATCCTTTTCCAAGTGCTCATAAAGGTAATAGATTAAGATAACATTGAAATAAATTATCTAACAAAAGTAATTATCTAAATAGAATAAATTTAATCTCAATTGAAACATTTCAAATTAAAAACAACTATTCACTAATGGTAGTTAGTGCCAAACTTTTCATGATAATTTCGATTTCATTTTTTCTTAATAAAAAAGAAATCAATTTGTGTCAAATAATTTTAAAATACGAAAACAAACAAAAATAAAATATATATAAAAATGAATATCATTTATAATCTCATTAATTATTTTCTATAATATATACTTTATCTTTTCCAAAAGCTTGTTTTTTTATCAAAAACAAATTGTACGATGATATAACAATTTATATTTTTTTTATCTGTCATTCATTCATTCATATTTGATTTTTTGTTTTAATTATACATATTCTATTTGTTTGCTTATTGTTTATAAAATTTACCTCTTCTTTTCTAGTGTCATGTTGTTAGGCATAGAGGTTCCCACTTCTTCCTGTAAACATTATATTTTTATCCAAAATTAAAATATGTATGTTTTTTTAACAATATTTTCAATGCATATATTAATCTATTAGTTAAATGAGTATTTATATTTCGTAATGATTTCTACATCCATATATTAATTAATTATGAAATGTATTATACTGTTAAAATGTTCTTTTGTTTAAGTATCGTCATTTTTGTTATTACACTAAACAATGCTTTGCATCTTTGACATTTGAATCTAAAAATGTAATAGTGATAATTAACCATCAACAATACATTAATTATTTATCAAAGTTAAAATCATTTTGGCAATTTGACATCTATCAAATAATCTATAATACTTCTATTATATCAAACGAGAAAGATAATGTAACTTTGCCACAAGTCCATTATGTTGATATGGACGTTTACAAAATTATTTTTCATAAGCTAATATTAATATGATTTGATTTTTTTTTTCTATTTAATAACTCTGCACATAGTTTACAATCAAGAATTTATCCTACATGTTTATTCAAATGTGCAAATAATATTTCAATTGCTCCTAACTCAAAGAAAAAAGAATAGTCCATCTGGTGCGTTTTATATTTTGATCAACATATTGAGGTTGTTACTTGCGATATAATAACACTTATTTTTCAAATCCACTAACTTATGCAAAAATAAATCATTGAAATGATGTGTAAAACAACTTAAACTTGATGGTGTGTAAAAGTTAAGTACTTTTTAAAATCCAACGCTTGAGTTATTGTTCATATGTGTAACGCCCTCTCTAATTATTTAACTATTTTATTAGATGATATGGTATATGTTTATATATTATATGGATTTTGATGATTATGTGACGTATTTGTGACGTGTGACGTGTTATTATTTTATTGTTTAATAAAATAATATAAGTGATGTTTATATGAATATTTATTTGGTAAATATAGAGATTTGTTGGAAAAATATATTATTTTAAGAGATGGGGTTATATTTATAAATAAGAAGAGTTGTGAGGGTTGAGATAGAATTAATTAAGTTGAGAGGGAGTATATAAGAGAAGTAGGTTAAGAGAAATAGGTTACGCGTTACAGACAATTGGGAAAAGAAGAGAAAACGGTTCAAGAGGGGAGAAGAAGCTAGGCTGCATTTCTGCACAATTGTCCAGGTAAGGGTGAGCCTAACTTCAGTAAATTAATTGTGAATCATCTGTTCTTGATTGGCATAGAGTTTGGTGAGGATTGGGATGGGTTTGAGATTTAGGGTTTACAATGAATTTGTGATGGATTGATGATAGATTGAGTTATAAGGCTGTAGAACTGGATACAGAACCTAGATTATTCCCTAGGACAACATTGCAGATGAATTAGAGGTTTGGTTGGAGAGATTTGACACGTTTAGGTGAGTTTTGGTCTGAACCCGTGTGGGTTCTGAGATCGCTCGCCTGTGGCGAGTGATCACTCGCCGTGGCGAGTACCCCCTTGTTGCTCGCGAGGCGAGCAGTATAGCTCGCCGTGGCGAGCGTGTTCCTTAAATTTTAGGACTTTGGCCCAATTGAAGATGGTTTTGAGTGCCTTAATATTTATAGAGATGACCTGTGAAGTTGGTTTAGCCAAATTGGATTTAGGGAACTTAAAACGGAGATTTTTGGTGAAAAATGTCAAAAAGGCCGAGAGCACCCAGGATTTCTCGCCCCCAACTCGCCTTTGGCGAGTGAGCTGATGTGAGTACTCGCCTGTGGCGAGCAGATGCACTCGCCGTGGCGAGTTAGTGCCTCCCTGAACTGTTTGTTGTTTTGCGATCTGTTTCGCATGGGACTTTGAGAGGAGCCCTTTGGGTAGTGTTAGTGAGGTTTTATACCCTTTAATGTATTCTGTAAAGATGATTGCTGATGATTTACTTGAGCTGTTGATAAATGATATATTGTTGAATATAAGTGATGTATGAGTATGATGATATGTGAATGATGCTAAGTGTTGCAATATGTATGAATAACAAGATGATGTTCTGCCATGTAATTATTATAATTGCATGTGTCAGTCTTGAAAATGTAATGATGTTTGAGACGGTGTATTAAGTTGTTAAACGACGAGTCCATGCATTTTCATATTTATGAGACGGTGGAGCTTTATGCTCAAAGCGACGGTGGAGCATTTGCTCAAAGCGACTGTAACACTCTTAATTTTATTTTGTGGTTGGTGGTGATTTTTAGTTGATTTTGGTGTGCTTGGTGTATTTTACTTGAATTTATAAATGATATATGAGATATTTGGTGTGCTATTATTTATTATAATTATTTGTAATATTTTATGGAAATAGGAGAATAATAGTTATTTAGAATTATTAGATTTAAGGAGGGTTAATGAGGAATTAAAAGGAAATTAGTGAGGGAGTAAAGAGAAAAATGGAGGTTATGCTTTGGGTGGAAAGAGTAGGAAAGTAGAAAGTCAGTAAGAAAAAGGAATACGTACCAGAGAAAGAAAAAGTAGATTTTTGGGAGAGGGTGAGAAGAGCCAAGAGCCAAGGGGAATTGCTAGGAATTGCTGTAGATTTTGCTGAGTTAAGGTAAGGGTGGGTTTGTGATTCAATTGCCAATATATACATATATATTTTCATGATTTTGCATTGAAATTGTTGTTTCTGGTTTAGGTTTTCTTGAATATGTAAAATGTTAAATGTTGGTGAATTATGCTGTTAATTGTGTTTCTATGAGTTGTTTGGTGCCTAGAATAAGTATTGAACCCATAACTTCAATCTAAAATCATTTTGGGTGATTGGGGAATCAAAAAATGGGATTTTTGGATGAAATAGGGTTAGAAATCGCAAGTTGAAATTCTGCCCAGATGAGCACTCGCTTAAGCGAGATACCCTTCGCTCAAGCGAGCAACCTTTTCGCAACGCCCAGTTTGGATTTTAGCCACTCGCTTAAGCGAGCCACGAGCGAACCAGGAGCGAGTGAAATGCTAACCTTCGTCATTTGCGTCGCTTAAGCGAAATTCCCGTCGCTTAAGCGAGAGACGCCAGTTTTTGCCCAGAATTTGGAAAATGGCCTGTTCGCTTAAGCGAACCAGAAGCGAGCCAGAAGCGAGGAAAACTCTAACTTTCGTGTTTTGACTCGCTCAAGCGAGAAGCTGCTCGCTTAAGCGAGCTAGGTCCTGTGCGACCCAAAATGTGATTTTTCTAAGGTGTTCTAAACCCAAACCTAAGCTTTCTAAATGGTTTATTGGATTTTTAGAGAATTTTTGGAGTAATAATAATATAGAATGGAGATGTTTATGATGCATATTTGAATAAATCTTATATGAAATGAAATGAACTATACTATGCTAAGTTTGCGATTGTTCATGGTGTTGTGGTGTGGTTGAGTCTAGTTGGGGAGGTGTCCTAGTTGGTGTTGTTGTTGGTTGCATGGTGAAAATGCACCACTATTTCTGTCGTATGGTTGTATGTAGATATACTCCTTGAGTCTCATAACTCATTTGCATTGGTGGGGGCTCATGCCCCGGAATGTTATACATTCAACTGGTGAGGGCTTATGCCCTGGAATGCTAGTCATTCACCTTGGTGAGGGCTTATGCCCTGGGATGCTTTAACCATCCATTTGGTGGGGGCTTATGCCCCGGAGTGTTTAGCACTCAACGCGCGTAGTTGGTACCACATTTGCATAATGCATTGGTCGTTAATGGAGTCTTGCATTAGAAGTTAAGGTGTGAGTTGTTGTTGGTGAGGTGTCACCACAAGCGGTGTTGTTGTCGGTGTTGTTAATTAAGGTGAATCTAAATATTATTTGTTGAATTGTTTATGAAGATTGTTGATGATTATGGTGATGATGAATGTTCTTGTTTATGCTGTTTTCAATACAACTTGATGAATTATATATATATATATATATATATATATATATATATATATTGCTTTGTTTTGTGAACTCACCCCTTCTGCTGGAATTGCCGCCTCGTGGGCAAGTGCAGGTAGCGATGGATAGATAGGAGTTGGCTCATTGTGTCGTAGGCTCTGATACGTAACGGGATGGGATATTATGTTTTATAATTTCATTCCTTTATGTATCATTTATGTTGGAGATTTGTTGAATAAATATTTGTTATATGTTGGAGAACATTTTTGTTATGGTGAGGCCTTTGTGCCAGACATGTTGATGTATAAGAATTTTTGAGATGATTTTATGACAATTATTCCGCTGCAGACTATTTTATAAAGATGTTGTTTTGGAGGATTATTTAAATAGTTTTATATTTCTATTTAAATAAATTATTTTTGAGATATGCATGTAATACTCCGTTGATTGTTGATTAACTCTGATGTTTGGATATTATTATATCATTTTGGGAAACGGGGTGTTACAGCGACGGTGAAGCATATTAATGCTATAATCATATGGTACCACATGCATGATGTTGAGACGTTAGGTGTTGCATTTAGTCGAGTCAATTGTGACATATATGAGATGATGATTGAGACGTTGATGTTTGATGTGATGTTGTTTATGATGATGCTTATGATGATGTTATGATGTGCTACAATGTATATGCTATGAGTTGGATTTATGATTGTTAATCTTGACGTTTGATTTATATATTTATATTATTGTTGTGAATCTCACCCCTTCTGCTGGAATTGCCGCCTCGTGGGCAAGTGCAGGTACCCAGTCTTAGATGCGATGATGCGAGGAGTCTGTGTGAAGTAGGGTTGCTCTGATACGTAACGGGATGGGGTCTTTTGTAGAGTCTATTCCATTATGTATCTTGTTAGAATAAGTTTGACTTTCAGTGATGTTGAACCATTAATATTTTGAGACGTTTTTGCTGGCTTTTAAGCCAAGACTATTATGAGATGAGACTTTTAAATTCCGTTGCTCAATTGAATATTTTTGTAATTTGATAAATTATTATCAGAGTTGCTTTTAAGAAACGCACAAATAGTGATCTTGAGGATGTCGGTTATATGTATGCTCGATGGAGTCCTTTTGTATGGAGGGTTTCTTGAGACTTGGAAGAATTTGAAAGAACTTGGGTTAAGAGTATGCTCGTTTAGACCCTTGGGTATATGAATTGTTATTTGGATGATGTTCTTATGACCATGCAAATTATTTTAATTAAGTTATGTTTTCTGGATGATCCTGATGTCTTAAGTTGTTAGAGGTCAAAGAAGGATATGAAAATTTTATTTCTTCATTTTCGGTAGGAAGAAAATTTCGCTAATAGCTAGATGATTTCGCTATCAGCGAAATTCCCCGAAGTCAGTTAGCAAATAATGGAACTTTGGTGGCCAAGACAGAGCCATTTCGCTATCGACGAAATTTTGGCGAAATTGACACACCAAGTTTCATTATTAACTAACTTATGGACTTGAAGTACCCCTTGTTTTAACACGAATTGGAAACCCTCGATCTCTAACGACATAAGGGGACATCACAAGTAAGCTCTTCAAGTTAAATGCATGGGACATACGAACGTCTTTCGTTAACAACAATGCTTAAGAGAATTGGATACAAGTTACGTCAACCTTTACAGATGCTTCAAATCGTTTCATCGGTCTATCAATTGGGATTATGCGGATATAGTGGAAATGCTTGAGTATGTATAAGGTGAAAGATATCTCAGACACAATCAAGCACTGCAGGGCAAACCTGGACTTCGAGAAGATTATTATGGTAATTTGAGAAATTAATCCAAGACGTTATGTTCGAACTCGATAATTGTTATGTGGTCTCTAATTTCGAGGACGGAATTTCTTTAAGGGGGGTAGAGTGTAATATCCCGCTCGTCATCTTGGAAATATATTAGTAGAAGGTGTGCCAGAGAACGAAGTTCATGAAATTCACTGCGATGAGGAATGCATTTGAGGCGTTATTAGTTAAGCATGAGTCGAATTATCTGTGTCAGAGGAAGGAACGACCAAGACCAAGGACATTTTGGTAATTATGCGCAAGAAGTATATAAGGATGTTAGAGTTGGCAAAAATAAATCATTGAAATGATGTGTAAAACAACTTAAACTTGATGGTGTGTAAAAGTTAAGTACTTTTTAAAATCCAACGCTTGAGTTATTGTTCATATGAAAAAGAACAACTCTATAATTTTCATAAAATGTCGTATTTGTTTCATACTTCATGAAGATATCATTGGATGTATGGTTTTTGACATAAATATTATTTAGATACAAATGTATATTTTTTTATAAAAAAATTGCTTTTTGCAATTATTATATATATTACGTCAATTTTACCATGTTGATTGTTTAAACTCAACAACCATAATGGATAAACTAGTCTACGATTAAATATTCAGATTTTATTTTGAAATTTATTACATCACTTAGTCCCCTCTACAAATCATGATCGACTATATTGCTAATCAGCGATAACCCAAATGCAACAATATTTATAGAAATTAAAGTAATCAACCAAGGACTTAGAGTCTTTCTTAATTATTGATAATATAAGTTTTTATAAATTATTACACATGCAATTTTTTTTTAGTTTCTAATCCGTATATTTAATAAATTAAGTGGATTTTGATCATTATCATCAATGTAAGTGTCTTCACGGTCACAAGTTAGAAACATGAGACAAAAGAATGAAATTATTGAAAAGGATAAATTTGAAATTATATAAAATTTACTTATATGACTTCTTAGTACATCATAAATAAATATAACCAATTATTTGTTTGCACCGATATTTAAAAAGGTTCCACATATTTAAATCATATCTATCACATAAATACATCTATTTTTGTCAAGCATTTTAACAAAAATATCACAATTTGATATGGTAATGATAATGAGATATGATTTATTATATGTATAAGTAAACATAATTTCACGGTCACTGGTTATCAAATTCAAAATACAAATTTTCATGGCAACTTCTCCCTAAAACATTGACTGTTACATTGGACAAATTATTTGTTCTTGCACGGTTCCATACATGAATTTATGATTGGATTTACACCACTAGCATCTGCAGTAAGTCAAGTATTGTAAGAAACTCTAATAATTAATACAACAATAATTTATAAAATTATCTTGATAACAAAAATTCATACAAAACAATAAAAAAAAAATATTTACCTGTGTTGAAGTTATTGGACTTTGAAATGACACAATTGGTTGCACAATCATAAGCAACTTTTGACGATACATTATGACATTTCAACAATGCACACGCAGCAACACAACCTGCATATAATGGTTTTGTTCTTAAGAAACGTTTACATTCGAGAGCACACTTGCCAAGGCAAATGATTTCACCTACTGTTTGATGGGGTGGTGATGAAGGTGAAGGAGAATCATCAGCTTGTACAACAACTAAGATTATCATCATGAAAATTGCCACATTCTTTTTCATCTCACACTTTACCATGACTCTGCACTTTGTTAATCTTAATATTCTGATAGTATAAGTTCAATTTGATTTGATAAACAAAGTTGAATAAAACTATCATAATTTATAAGCAAAACAATAAATGCACATTTATGTATATTTTAACTCCTTAACAAAACTACATATTTGACTATTAAGACTTGTTATCCCAAGTTAATTGATTTTTTCGTCCTAAAAACACAAAACAAAACAAAAATCTTATATGGAATGTGAAACATGATAGAAAATTAGTTAATAAAGAAATTCTAATGTGGAATTTAACAATGTTTAGTACATACTTTATGTTTTTAGAAATTACTATTTTTGGTAAGTTAGTAGCATAATGACATTAAATGGAATGTAAGACATTGCAACTAGGTTGAGACATATTCTAAACTCGAATCCTTTTCCAAGTGCTCATAAAGGTAATAGATTAAGATAACATTGAAATAAATTATCTAACAAAAGTAATTATCTAAATAGAATAAATTTAATCTCAATTGAAACATTTCAAATTAAAAACAACTATTCACTAATGGTAGTTAGTGCCAAACTTTTCATGATAATTTCGATTTCATTTTTTCTTAATAAAAAAGAAATCAATTTGTGTCAAATAATTTTAAAATACGAAAACAAACAAAAATAAAATATATATAAAAATGAATATCATTTATAATCTCATTAATTATTTTCTATAATATATACTTTATCTTTTCCAAAAGCTTGTTTTTTTTATCAAAAACAAATTGTACGATGATATAACAATTTATATTTTTTTTATCTGTCATTCATTCATTCAGATTTGATTTTTTGTTTTAATTATACATATTCTATTTGTTTGCTTATTGTTTATAAAATTTACCTCTTCTTTTCTAGTGTCATGTTGTTAGGCATAGAGGTTCCCACTTCTTCCTGTAAACATTATATTTTTATCCAAAATTAAAATATGTATGTTTTTTTAACAATATTTTCAATGCATATATTAATCTATTAGTTAAATGAGTATTTATATTTCGTAATGATTTCTACATCCATATATTAATTAATTATGAAATGTATTATACTGTTAAAATGTTCTTTTGTTTAAGTATCGTCATTTTTGTTATTACACTAAACAATGCTTTGCATCTTTGACATTTGAATCTAAAAATGTAATAGTGATAATTAACCATCAACAATACATTAATTATTTATCAAAGTTAAAATCATTTTGGCAATTTGACATCTATCAAATAATCTATAATACTTCTATTATATCAAACCAGAAAGATAATGTAACTTTGCCACAAGTCCATTATGTTGATATGGACGTTTACAAAATTATTTTTCATAAGCTAATATTAATATGATTTAATTTTTTTTTCTATTTAATAACTCTGCACATAGTTTACAATCAAGAATTTATCCTAGATGTTTATTCAAATGTGCAAATAACATTTCAATTGCTCCTAACTCAAAGAAAAAAGAATAGTCCATCTGGTGCTTTTTATATTTTGATCAACATATTGAGGTTGTTACTTGCGATATAATAACACTTATTTTTCAAATCCACTAACTTATGCAAAAATAAATCATTGAAATGATGTGTAAAACAACTTAAACTTGATGGTGTGTAAAAGTTAAGTACTTTTTAAAATCCAACGCTTGAGTTATTGTTCATATGAAAAAGAACAACTCTATAATTTTCATAAAATGTCGTATTTGTTTCATACTTCATGAAGATATCATTGGATGTATGGCTTTTGACATAAATATTATTTAGATACAAATGTATATTTTTTTATAAAAAAATTGCTTTTTGCAATTATTATATATATTACGTCAATTTTACCATGTTGATTGTTTAAACTCAACAACCATAATGGATAAACTAGTCTACGATTAAATATTCAGATTTTATTTTGAAATTTATTACATCACTTAGTCCCCTCTACAAATCATGATCGACTATATTGTTAATCAGCGATAACCCAAATGCAACAATATTTATAGAAATTAAAGTAATCAACCAAGGACTTAGAGTCTTTCTTAATTATTGATAATATAAGTTTTTATAAATTATTACACATGCAAATTTTTTTTAGTTTCTAATCCGTATATTTAATAAATTAAGTGGATTTTGATCCTTATCATCAATGTAAGTGTCTTCACGGTCACAAGTTAGAAACATGATGTAATATCCCGCTCGTCATCTTGGAAATATATTAATAGAAGGTGTGCCAGAGAACGAAGTTCATGAAATTCGCTGCGATGAGGAATGCATTTGAGGCGTTATTAGTTAAGCATGAGTCGAATTATCTGTGTCAGAGGAAGGAACGACCAAGAGCAAGGACATTTTGGTAATTACGCGCAAGAAGTATATAAGGATGTTAGAGTTGGGAAACTTCATTTTTCTCAAGTCTTTCTCTCACTAAGTTGAAGCATAGAGTTTGCTCCTCCCTCTCTCTTCTCCATCGAACCCTAACCCTCCCTTTTCACCATCTAACCTTCACAACTTCATTACACGGATGAACAAGCTTGGATTATGGTGTCTTAACAAGCATGAGGCAACTAGGAAGAATGATGGAAGCTTGGGTTTGGTTAGCATGAGCTATGGAGCAAGTGAATCAAGTTAGAGCTTGAAGCATGTTTTGGGGCTGTGTTTGTTGCAGAATCATCTAGGTGAGTTCTATAGATAGCTTTAATACCTTGGGCTGTTATGGGTTTGTGTGAGCTAATGGATTATTAGAAATTATGAACTTGGGGTTTAGGAACCCTTTTGCCATTCATTGTTGAATTTGTGTTAATTGTTGACATGCAATGAACCTATTATGTTTTCTATGAATTCTGTATGTAATGTGAACATTAAAAGCTTGATTTTGAGGTCTTTTACTCAAAAATACGATTTCTGCACTTCTGGACGGATGAATGCTCGCTTAAGCGCGCACTGCTCGCTTAAGCGTACACTTAACAGAATCAAACCAAGCTGCACGCTTTCCGTACGCTTTCCGCACGCTTAAGCGTGCAGCCTGTTTCCAGCATTTTTGAAAAACTCCCGTTCTGGTCCAGAATGTCGTCCGATGCTTTTCTTTGCAAACTTTTATAACTTTAATAAAGCCTCAATGTCCGGAAACTAAAATGCACTATATGTAGAGGTATTATGAATGAAATGCATGAGTAACATTAGCAAGTTCAACGATGAATGGCATATGCGAGAGACATGAACTATGCGGGTAGAAATTAAGCCTAAGAATGGGTGAAACATTAGAGCCTCGACTTAGGTAGTCGAGAATTATTATGCAAATCCTAGAATTGAGCTCTTAGATATATCACGTACGAATGAGTACATGTTAGGCTCGGGTAGTATTCTAATCCTTAGGCATTGTGAAGACCTTAGAACCTCAACGTAGATCATTGAGAACTAGTGAGTTATGCTATGTTATGTAATGTCATGTTTATGACCTAGTTATGCGATGACGCCAATGGCGAACTAGTTAGAGATATTATGTTATGCTATGCCTATGTTTATGATATGTTGGACTATGAATAAAACTATGTTTTATGCTAGGCCATGTCGTGTCTCTGACTATCCATGCTAGAATGGGATACCGGAGGTTCACACCAGGTGAACGATTTAGCCGTAAGGAAGCCGCACGACATGGTGGAGTCCGATGTTCCCTAGCTAGGTTCATCGGTTATGTTTTGGGATATACTCGGGGTTACTCCACTCGACTATATTTCCGTAAAATCAACTTAGATAATCTTTCAAACCTTATTAATGAATTGCATTTGTTTATGAAGTTTATGTTACGATTATGTATACGCTATGAGGTTAGATACCGATAGCCTAGATAGTAGAGCTAGTTATGTTTGTTTACCGACGACGATCTTAGGTTCCCTAATCGTCCGGTTTAGTACCGTGTCATGAATGAGTTAGGCTATGTCTTGATGCGTCTAGTGTAACACCCCGTTTTCCCAAAACAACGTAAACATGTATAATTATCAGAGTTTTCAACAACAACGGAGTATTACATCTACTTCTCAAAATTCAGTTTAAATAGAATATAAAAACTATTTAATTCAACACATCATTTTATAAAAATCTGCAGCGGAATATTTATTTGATACTCAATCAACAACTAAAATCAACATCCTTGGCACAAAGGCCTCAACATAATAAAATTTATTTAATAATAGTTAAATCTCCAACAACAATAAAAGCTTTAACAACATGTTCTCAAAAACCGATACATAAAAGAATGAAATCATAAACATCAAATCCCATCCCGTTACATATCAGAGCCTACGACACAAGAGCCAACTCCTATCTATCCTTTGCTACCTGCACTTGCCCACGAGGCGGCAATTCCAGCAGAAGGGGTGAGTTCACAAAACAAAAGTAATATATAAATATATGAGTCATCAAATTGCATCGAAAACAACAACAAATAATAACAATCATCATCAGCATAGGCAGCAACATCTTCAATATAAGCAACAACATCATCAATATTAGCAACAACATCATCAATATTAGCAACAACATCATCAATATTAGCAACAACATCATCAATATAAGCAACAACATCATCAATATGAGCAACACCATCATCAATATTAGCAACACCATCATCAATATTATTTAGATTCATCTTCGGTTAACAACATCAACGACATCATCACTTGTGGCGACACCTCACCAACAACATCTCTACAAAACAACTCACACCTACAACAACTAATGCAAGACTCCATCAACTACTAATGCATTATGCAAATGTGGTACCAACTATACAGGGCAGAGCCCTCACCTCTTTGAACAACAAAGTGTTCCAGGACATAAGTCCTCCCGCTTTGAACGACAAGGCGTTCCAGGGCAAAAACCCTCACCGCTTTGAACAACAAAGTGTTCCAGGACATAAGTCCTCCCGCTTTGAACGACAAGGCGTTCCAGGGCAAAAACCCTCCCGCTTTTATGCATTATGCAATGAACTCCACTTGTGTATATCATCATACAACATCAACGACTCAATGGTGTATATCAGCATACAACCAAACAACAACGACAACACCTACTACGACATCAACATCTGTGCCTAATACTTATGACACACTCCCCAACTTGGACAACACGACTCAACAACATCAACAACGGGAACAACGATACACCGTATATAATTATACATATATAAACATACATATTCCAACGTATCAACAACAATAGCAACATATACATTAATCAATTACATTCATATCAAAGTCCAAAACATTCTTGAAAAGCAAATCAAGTTCGATCAATAAGACCTAAGCCAAATACTTATAAGACACCTCAATTAAACCTCTAATACTTAAGTTTGAAGTTTGGGAACCAACCATAAGTTTTTGGACTAACTTGGGACTAGTTATGCTAAGTTTTCTTAAAGATTCCTAGAGACCCACCTGGACTATTTTCATCATAACTCAAAATCTACAAATCATTTTCAAGCCCAACCAATGCCATTAGAAAGCTAACTTAATTATCTAAAACTTTCATGTTTACACCAAAAGCTAGTTCGAAGCAGAAATGGGTGAAAAATAGTGAAATATAGGTGATCTGATTTTTGAGAAAGCGTGTCACGTTTTTAGAAAACGTGTCACGTTTTTATGCACAGAATTACTATGCAATCTGTCGACCAAAAACGTGACGCGCTTGCCAAAATGTGGCACGTTTTTGCGGTATCAAATCTGGACTCAGCTTCACAAAAAAGTGCGATTTCAGCATTGTTCTACCCAAAAATCCCAACTTTGATCCCTCAATTACCCAAAATGATTTACTACAATGTTTATGGGTTCAATACACAACAACACAACAGAAACATCTCATAGAAACATCATCAATCATGCATAATTCATCAACAATGGTATTTTTCATGTTCTTAACCCTAAATCAACAAATCACCATTTTCAATCCAATTTCATGAAAACATACATGTATATATTAACCAATGAATTGCTAGCCCACCCTTACCTTAGATTGTTTTCCTGAAATCAAGCCGCGTTATTCTCTCTTCTTGCTCCTTCACTCTTCTCTAGGTTTTCTCTCCTCTTTCTCCCAAAGTTCTGTTTTTTCTTTTTCTGAACGTGAAAACGTTTTCTGCCTTTCTATTTTCCCAACTTCCACTAATATTTCTTTAACTCCCCCATCATTTCACTTAACTCCCTTAAATTCTATTAACTTCTCAATTAACTCCCCATATTTCCAAATAAATAATATTCTTACTCCTTTCTATTAAATAATAAAAACAATCATATATTCACATAAATACTATATAATAAAATATAATACACCACTTAAACCACACATATTATTTAAAATCATATAAAAGACTCTAAATATATCAATAATAAATAATTTAACGACTAGGGCGTTACATCTAGTGCATCTTGAGTTAGCGGTCCTAGGATCCCTTGACCGCCGTGACACGAAGGAAGCAAATAAGATGACCCTAGGACGGCTTTAGCTTTGCACGACCGTCTATGTAAGTCTCACGCACGACGCCCATCAGTCAGGTAGCGTCCTAGACACGTGGTGACTATAGGTTCCCCCGAAGTCACCTATAGCTTAGGGTTAGGAGAACTCACTGAGACATTATGTCTCATCCCAATCCTTATTTGTTTCAGACTAGCAGAGCAGTTGAGCAAGTTTATCGCCGGATGGATATTCAGCAAGGACTCGTTCGTACCCGCTGCAGGATGTTCGCAAGGATTTTCAAGAATGAACTTTTATAATATTTGGATTGTTGTATGGTATCTCTTATGTACGAACGTGAATTTGTTGTATACAATATTCATTCGAAGAAATTTAAGTTGTAAATTTTAATGTATCCAGTACTAAGTTAATGCACATGCTAAACCTTTTAGATACGTTTAGTATGGGTGTTACACATGAGACAAAATAATGAAATTATTGAAAAGGATAAATTTGAAATTATATAAAATTTACTTATATGAATTCTTAGTACATCATAAATAAATATAACCAATTATTTGTTTGCACCGATATTTAAAAAGGTTCCACATACTTAAATCATATCTATCACATAAATACATCTATTTTTGTCAAGCATTTTAACAAAAATATCACAATTTGATATGGTAATGATAATGAGATATGATTTATTATATGTATAAGTAAACATAATTTCACGGTCACTGGTTATCAAATTCAAAATACAAATTTTCATGGCAACTTCTCCCTAAAACATTGACTGTTACATTGGACAAATTATTTGTTCTTGCACGCTTCCATACATGAATTTATGATTGGATTTACACCACGAGCATCTGCAGTAAGTCAAGTATTGTAAGAAACTCTAATAATTAATACAACAATAATTTATAAAATTATCTTGATAACAAAAATTCATACAAAACAATACAAAAAAAATATTTACCTGTGTTGAAGTTATTGGACTTTGAAATGACACAATTGGTTGCACAATCATAAGCAACTTTTGACGATACATTATGACATTTCAACAATGCACACGCAGCAACACAACCTGCATATAATGGTTTTGTTCTTAAGAAACGTTTACATTCGAGAGCACACTTGCCAAGGCAAATGATTTCACCTACTGTTTGATGGGGTGGTGATGAAGGTGAAGGAGAATCATCAGCTTGTACAACAACTAAGATTATCATCATGAAAATTGCCACATTCTTTTTCATCTCACACTTTACCATGACTCTGCACTTTTTTAATCTTAATATTCTGATAGTATAAGTTCAATTTGATTTGATAAACAAAGTTGAATAAAACTATCATAATTTATAAGCAAAACAATAAATGCACATTTATGTATATTTTAAATCCTTAACAAAACTACATATTTGACTATTAAGACTTGTTATCCCAAGTTAATTGATTTTTTCGTCCTAGAAACACAAAACAAAACAAAAATCTTATATGGAATGTGAAACATGATAGAAAGTTAGTTAATAAAGAAATTCTAATGTGGAATTTAACAATGTTTAGTAAATACTTTATGTTTTTAGAAATTACTATTTTTGGTAAATTAGTAGCATAATGACATTAAATGGAATGTAAGACATTCCAACTAGGTTGAGACATATTCTAAACTCGAATCCTTTTCCAAGTGCTCATAAAGGTAATAGATTAAGATAACATTGAAATAAATTATCTAACAAAAGTAATTATCTAAATAGAATAAATTTAATCTCAATTGAAACATTTCAAATTAAAAACAACTATTCACTAATGGTAGTTAGTGCCAAACTTTTCATGATAATTTTGATTTCATTTTTTCTTAATAAAAAAGAAATCAATTTGTGTCAAATAATTTTAAAATACGAAAACAAACAAAAATAAAATATATAAAAAAATGAATATCATTTATAATCTCATTAATTATTTTCTATAATATATACTTTATCTTTTCCAAAAGCTTGTTTTTTTTATCAAAAACAAATTGTACGATGATATAACAATTTATATTTTTTTTATCTGTCATTCATTCATTCATATTTTATTTTTTGTTTTAATTATACATATTCTATTTGTTTGCTTATTGTTTATAAAATTTACCTCTTCTTTTCTAGTGTCATGTTGTTAGGCATAGAGGTTCCCACTTCTTCCTGTAAACATTATATTTTTATCCAAAATTAAAATATGTATGTTTTTTTAACAATATTTTCAATGCATATATTAATCTATTATTTAAATGAGTATTTATATTTCTTAATGATTTCTACATCCATATATTAATTAATTATGAAATGTATTATACTGTTAAAATGTTCTTTTGTTTAAGTATCGTCATTTTTGTTATTACACTAAACAATGCTTTGCATCTTTGACATTTGAATCTAAAAATGTAAAAGTGATAATTAACCATCAACAATACATTAATTATTTATCAAACTTAAAATCATTTTGGCAATTTGACATCTATCTAATAATCTATAATACTTCTATTATATCAAACCAGAAAGATAATGTAACTTTGCCACAAGTCCATTATGTTGATATGGACGTTTTCGAAGTTATTATTCATAAGCTAATATTAATATGATTTAATTTTTTTTCTATTTAATAACTCTGCACATAGTTTACAATCAAGAGTTTATCCTAGATGTTTATTCAAATGTGCAAATAATATTTCAATTGCTCCTAACTCAAAGAAAAAAGAATAGTCCATCTGGTGCTTTTTATATTTTGATCAAGATATTGAGGTTGTTACTTGCGATATAATAACACTTATTTTTCAAATCCACTAACTTATGCAAAAATAAATCATTGAAATGATGTGTAAAACAACTTAAACGTGACGGTGTGTAAAAGTTAAGTACTTTTTAAAATCCAACGCTTGAGTTATTGTTCATATGAAAAGGAACAACTCTATAATTTTCATGAAATGTCGTATTTGTTTCATACTGCATGAAGATATCATTGGATGTATGGTTTTTGACATGAAGATTATTTAGATACAAATGTATATTTTTTTATAAAAAAATTGCTTTTTGCAATTATTATATATATTACGACAATTTTACCATGTTGATTGTTTAAACTCAACAACCATAATGGATAAACTAGTCTACGATTAAATATTCAGATTTTATTTTGAAATTTATTACATCACTTAGTTCCCTCTACAAATCATGCTTGACTATATTGTTAATCAGCAATAACCCAAATGCAACAATATTTATAGAAATTAAAGTAATCAACCAAGGACTTAGAGTCTTTCTTAATTATTGATAACATAAGTTTTTATAAATTATTACACATGCAATTTTTTTTTTAGTTTCTAATCTGTATATTTAATAAATTAAGTGGATTTTGATCCTTTTCATCAATGTAAGTGTCTTCACGGTCACAAGTTAGAAACATGAGACAAAAGAATGAAATTATTGAAAAGGATAATTTTTTTTTTTTTGTTAAGCAAGGAGAGAGGACAGGCATCAGGAGGCATCATCGACATCCCAACTAGGTTGGCACCCCGAGATACCTCCATCTTGTGCCGCCAAACTCGAAAATTTATTAAAAAAGGGGGAAAAGATATTTATAAAAAGTGGGGGGACTATACCAAAACCCACAAAAAAAATAGCAAAATACAGGAAAAGAAACAGAAAAAACAACAAAACAGCCCAAAAATATATTAAGGGAATCTATAATTCGGTAACCCACATCTGACCCTAAAAACAAAAATCAATCTTCACCTCATCTGAAAGAGTGTCAAGCCAACCAACTATGGAATGACCGAAAGCAGCCAACTTGTCTGCGCAACAATATCCTCTAATATTCCAATGGAGAAGATTCATTGAGCCGGTGGTTGAGTGTCACCCCGTGCACGGGATCTTGATGTCTGCTTTGATAAGACATGTTGTACCTTAAGTTTCTGTTTCTGATTTCGTGTAAGAATAGGCATGAAACCATCAGCTGCTTCAGCTGCTGACCTTGCATCATATTCACGGACTCTTTCCCACAAATCTAAACCATGCTGGATATTCTTGCTAGGATGAACTTATTGTCTTTGCAAAGTAACCACATTTTGTTCCTTTGATGCTTCGGTAACCATAGGAATTTTCAATGCTTGTGAACCAGGAAGAACCTCATCTATACCATCCAAAGACCCATCAGAATTCTCAAGTGTAGTATCAAAGAGAGAAATATCGTGATGGTCTTGGAAGCCAACAGACACCGCATGCTTGTCCTCATGCTCCATAGGGGATGGACTTGCAACACTCTCACGAGCACCCTTGGGACTCTCCATCGGCTCCCGTGGGATCACATGATCATGTTCCACACCAGTCTGAAGCGGTTCAGAAACATCATCGACCAAGGAGATCTCCAACTCCGCCCGCGATGTCTGAGTTGTCTGTTCCACTCCGACAGGTCGCATGTCCTCATGCCCAAGAGGGGATGAGTGTGTGACACGCTCAATAAAACCTGTGGGACTCTCCACCAGCTCCGTCGGGCTCACATGATTGTGTTTCACACTATCCATAAGCGAGTTAGTAACATCAGTCATCGTGAGGTTCTCCAACACCCCCGGTGATGTCTCATGAGACCTCCCCACTTATACGGGTTGCACGTCATCGTGCGCTATAGGGGAAACAACCTTCTCCAACACAGGTATAGTCATAGCTAATTCATCAGTCGAAATACGATCAATACGATCAAAAACATTATGAAGCAGCAAACTGAACGAGTTTGATGATATGTCTGAAACCGGCACTGCAGGTAAAGAAACCAGAATTGATTGAGTGAGTGTGTTGACCGAAATTGATGCAGCCTGTGTTGTCTGAGGAGCTGGGACTATCGTCCTGGAAGTGGTAGTAACTGTGGAGTTGACAGAAATCGGAATCCATGAGCCATTACCTCCATTGACCGAGATAGATGCACCCCCATCCTTGTGTTGTGGTGCTTTAGGGGGCGCAACAACAATTTCTTTTACCGGTTGTTTCCCACGATTCACCATCTCTTTGGCGGCTTGCGGATTTAACCATCTACAAGTAGTGATGTTATGTCCAATGGAATAGCAATGATGGCAAAACAAAGGCCTCCGTTCATATTGTATCTCCACCATGAACGCAAACCCATCACGTTCAACAAGAACCTCATCATATGCTTTCGTCGTTAAATCAATGTCCACTAAAATGCGAGCATAGTGACCAAAGGTACGATTTCTAGTTGGCCCATCGATATCTATAGGTGTTCCAACTGCGCTTGCAATTTCCTTCAAGGTTCTCTCCCGCCAATACTCTTGCGGTAACTCCACCAAACGAATCCAAAGCGAAACATGAGTTTGTTTTCGCGCCAAAAGCTTAAAGTCTTTGGTCCATTGAGAGAATCTCAACAAACCAGGCTTGAGATTTACCGTGCCTGCTGCCCAAATTTTCTTTAAATCGTCCACCGATTCGTAATGAAAATCATAAACTCCCTTACCAAGAGGCACCATTTTCCAGCCTGCCGTTGTCTTCCAAACCTTTGCAATTTTAGCACTGAGATCACGCGCAGAAAAATGTTTATCCCCTTTGTTAAGAGTCAAACGCGCCTTTAACACATTCCTACAATCTTCTACTCCTTTCTGGTATTCCTCCTGACAGATTTTGATGCTTAACGCATCTCCTTTAATGCACGGAGAAGGGAAAGGTCTGTCGTCAATTTCCTTTGTCCCCGCAAGAGCTGCTGCAAAGGACAATGTTTGTGCTGAACCAAAGGGTACTGTTGTCGTTGTTGGTACTGAAACAGATGGTACCATAGCTGCAGAATGCACAGTAGCTAAAGATGGTGCAACTTCCAACACACTCGGCCAATGGCACGCATAAGCATAGGCCATGGCCAAGCTGCGAAGTCACATACGGTAACAGCCCACCAGATGAAATGATGAACTAGCACTCACAATGAACTTGAATGAGCAAGGAATGTGAGTGAAGAAGATCACCCGAGAATAGACTCAAGCAATTTCACAAACAGTTGGTGTGCAGACAAACATGTTTCCTTTTGAATACCTTTTGAGTTGCAATTGATTTCTTAACAAAAAGAAAATTGCAAAGAACCAATCACGTATAAACAAAGAATCTTGATAACCTAAAGAAGAAGCTCCTCCATTGCTATCGATGTGCCTCGCTGAACGCTTTCATGAAAAGAATGTATATTCTCCTTTCTATATAGAATTTTAGTAGTTTATAATAAATACCCTTTGAAAAAAAAAGGATAAATTTGAAATTATATAAATTTTATTTATATGACTTCTTAGTACATCATAAATAAATATAACCAATTATTTGTTTGCACCGATATTTACAAAGGTTACACATATTTAAATCATATCTATCACATAAATACATCTTTTTTTGTCAAGCATTTTAACAAAAGTATCACAATTTGATATGGTAATGATAATGAGATATGATTTATTATATGTATAAGAAAACATAATTTTACGGTCACTACTTATCAAATTCAAAATACAAATTTTCATGGCAACTTCTCCCTAAAACATTGACTGTTACATTGGACAAATTATTTGTTCTTGCACGCTTCCATACATGAATTTATGATTGGATTTACACCACGAGCATCTGCAGTAAGTCAAGTATTGTAAGAAACTCTAATAATTAATAAAACAATAATTTATAAAATTATCTTGATAACAAAAATTCATACAAAACAATAAACAAATTTTTTTTTACCTGTGTTGAAGTTATTGGACTTTGAAATGACACAATTGGTTGCACAATCATAAGCAACTTCTGACGATACATTATGACATTTCAACAACGCACACGCAGCAACACAACCTGCATATAATGGTTTTCTACTTAAGAAACGTTTACATTCGAGAGCACACTTGCCAAGGCAAATGATTTCACCTACTTTTTGATGGGGTGGTGATGAAGGTGAGGGAGAATCATCAGCTTGTACAACAACTAAGATTACCATCATCAAAATTGCCACATTCTTTTTCATCTCACACTTTACCATGACTCTGCACTTTGTTAATCTTAATATTCTGATAGTATAAGTTCAATTTGATTTGATAAACAAAGTTGAATAAAACTATCATAATTTATAAGCAAAACAATAAATGCACATTTATGTATATTTTAAGTCCTTAACAAAACTACATATTTGACTATTAAGACTTGTTATCCCAAGTTAATTGATTTTTTCGTCCTAGAAACACAAAACAAAACAAAAATCTTTTATGGAATGTGAAACATGATAGAAAATTAGTTAATAAAGAAATTCTAATGTGGAATTTAACAATGTTTAGTACATACTTTATGTTTTTATAAATTACTATTTTTGGTAAATTAGTAGCATAATGACATTAAAGAGAATGTAAGATATTCCAACTAGGTTGAGACATATTCTAAACTCGAATCCTTTTCCAAGTGCTCATAAAGGTAACAAATTAAGATAACATTGAAATAAATTATCTAACAAAAGTAATTATGTAAATAGAATAAATTTAATCTCAATTGAAACATTTCAAATTAAAAACAACTATTCACTAATGGTAGTTAGTGCCAAACTTTTTATGATAATTTCGATTTCATTTTTTCTTAATAAAAAAGAAATCAATTTTTGTCAAATAATTTTAAAATACGAAAACAAACAAAAATAAAATATATAAAAAAATGAATATCATTTATAATCTCATTAATTATTTTCTATAATATATACTTTATCTTTTCCAAAAGCTTGTTTTTTTATCAAAAACAAATTGTACGATGATATAACAATTTATATTTTTTTTATCTGTCATTCATTCATTTAGATTTGAATTTTTGTTTTAATTATACATATTCTATTTGTTTGCTTATTGTTTATAAAATTTACCTCTTCTTTTCTAGTGTCATGTTGTTAGGCATAGAGGTTCCCGCTTCTTCATGTAAACACTATATTTTTATCCAAAATTAAAATATATATGTTTTTTTAACAATATTTTTAATGCAAATATGTTTCTATTAGTTAAATGAGTATTTATATTTCATAATGATTTTTACATCCATATATTAATTAATTATGAAGTGTATTATACTGTTAAAATGTTCTTTTGTTTAAGTATCGTCATTTTTGTTATTACACTAAACAATGCTTTGCATCTGTGACATTTGAATCTAAAAATGTAATAGTGATAATTAACCATCAACAATATATTAATTATTTATCAAACTTAAAATCATTTTGGCAATTTGACATCTATCTAATAATCTATAATACTTCTATTATATCAATCCAGAAAGATAATGTAACGTTGCCACAAGTCCATTATGTTGATATGGATGTTTTCAAAATTATTTTTCATAAGCTAATATTAATATGATTTAATTTTTTTTTCTATTTAATAACTCTGCACATAGTTTACAATCAAGAATTTATCCTAGATGTTTATTCAAATGTGCAAATAATATTTCAATTGCTCCTAACTCAAAGAAAAGAGAATAGTCCATTTGGTGCTTTTTATATTTTGATCAACATATTGAGGTTGTTACTTGCGATGTAATAACACTTATTTTTCAAATCCACTAACTTATGCAAAAATAAATCATTGAAATGATGTGTAAAACAACTTAAACTTGACGGTGTGTAAAAGTTAAGTACTTTTTCAAATCCAACGCTTGAGTTATTGTTCATATGAAAAAGAACAACTCTATAATTTTCATGAAATCTCTTATTTGTTTCATACTTCATGAAGATATCATTGGATGTATGGTTTTTGACATGAAGATTATTTAGATACAAATGTATATTTTTTTATAAAAAAATTGCTTTTTGCAATTATTATGTATATTACGACAATTTTACCATGTTGATTGTTTAAACTCAACAACCATAATGGATAAACTAGTCTACGATTAAATATTCAGATTTTATTTTGAAATTTATTACATCACTTAGTCCCCTCTACAAATCATGATTGACTATATTGTTAATCAGCGATAACCCAAATGCAACAATATTTATAGAAATTAAAGTAATCAACCAAGGACTTAGAGTCTTTCTTAATTATTGATAATATAAGTTTTTATAAATAATTACACATGCTCATTTTTTTTTTAGTTTCTAATCTGTACATTTAATAAATTAAGTGGATTTTGATCCTTATCATCAATGTAAGTGTCTTCACGGTCACAAGTTAGAAACATGAGACAAAAGAATGAAATTATTGAAAAGGATAAAAAAAAAAAAATTTGTTAAGCAAGGAGAGAGGACAGGCATCAGGAGGCATCATCGACATCCCAACTAGGTTGGCACCCCAAGATACCTCCATCCTGTGCCGCCAAACTCGAAAATTTATTAAAAAAGGGGGAAAAGATATTTACAAAAAGTGGGGGGACTATACCAAAACCCACAAAAAAAAAAACAGCAAAATACAAGAAAAGAAACAGAAAAAAAAACAAAACAGTCCAAAAATATATTAAGGGAATCTATAATTCGGTAACCCACATCTGTCCCTAAAAACAAAAATCAATCTTCACCTCATCTGGAAGAGTGTCAATCCAACCAACTATGGAATGACCCAAAGCAGCAAACTGAACGAGTCTGATGATATGTCTGAAACCGGCACTGCAGGTAAAGAAACCGGAATTGATTGAGTGAGTGTGTTGACCGAAATTGATGCAGCCTGTGTTGTCTGAGGAGCTGGGACTATCGTCCTGGAAGTGGTAGTAACTGTGGAGTTGACAGAAATCGGAATCCATGAGCCATTACCTCCATTGACCGAGATAGATGCACCCCCATCCTTGTGTTGTGGTGCTTTAGGGGGCGCAACAACAATTTCTTTTACCGGTTGTTTCCCACGATTCACCATCTCTTTGGCGGCTTGCAGATTTAACCATCTACAAGTAGTGATGTTATGTCCAATGGAATAGCAATGATGGCAAAACAAAGGCCTCCGTTCATATTGTATCTCAACCATGAACGCAAACCCATCACGTTCAACAAGAACCTCATCATATGCTTTCTTCGATAAATCAATGTCCACTAAAATGTGAGCATAATGACCAAAGGTACGATTTCTAGTTGGCCCATCGATATCTATAGGTGTTCCAACTGCGCTTGCAATTTCCTTCAAGGTTCTCTCCCGCCAATACTCTTGCGGTAACTCCACCAAACGAATCCAAAGCGAAACATGAGTTTGTTTTCGCGCCAAAAGCTTAAAGTCTTTGGTCCATTGAGAGAATCTCAACAAACCAGGCTTGAGATTTACCGTGCCTGCTGCCCAAATTTTCTTTAAATCGTCCACCGATTCGAAATGAAAATCATAAAATCCCTTACCAAGAGGCACCATTTTCCAGCCTGCCGTTGTCTTCCAAACCTTTGCAATTTTAGCACTGAGATCACGCGCAGAAAAAGGTTTATCCCCTTTGTTAAGAGTCAAACGCGCCTTTAACACATTCCTACAATCTTCTACTCCTTTATGGTATTCCTCCTGACAGATTTTGATGCTTAACGCATCTCCTTTAATGCACGGAGAAGGGAAAGGTCTGTCGTCAATTTCCTTTGTCCCTGCGAGAGCTGTTGCAAAGGACAATGTTTGTGCTGAACCAAAGGGTACTGTTGTCGTTGTTGGTACTGAAACAGGTGGTACCATAGCTGCAGAATGCACCGTAGCTAAAAATGGTGCAACTTCCAACACACTCGGCCAATGGCACGCATAAGCATGGGCCATGGCTGTAACACCCCGTTTCCCAAAACAACGTAATAATAATAATAATATAATCAGAGTTATTCCACAACGGGCATGTCAACTGCTTTTCAAAATTTATTAAATAGAATATAAAACTATTTAAATACCAACAAAATCATTCTTATAAAATTTTGCAGCGGAATATTAGTTTGAAACCATCGTCATTCAACTTCAACAAATCCTTGGCACAAAGGCCTCAACAATTAAAATATTATTCAACAGATAATAATCCAACAACTTGGTTCAACATTTGATACATAAGGAATGAAAGAAATAAAACAACGAATTTCCCATTCCGTTACGTATCAGAGCCCTAAGACACATGAGTCAACATCCTACTAGCCTTCATTACCTGCAAGTTACCCATACGAAGGGCAACATTTTCAAGCAGAAGGGGTGAGTTTCACAATCAAAAATAATATATATAAATAATTCATCAACTCGAATTAAAAACAACAACCAATATCATCAAGTCCATACATATATGACATCAACATCTATCAACAATAACTACATCATTTGCATTTGAATTATAATAACAACACCAATGGCGACAACTCACCAACAACAACCTCGACATCAATGACTACACGACGACAACTCACACCGACAACAACAATGCAACGACATCAACAACAAATGCAACATGCATGTGGTACCATTTTACGCGCGTTGAATGACAAGCATTCCAGGGCATGAGTGTAACACCCCGTTTCCCAAAACAACATAATAATATGTAAACAATCAGAGTTCAACAAATACGGGCATGTCACACTGCTTTTCAAAATTCTTTAAATAGAATATAAAACTATTTAAATACCAACAAAATCATTCTTACAAAATTCTGCAGCGGAAATATTATTTTAAAATCATCATCAATCAACTACAACAATATCCTTGGCACAAAGGCCTCAACAATTAAAATTAACATCCAACAATTAAATCCTCAACAACATGGTTCAGCAAATGATACATAAGGAATGAAAGAAATAAACAGCAATATCCCATCCCGTTACGTATCATAGCCCTAAGACACTTGAGCCATCGTCCTACTAGCCTTGGAAATCTGCACTTGTCCACAAGGCGACAATTCCAACAGAAGGGGTGAGTTCACAATCAAAAATAATATATATAAATAATTCATCAACTTGAATTATAAACATCAACAAGTATATCAAGTCCATACATATATTGCATCAACATTCATCAACATTATTTTCTTCATTTCATAATCAAATTATAACAACAACACCAATGGCGACATCTCACCAACAACAACTTCGACATCGATGACTACACAACGACAACTCACACCGACAACAACAATGCAACGACATCAACAACAAATGCAATATGCATGTGGTACCATTTTACGTGCGTTGAATGACAAGCATTCCAGGGCATGAGCCCTCAACAGTTGGATGGTTAAAGCATCTCAGGGCATAAGCCCTCAACAGGTGAATGACTAGCATTCCAGGGCATGAGCCCTCAACGGTTGAATGATAAACATTCCAGGGCATGAGCCCCCAACAAATGCATATGAGTATGAATGAACTCAATGGTGTATATCAGCATACAACCCGACAACAACTAAATGGTGTATATCAGCATACAACCAGACAACAACAACTTAGGACATCAACAACTGTGTCTAATACCTATGACACACTCCCCAACCGGACAACACAACTCAGCAACATATACATTAATCAATTACATTCATATCAAAGTCCAAAACATCCTTCAAAAGCAAATCAAGTTTGATCAATAAGACATAAGCCAAATACTCATAAAACACCTCAATTAAACCTCTAATACTTAAGTTTGAAGTTGGAAAACCAACCATAAGTTTTTGGACTAACTTGGGACTAGTTATGTTAAGTTTTTTTAAAGTTTTCTGGAGACCCACTTGGACTATTTTCATCATAACTCAAAATCTAAAAATCATTTTCAAGTCCAACCAAGGCCATTAGAAAGCTAACTCAATTATCTACAACTTTCATGTTTACGTCAAAAGCCAATTCAAAGCAGAAATGGGTGAAAAAGTACAAAAAACGGGAAAACCGACGTCCTGCCAGCACGCACGCACGACCCGTGCCAAAACACACAAGGCCGTGCCTGAGAAAACAGTGAGATGGCACGGCCCGTGCCAAAACACGCACGACCGTGCTCGACTGACAGCACAGATGTTCCGTTTTTCTTTTACGGTTTCACCATTTCACGCAAAATTCCCAATTCTAAACTCTTGATTACCCAAAACGTGCTACTACAATGTTTACAGGTTTCAAATGCAACATAACAACCACCACAACTCATAAAACATACATCAATAACATAATCATCAACATTTTTGCAATTCATCACAACCTTCTAACCCTAACTCAACCATTTTTACAAAATCACCATCTGCATTCTGATCACTAGCAGTCATCAAATCCACAAATTTAACATCAACCTTTTGTGCCTCCTTGATACTGTTTAAGAAGTCACTATTAATTTTCAACATGCCCAACCGCACACTCTGAGGTGACCTTTCACAAACAAGGCTCAAATCCCTAAACTGTTCAAGCAACTCGAACTCTTTCACCATCATAGCAGACATATGCAATGTCTTTCTGCTCAAAGCATCAGCAACTACATTAGCTTTACCCGGATGGTAATTCAAGCCAAAATCATAATCTTTCAACAGCTCTAACCATCTCCTCTGCCTCATGTTCAACTCCTTCTGATCAAACAAATATTTTAAACTCTTATGATCACTAAATACTTCAAATCTGGAACCGTACAAATAATGCCTCCAAATTTTTAGCACAAATACCACAGCCGCCAACTCTAAATCATGTGTAGGATAATTCTTCTCATGGATTCTCAACTGCCTAGAAGCATAAGCTACTACCTTCCCATCTTGCATCAAAACACCACCTAAGCCCAGCTTAGATGCATCACAATAAACAACAAAAGGTTCTTCTGGCTTCGGTAAAATCAAGATAGGAGCAGTCGTCAATCTTCGCTTCAGTTCATTAAAACTATTCTCACATTGAGTATCCCACACAAAAGCTTTACCTTTACAGGTCAACTGCGTCAAAGGAAGTGCCAACTTCGAAAATCCTTCAATGAATCTGCGGTAATAACCAGCCAAACCAAGAAAACTTCTAACCTCTGTAACCGACTTCGGAGTCTCCCATTGTGATACAACATCAACCTTCGAAGGATCTACAGCAATACCACTACCAGAAATAATGTGGCCAAGAAAACTTACTTCATTCAACCAGAACTCACATTTGGATAACTTGGCATACAACTTCTTTTCCTTCAACACTTGCAACACAATCTTCAAATGCTCTGCATGCTCTACTTCAGTCTTAGAATAAATTAGAATATCATCAATAAATACAACCACAAATTGATCCAGATAAGCATGAAAAATTCTGTTCATATACTCCATAAATACACCAGGCGCATTAGTAACACCGAAAGGCATCACCTTATATTCATAGTGTCCATATCGTGTCCTAAAGGCCATCTTCTGCATATCTTCATCCTTCACCTTAATCTGATGGTAACCTGACCTCAAGTCAATTTTGCTAAAATCACGAGCACCCACTAATTGATCCATCAAATCATCAATCCTCGGAAGTGGATACCTGTTCTTTATCGTCACTTTATTCAACTGACAGTAATCAATACACAACCTCATGCTACCATCCTTCTTCTTAACCAACAATACCGGCGCTCCCCAAGGTAAAACACTCGGTCTTACAAATTTCTTATCAAGCAAGTCTTCCAACTGCTTCTTCAACTCAGCTAACTCAGAAGCTGACATACGGTAAGGAGCCATCGACACAGGCTTCGTACCCGGAACAAGATCAATTGCAAATTCAACCTCCCTCTCTGGTGGCACATCTGGAATCTCATCAGGAAAAACTTCTGGAAATTCTTTGACAACTGGCAATCTATCAATCACCGCTTGATTCTCCACCGACAAAAACGCCAACAAGGAAAACATCAAGACTCCATCTCGTTCTAACTGCTTCATCTGCTTAGTAGATAAAAATTCTGCTCCACTATCTTCTTCCGCAGAAGAAAAACGCACCGTCTTGCTAAAACAATTAATAAGGACATGATTGTATTCTAACCAATTCATTCCCAAAATAACATCCATTCCGACCAGCGGCAAACAAACAAGGTCAACTTCAAATTCTCTACCAAATATAGACAACGGACAACTTAAACAGACAAGAGAAGTAGTTACTGAACCCTTAGCTGGAGTTTCAACAACCATTTCTCCATTCATATCAGACATTTTCAAACCCAATCTTTTTGCACAATCAAAAGCAATGAAACAATGCGTAGCACCAGTGTCTATAATAGCAATTAAAGGAGTACTATTAAAGAAACAAGTACCTCTGATGAGTCGATCCTCATTATCGGTCTAGGTACCAGTCAAGGCAAACACTCTCCCACTGGTCTGAGCCTTCTTAGGCTTCTTGCATTGCGAGCTAAGATGACCTTCTTCATCACAGTTGAAACAAACAATATCACCACGTTTGCATTCGGCTACAGTGTGGTCCTTCTTTCCGCATCGGAAACACTTCTTCTCATCTCGGTGGCAAGCATTACTCTTGTGGCCTTTCTCACCACACTTGTAACAAACAACCTCAGCAGGAGCATCTCTACGTGCAGGTCTCCTCTCATCATGCATCCTCTGCTTACCCTTATCTGCTGGGGCACTATATGGTTTCGGGCGATTCTGTTGTCCCTTACCTCTGCGATCACTCATCACCTTGTAATGAGCTTTCGTATCTTCTTCATAGATCCTACAGCTGCTTACCAACTCAGAAAAATCCCTTATCTTTTTATAGCCAATGGCCCGCTTGATATCAGCTCGCAGACCATTCTCAAACTTGATACATTTGGAGAACTCAGCAGTCTCCGCAGCATAGTGTGGATAGAACTTAGCAAGCTCCACAAACTTGGCAGCATACTCAGTTATGGACATATCCCCTTGCTTCAGTTCAAGGAACTCAATTTCCTTCTTACCTCGGACATCCTCCGGAAAATACCTTCTTAAGAACTCCCTTCTAAACACAGCCCAGGTAATCACAGCACCTTCATTCTGTAGAATTGGTTGAGTGCTCACCCACCAGTCATCAGCCTCTTCCGCCAACATGTGCGTGCCAAACCGCACCATCTGGACATCACTACATTGCATCACTCGGAAGATTCTCTCGACCTCCTTCAGCCAAGTTTGAGCTCCGTCGGGGTCGTACCTTCCCTTGAAAGTTGGTGGATGGTTCCTTAGAAAAGTCTCTAGCATCCGTGTCATACCCTCATTTTGGACCTAAAAATACTTGTCTAAATCTCCTTTCTATTCCCAATACTTTTTCAATTTACTGTGTATTGCTCTGCAATTTACCGCTGTGCTTCAGCTGCATACGTCACTGTCTCTGTCTTTTAATTTTTGCATAAAAACATACAAAAGGGTATTTTGGTCATTTCCCGCAAAGGAACCCATTTTTAGTCCCTACAAATTGTCCCTGAGTCTTTTCAACTTGTTTGCATGAATCATTAATCAAATTTTGTACAGAAATCATCTTAGTTTTGCATCTGAGTCAGTTCGAGTCATTGTTGCCCCAGGGGCATTTTAGTCTTTTCACATCAAACAAATTTTGGGCAGAGAGGTATTTTAAAATACCTCATTTTTGGTAGTTTGTTCATTTTAGTCCGTTTTGTCAATTTTAACTATTTCACTTTACGTTGTTTTCAAATTTACCTTTTTTTTTTTTTACCAATTTTATTTTAACCTTTTGCAGTTTAGTCCAAATTTTTGTTTTATTTGCAGTTTAGTCCAAATGTTATATTTTGTGGCAAATCAGTCCCAATTCTTTTGAAAAACAGTCCAAATACTTTTATTTTTTTGCATTTCAGTCCTTTTTAAAAAAATTGCATTTCAGTCCTTAAACTTTTTAAATTTGCATTTTAGTCCCTGAGTCAAACAGTCCAAGTGCCACGCAAGTGTTCAATTCCACGTGTCACGTTCCTATTGGGTCAGATGCACACATGGCAGGCTATAAATAGCACACAGTGTTAGAATTCTGCAGAATCACGCCACATCAACACAAACAGATTTCACTTTCTCTCTCCATTTAGTTACAGATCAAATCCAACAAATTCACCAAAAAGCTCAAGAACACACACAAACCCTAGACTATTCCAGAATCAAAATTCAACAAAATTCAATGGGGTTTGCGTTGATTCTCAGAGATTCAGCATTGAATCTTCATCATTGAATCGTCTTCTCTGCAATTCCAGTGTGAATTCACCATTAGTAATGGCAAACTCAAGCACGATCACAGAGGGAGATTGAGAAGAAAAGGGAAAGAATTCAAGGATTCCGAACCAGTTCAGGAGAAAAAGAAGAAGTTTACTGGTCAAGTTCCAAATTCAAGCCAAGGAATCAGTGAAACAGAATCAAGATCCAAGGTTTCCGAAGATTCCGACTCAAATCACGAGCCAAAACTCAGGTAACACCTTAACTTCATCTAAATCTCTTCGTAAGCCATCACGAAAGCCAGAACAACGTGAATCCGGAGCCAATTGAACCGTTCGATCCAAAAACCCAAACCCTAACAAAAAAATCGTTTTGAAAATTAGAGATTTGCTTCGGAATTCACAACGAGTGTGAATCGAAGCAAATCCTCACATTTTTACAACATTTCAGCAAGAAAAACGCGAGAAAACGAACGGTTCAAACATGCAGAAGCAAAAGCTCAAGGTTCACGTTGATCCAACGGTTGAAATCAACTTCTTCTGACTGATTCATGCTTAGAATAACATCACGAACAGTTTAAGCCATGAACGAATTAATTCTGGGTAGGATTCAAGAAGTTAGGTTTAGGGTTTCATACGAAGAAGAGAGAACGGCGGAGAGAAGAAGAGAAGAAAGAGAAAATGTCACACAAAATGAATGGGAACGGGTTTGAAACCCTTTTATATACGCGTTTGGGTCGGGTTGACCCAAACCCGACCCACTCTCTTCCATCTCCGGCCGTTTGATTCAGATCCTGATGGATCTGGATCAATCCAACGCTCCTGGGCGTTAGCTTGATCCGGATCCATCAGATCCGTGGGTTTGGGTCATGAATCCGTGGGCCTTAAGCTTTTGTAGGTTTTCTTGATTTTTTCCTTGCTATATACACCTTTATTCTTGCTGTTTGAACCCCTATGCATGCTAAATTTCTTGAAAAAATTCCTAAAAAAATTGTTACGAGTTCCTTGATACTTGCTTAGTTGTTTGGTGTTAATTTTACATTTTGGGATTGATGAAGTATTTGTGTGCCAATTTTTTGTCCTCTTAATGTGTATATTGGGGTCTTTGTGAAGCTTCTTGCATAATTTTCGTTTTAATTCAATACTATGTGATCTTAACGCTTGGAGCACAATTTTGTGATGCGTTTGCTGTGGATTTGTGATCATTCCTACTGTTTTTGCGAATTATGACTTCAATTTCTTGTTTGGCAAGCAATATGATTTTTTTTAAGTGTGAAATATGCATGAAATGAGTATGTGTTAAGCTTGAATGCATGGTTTGTAATTTCCCTAAGGTTCTTGAAATAATCCCTTGAAAATATGCTGCTTTGGTAGAAATTATAGGTCATGAGATTTAGCTTAGGTTCTAGGGCTAGGTTTTGTGTCTAATTTCACCACTTTGTTTAGTATTTGTTTTGCTATTTTGTTTAACACTTCTTGTTATAGTCATTTCTTCTAATATGCATGGTTTACTCCCATTATCATTTCACACCTTATTACTAACCATTTAGTTCCATGTCTCACTCTTATTACAAGCATTACATCATTTTCATTTTTTCCTTTCTTTTAGTCATTCCATGCAATTTCCATTAATTCATGTAATATTTTAGGTTTAGTTTACTTTCTTTAATTTCATGCAAGACTATAGAATGTAAAATAGGACCCGATGTAAAGGACTATGGACTATAATGATGTACACCGACACATGCACCGACACACGCACACACGTTGTATGTCTACCGTTTAGGTATATGTTTAGGATGCGCGATACTTAGAGAAAATAAATCTTTTTGAAAAAAACAAATAACTTCCATCACCTCAAATATTTTCCAAATAAACCTTGGAGTCAAAACTCCAAAGAATTTTTCCTTTATTTTCTTAATCAAATCAAAATGCAATTAATTTCCAACTTTAACCGTTTTCATTAACAATTGAACCAACCAAATGCTTTCTTTTTCTTTTCAATTCTAATGCCTATACGGCCTCCTTCCCTTCTTCAAAATCTTTTTCAAACTTAAAAAACAAATTAAACCCAAAAAAAACATTTTGGAAGAGAACTACATGGAATTTTGATCCCTTAAAAGGGTATGTAGGCAAGAGACTCAAAATCTCTCCAAGTCCAATAAAAACAACCCAAAATCTTCTTTCTCTCATTCTTAAAATCAACCCCTCTTTTTACAAATAGCAATAAAAGCAAAGCGTATACGTAAAGCATAGTAAAATGGTTCCTATAGGATACTATAGTCATTGCGGGTGCCTAACACCTTCCCGTAGTGAAATCAGCCCCGAACTTAGAATTTCTAGGGTTTTCTCTCGATTTTACCTTTCCCCAAAAAAAAATAGAGACATCCATGATTGAAAGGTTCAAATCCAATCAATGATTTGACACCCGAAAATCGCGATGACAATCCGCACACCTTCACCACCACCAGCATTCTGTTGATGTCCTACAGCTTGAGCCATTGCTTGCAAAGCAGCAGCAAGAGCAGCATCATTCCTTCCAGCCATTTCGAAATTCTACATAACAACAACAAATCAGGACAACAAAGACAGTTTAAAGCTGTCACACAACACTACTAGGCTCGACACGACTCTACTAATTGGTCGGACGAACCGACCTGCTCTGATACCAATTGTAACACCCCGTTTCCCAAAACAACGTAATAATAATAATATAATCAGAGTTATTCCACAACGGGCATGTCACACTGCTTTTCAAAATTTATTAAATAGAATATAAAACTATTTAAATACCAACAAAATCATTCTTATAAAATTTTGCAGCAAAATATTAGTTTAAAACCATCGTCATTCAACTTCAACAAATCCTTGGCACAAAGGCCTCAACAATTAAAATATTATTCAACAGATAATAATCCAACAACTTGGTTCAATATTTGATACATAAGGAATGAAAGAAATAAAACAACGAATTTCCCATCCCGTTACGTATCAGAGCCCTAAGACACATGAGCCAACATCCTACTAGCCTTCATTACCTGCAAGTTACCCATACGAAGGGCAACATTTTCAAGTAGAAGGGGTGAGTTTCACAATCAAAAATAATATATATAAATAATTCATCAACTCGAATTAAAAACAACAACCAATATCATCAAGTCCATACATATATGGCATCAACATCTATCAACAATAACTACATCATTTGCATTTGAATTATAATAACAACACCAATGGCGACAGCTCACCAACAACAACCTCGACATCAATGACTACACAACGACAACTCACACCGACAACAACAATGCAACGACATGAACAACAAATGCAACATGCATGTGGTACCATTTTACGTGCGTTGAATGACAAGCATTCCAGGGCATGAGCCCTCAACAGTTGGATGGTTAAAGCATCCCAGGGCATGAGCCCTCTGTTAGAACAAAATGTGTTTAACAATAAACCCTAAAGAGTTTTGATGATAACAAAGTATTAAAAATTGACAATTGGTATTGCTAACATTTGTTCAAGTGTACAGGACTGTAAACAAAGTGATATATTTTAACAAGGTTCTAAATGAACAAATAAAGAGCAAAGGAAGTATCTATTTGAAGCTTAAAGCGCTCCTGAAGACTAGCGCTCCTGAAGAGTGGCACTCCTGAAGACTAGCGCTCCTGAAGAGTGGCACTCCTGAAGACTGGCATTTCTAAAGACTAGCGCTCCTGAAGACAAGAGCTCCTGAAGAGTATGACGTCATCAGAAGCTGAAGGTCCTTAGAAGCTGATTCTTCAGAAGCAACAGTATTTCACCAGATATTTCAAGATTCATGTGTTGTATTTTGGAGCGAAAATTATAGAGCATTGGCAGAAGATTAGTGGATTAAAGCAACGGTCATTTCAAAAGGATTTGAAGTCATTTTGTTGCAAATAGACAAGAAGCGTTGACATTGTACTTTGTACGAACTGTACAACCACCTTCTCCACTACTCTGTTCTTTGTCTCTGCTAACAGACAAGAATAACAGCTCTTATGTACAACCAAGCCTGCATCCTTGTTCCCTCTCAACTGGAATGGATTTGAAATTGATTCTTTATAGGACAATAACTAAATCAGGCAAAGAATCACTGGTGAAAGATCAAGCTTCAACAACGACTCTTTTTGGATGTGTTGGCACTTACAACGTTCACTTCACACCTCTATATAAAGGAGTGAAGACTTGAAGAACAACAAGGACTCTACAATATATTAAAAGCGCCAAAACTCTGTCAAATTGTCTAAGCATTCAAAGTTCACTTAGAATTTCAGTTTTCAAGTTCATATCTTTGAAATTCTTAAGTCTTAAGAGTCTGTATCTGATTTGTATTGTGAACACCACTGATTGTATATCAAGTGTTCAATCTTAAACATTTTCTGTGTAATTTTGTTTGATAGAAGTCTCTTGCTTGTGTGCTTGAGCACTAGAAGTCTCTTGATTGTGTTCTTGAGCATTTGAAGTCTCTTGCTTGTGTGCTTGAGCATCTATAATCAGATATTACTTTAGTGAACTCTCCTTGGAAGTGCAAGGGGGACAGGACTACTTCCGAGTTGTGGAAGGAACCTGTATAAATCTTTTGTGTCCTGCTTCTTCTCTTTTCTCTCTGTTTTTCATTCCGCTGCATACGCTCCTGAACAGTATCTTCAGAAGCTGTCTAATCTGCTTTTGATCATTCATGTTCTGAGTTTTAAAGAGAAAACGATAATTTGAAAACACAATTCAACCCTCCCCCCCTTCTTGTGTTTTTCTCCCCTTCAATTGGTATCCAGAGCCTTGGTTCTGTTGTCAACACCTAATAGTGTAACAGTGCAAGATCTGAGAAAAACATGTCTGCTGATTCATCTGTTTCTGGTTCTGCTGGCTCTAGTGGTAATCATCATGCTGTAGCATATGATTATAGTGAAAAGAAAACTGACTCAGGGAAGGTTCCAAAGTTTAATGGAGATCCTGAAGAGTTTTCTTGGTGGAAAACCAACTTCTATAGTTATATCATGGGCTTAGATGAAGAACTATGGGATATTCTGGAAGATGGTGTTGGTGACTTAATTCTTGATGAAGAAGGAGCTGCTGTTGATAGAAAAATACATACTCCTGCTCAGAAGAAGATGTACAAGAAACATCACAAGATCAGAGGCTCTCTAGTTTCTGCTATACCACAAGCAGAGTACATGAAGATGAGTGATAAGTCAACTGCTAAAGCTATGTTTGCATCTTTATGTGCTAACTATGAAGGCAGCAAGAAAGTTAGAGAAGCCAAAGCACTGATGCTTGTTCATCAGTATGAACTGTTCAAGATGAAGGATGATGAAAGTATTGAGGAGATGTACTCAAGATTTCAAACCCTAGTCTCTGGACTCCAAATACTGAAGAAAAGCTATGTTGCTTCTGATCACGTGAGTAAGATTCTCAGAAGCCTCCCTGCCAGATGGAGACCAAAGGTGAATGCCATTGAGGAAGCTAAAGATTTAAACACTTTAAGTGTTGAAGATCTTGTTAGTTCTCTCAAAGTTCATGAGTTAAGTCTAAATGAACATGAGTCTACTAAAAAGAGTAAATCAATAGCCCTTCCATCAAAAGGCAAGTCATCCAAAGCTCTTAAAGTGGCTGAGTCTGATGAAGAAGATTCACCAACTGGAGATTCTGATGAAGAGGTTACTGAGATGATGGCTATGCTCTCAAACAGACTTCAGTATCTAGCCAAAAAGAACAAGAAGTTTGTGTCCAGGAGAGGTAGCTTCAGAAGCTCAAAGAAGGAAGATCAAAAGGGATGCTTCAACTGCAAGAAGCCTGGTCATTTCATTGCTGATTGCCCTGATCTTCAGAAGGAAAAAGCAAAGGAAAAGTCAAAGAAACCAACATTCAAGTCAAGCAAGTTCAAGAAACAGTTAAAGCAGAGTTTGATGGCTACATGGGATAACTTGGATAGTGAATCTGAATCTGACAAAGAAGAGTCTGATGAAGGTGCAAAGATAGCTGTTGGGTTAGTAGCTACAGCAACTTCAGAAGCTGAAGACAAACTTCTGAAGCTACAAGACATATGAAGAAAAACTTAAGTTCTTATGTCAGAAGCTGCAACAAAATTGTGATGGAAAGTCTTTAAGTAACCATGAGATTGCTCTTGAAGATTTCATTATGTCTGGTATTGACAGAAGCAGAATTGCTTCTATGATTTATAGCATTCACAAAAACAATGGTAAAGGGATTGGATTTTCAGAAGCTAAGTCTAGTGAAACCAATCTCAAAGCATATTGTGAATGCATAAAGGAAGGATTGAAAACCTTCTTTGTTCCTGAAGGTGCAAAAATGGGAACTGCTGCTCAGTCAGAACCTGAAGCTTCCAGTTCTAAGGCTAAGATTACATCAAAGCCAAAGAACTTCAAGCCTAAGGATATGATAAATTCTGAATCTAAGACCACAAAGATTAAGATTCTGAAGAGATCAGAACCTGTTCCTCAGAGTCTGATAAAATCAGAATCTGATGTCCTAAAGTCTAAGGTTCAGAAGGGCAAAGCAGTTGGTGCTCCTGAAGTATCAAAACCAAAAGTTGAAAAACCTAAGGTAATGATTAATCAGAAGCTACCCAAAAAGGATCAAAAGGATCAGGAAATGGTGAGTAAATTCTCCAGCTCTAACCCCAAAGGACCCATAAAACAATGGGTACCTAAATCTGAAATTGCCAATACTGCAGATTTGTCTAAAAGCAAGAACAAAGCAAAAATCATGGTACCTGGACAGCGGTTGCTCAAGGCACATGACAGGAGAGAAGTCAATGTTCCTATCCCTCACAATGAAAGAAGGAGGAAATGTAAAGTTTGGAGGCAACCAGTCTGGGAAGATTATTGGTACGGGGACTATTGGTAACTCCTCTACCTCTATTAATAATGTATGGTTGGTAGATGGGCTTGAACATAACCTATTGAGCATCAGTCAATTCTGTGACAATGGTTATGATGTATTATTTAAAAAAGCCAACTGTACAGTAATCAACAAGAATGACAAGTCTATTGTGTTCAAGGGAAAGAGAGTGGAAAATGTCTACAAAATCAATTTCTCTCAACTGGCTGATTAGAAGGTAATTTGCCTTCTATCAATGAATGATAAGAAATGGATATGGCATAAAAGGCTGGGACATGCTAACTGGAGATTAATCTCTAAGCTTAGCAAGTTACAGCTTGTCAAAGGCCTTCTTGACATTGATTATCATTCAGATGCGCTCTGCGGTGCATGCCAGAAAGGAAAAATTGTTAAATCATCTTTCAAAGCAAAAGACAATGTTTCCACCTCAAGACCCTTAGAACTGCTTCATATTGACCTATTTGGACCAGTTAGCACTGCATCCTTATATGGAAGCAAGTATGGATTAGTTATTGTTGATGATTATAGCAGATGGACTTGGGTGAAATTTCTGAAAAGCAAAGATCATGCATACGATGTATTCAGTAACTTCTGCACCCTTATTCAATCTGAAAAAGAAGCCAAAATTTTGAAAATCAGAAGTGATCATGGTGGTGAATTTGAAAATGAGCCATTTGAAGCTTTTTGTGAAAAACATGGAATCCTCCATGAATTCTCTTCTCCTAGAACTCCACAACAGAATGGAGTTGTAGAAAGAAAGAATAGAACGTTACAAGAAATGGCCAGAACCATGATCCATGAAAACAATTTGGCAAAACATTTTTGGGCAGAAGCTGTGAATACAGCGTGTTATGTCCAGAATAGGATCTACATAAGACCTATCTTGGAGAAAACAGCATATGAACTGTTTAAAGGAAGAAAACCCAATATCTCATACTTTCATCAATTTGGATGTACATGTTACATTCTGAATAACAAGCTCTACCTAAAGAAATTTGATGCCAAGGCCCAAAGAGGAATCTTTTTAGGTTACTCTGAAAGGTCAAAGGCATACAGAGTGTATAATTCAGAGACACTCTGTGTTGAAGAATCTATGCACGTTAAATTTGATGACAAAGAGCTTGAAGATAAAACTTCAAAGCAAGATGAAGGTTTTACAGAGATACAGGTTCCTGAAGACATTCCAGAACCTGGTCAGTCAGTTGAATCTGAAGATAGTCCAGAAGCAGCACCCACATCAGTTGCTCCTAATGAAGTCGCTCCTGATGGAGTTGCTCCTGATGAAGTAGCTCCTGATGAAGTTGCTTCTGATGAAGCACAAAATGGCTCACAGCAAGCAGATTCATCCAACAATACTTTCAAATACAAGTCTTCTCACCCTCAAGATCAAATCATTGGAAGTAAAGAAAGTCCCAGAAGAACAAGATCACACTTCAGACAAGAAGAATCAATGATAGGACTAATTTCAATGATTGAGCCAACAACAGTTGAAGAAGCACTTTCAGATGATGGATGGATCATAGCCATGCAAGAAGAGCTGAATCAATTCCAACGGAATGATGTGTGGGATCTAGTACCCAAACCTTCTCAGAAAAACATTATTGGAACAAAATGGGTATTCAGAAACAAGCTGAATGAAAAAGGTGAAGTAACCAGAAACAAAGCCAGACTTGTTGCTCAGGGGTACAGTCAACAAGAAGGCATTGATTACACCGAAACATTTGCTCCAGTTGCAAGATTGGAAGCAATCAGGTTACTTTTATCTTATGCAATTAATCATGGAATAATATTATATCAAATGGATGTCAAGAGTGCATTTCTTAAAGGTGTCATAGAAGAAGAAGTGTATGTCAAACAACCTCCTGGTTTTGAGGATCTGAAGCATCCTGACCATGTTTACAAACTTAAGAAATCACTGTATGGCTTGAAACAAGCTCCCAGAGCTTGGTATGACAGACTAAGTAATTTCTTGATTAAAAACGATTTTAAACGAGGTCAGGTTGACACAACACTCTTCAGAAGGACTCTTGAGAAAGACATTCTTGTTGTGCAGATATATGTTGATGATATAATATTTGGTTCTACTAATTCATCTCTTTGCAAGGAGTTTTCTAAGTTAATGCAGGATGAATTTGAAATGAGCATGATGGGAGAGATGAAGTTCTTCCTGGGCATTCAAATTAATCAAAGCAAAGATGGAGTATATGTTCATCAGACAAAATATACGAAGGAGCTTCTGAAGAAGTTCAAGCTTGAAGATTGCAAACTGATGAACACTCCAATGCATCCTACATGCACCTTAAGCAAAGAAGATGAAGGATCAAAAGTGGATCAGAAGCTATACAGAGGTATGATTGGTTCTCTGTTATACCTCACTGCATCTAGGCCAGATATTTTATTCAGTGTATGCTTATGTGCAAGGTTTCAGTCAGATCCTAGAGAATCTCATTTAACTGCAGTTAAAAGAATCTTCAGGTATCTGAAAGGAACAACTAATCTGGGACTCCTTTATAGAAAATCCTCAGATTACAAGCTAATTGGATTCTGTGATGCTGATTATGCTGGTGATAGGATTGAAAGAAAGTCAACCAGTGGCAATTGTCAATTTCTAGGTGATAATTTGATATCCTGGGCTAGCAAGAGACAAGCAACTATTGCTATGTCTACAGCAGAAGCAGAATACATTTCAGCTGCAAGTTGTTGCACACAACTACTCTGGATGAAACATCAGCTGGAAGATTATCAGATACATGCTAACAGTATTCCTATCTTTTGTGATAATACTGCTGCTATTTGCTTGTCAAAGAATCCAATTCTGCATTCAAGAGCCAAGCATATTGAGATCAAACACCATTTTATCAGAGATTATGTTCAAAAAGGAATTTTAGATATACAATTCATTGATACTGAAAATCAATGGGCTGATATATTTACTAAGTCTTTAACTGTTGAAAGATTTGATTTTATTAAGAAAAATTTGAACATGCACTACGTGTCTGATTAAAATTGCTTGCTCCTGAATAAAAAGTTTAGGTTCTGAAGTCACTTCAGAAGACATAGTCCTTCAGAAGCTCCTGAGTAAGGTTCTGAGGAAAATGTGCTCCTGATGAGTCATCAGAATTTCAAACTTCAGAAGAGAATCTTTGTGCTCCTGAATAGTAGAAGTTAGTGGAATTTCTGGAGTTGCTCCTGGCGACATCTGCCTCACTAACTTATACAGCTCATCTGAAATCTGACAGCGTGGCATAAATGTATTGGCGTATAACTCAAAGGGCAATGATGTTAATTTTACTTTTCGTAGTACTATCTCGCGCCCCCAACTGTCATTAATGCTATGTTTGTTTGTCCCCTGTTATTCAAACGTTTTTTTTCGCTAAAAAGCACTTAATCAAAAACACACACTACTCACTTCACATCCTACACTTTCTGTTTTTGATTTCCTATCTGCTAAGAAAAGTTCTCTCTCTCTCAAAACCCTAAGAACCCAAATCTCAAACTTCTTCAAACATCAATGGCTTCATCAAGTTCTGTTCAAGAATCCAACGCTCAACTCGCAGTTCAGCAAGCTGAAGGTCAGCAAGAAAGGGCTGCTTACGAGATCAAAGCAGTCACCATGAGCCTAAAAGAATGGCAACTTAAGATTCAAACAGAGAATCCGGTGGATTTTGAATCTCTTGCGTATCATGGTTGTGACATCAAGAGGTTTTATGAAGTTCAAGGGCTGATGAACTATTTCAGTATGCTCAACGGTCCTACCTACAAGACGTTAGTAAGACACTTCTGGGTAAAAGCATCAGTCTATGATAAAGCTGCATCAAAACTGGAGGAACAAGAAAAAGTTTTGATTGATCCCTCTCTTAAAGGGAAAACCAGAGAAGAAATGTGTCTGGAACCATTCAGAGAAGTTCAGATCAGGTCAAGCCTGATGGGTATCCCAGTCTACATTTCTGAAGCTATAATTGCTTTTGTCATTGGAGCAGAAGCATCTAGAAAGTACTCCGGTGTAGATATACCAAACTCTCAGTCAAGCACCTGGAGTGATTTGGTGAATAAAACTCTATTCAATTCTACAACAGCCGGTAAATACTGTGACTTGAACATGATCAACAAGATGCTCCTGAAGATTCTCAATGAGAACATGCTACCTAAAGGAGGTGGTGGAGATTAACCCTCTTTGGCTCACAAAGTTTTTCTCCATCACATTATCAAGGGTGAGAAGGTGAATCTACCCAAATACATCTTCAAACATATGATAAAAGAGCTCAGGGAAAGCCAGAACAAGTGTAGAGTCTGGGTTCCCTATGGAAGACTTTTCTCTGAAATCTTCCATCAAGGAGGCATCATAAGAGCTCTGAATGAAGTAAACTACTTCACTGATGAACAGCTGGAAACTGAGACCGGAAAGGTGATGAATGCAAGCACCTTGAAGCATATGAAATTGATTCCTGAAGTGACCAAACTAAAGACAGACATCTGTGAATCAAGGGTGGTATCGAATCTAATGGAAGACTTCCCTCCTATATGCAAGAAGGACACCCTGGCTGTTCAAATGGCTCTCATTGCTGATCACTATGAGACCCATGGGAAGCTGATCAGTCTGGATGAAGTTCCAGAGGAAATGTATGGACAAAAACTTCCTGTAGCTAAAGGAAGAAAATCTAAAAGAAAGGTACTCACTCAATAAGAGTACTTAGAAGGTGAAAATCCTTCTAAGAAGGCGAAGAAGGAAAAGGCTCCTGAAAAGTCTATATCTGGTGCTCCTGGAGGATCATCAATTCAGGAAGAGGTTCAGGATCTGAACCCAAGAGCTATTATTCCTCAGAAGACCAGAAGTGGCAAGCAAATGGCTTCAGCATCTACAACAACAACTAAAGTGAAACAGATTCCTCAAAAGAAGAAAAGAACTCAAAGACTAAGGAAATTGAAGGAATCTGTGTACACAGCTGAAGATTGTGCAGCTGCAGAGGCACAAGAAGTAGAAGAGGCTACCGAACTGGTTACCAGGGAGGTAAGAAAGAAGAAGAAGGCTGAATCTGAAGCTGTTCAGAAGGCCTTGGAGCTGGCTAAGGAAATAGAAGTACCTACTGAGGTCTTGCTCAAGAAAGGTGCTGCTGAGCAAGCTCTGATGAGCTCAATAGAACTGCAAGCTGAAGTTGCTACTGAAGCTGCAAGTATTCTAGCTACTCCTGGATCAGATTTTATATCAGGTACATCCTCCTCACAACCCTTGATACATATAGAATCTGACTCCTCTCCCTCATCACCCTCTCAATCCAAAACCTCATCATCCTCATCTTCTGATATGGATGATATTCCTATAAGCATCCTCAGAAAAGGCCTATCACCATCCTCCAAAATCCACAAAAATTCTTCCAAACCTAATTCTCCTTTCAAACAATCTGAACCATCTATCCAAGCTAGGGTCAGTAGCTTGCTTGAATTAAAATGCAGCAAACTACCCCCTAATCATCCTCTTCAACCACCAACCATTAAACCTGTCAACATGATTTTACCAGACAAGCCAGAAGATGACTCTGTCATAGACAATCTCAGTAGTCATCTATCCGGTGAACTTCCTAACACCAGCCTACCTTTACATAAAGTCTCTGAAGTAACAACTTCACAAGTTGCTTCAGAAAGCCCCCATCAACAAGCACCTGAACCACATGTGTCCCCATCTGTTCCTGAACAAGCTGCTCCTGAACAATCTGTTCCTGAACAAGCTGTTCCTGAACAAACTGTTCTTGAACCAGATGCTTCTGGAACAACCATTTTTGACCATACTCCTGAATTTCTTTACACTGAAAATGCTATGGAGATTGATGATTCTGTCATTGATCCTGATGCACAAACTACTCAATCTTCACCTATGGAGGTTGACCAGTCTGCTTCTGATCAGGCACAATCACAATCTGAAAGCAATACTCAATCATCAACCTTAAATTATCTACAAATTCAACCCTGTGCTCCTCCTAAGCCTAGAAAACAACCTTCACCACCCACCAGATTCTTAGATTCTAATGTATTAAAGGGCGTGTGTGAAGACATAGCTGACAAAATGATCAAGCTCATTTCATCTAGAAGTGACTTGAGTCACAGAGAAAGCTATGAGAAACAATGGAGTAGGCTCAAGGAGAGAGTTGAGTATGTCATGCAAGCATTGTCCTCAACTTGTGTAGAAGCTCAAGAGCAAGCTAAGCAGAAGCTTCAGGACTGGCTGAATGGCATCAATGAAGACCTTGAAGAGGTAAAGATAATGGGAACTTGGGCTAGATCGTCTTTAAGTATCAGAGGAAGAGAACCAACTGATTTTCTGCCTCAGTACATTCATCCTAAGGACCTGGACTTATCCTTCCTTACAAAGGTCAATCTAAAGGCATCAGCTCCTAATCCGGCTTTAGCTCAGGAGAACAAGATCTTAAAAGAGAAGAATCAGAAGCTGGAAAAAGATCTCTTTGAGCAAAGGCTGCTTCTTCTAGAACACAAAGCTGAAACTGATGCTAAGTTGGAAGAAGCCAGGATCAGAGAAGAAAATATGGCCAGAAGCCTAGCTGAGATGAAGCAGAAGCAAGAGGAAACCAATGACCTCCTGAAGAAGATTCTTGAAAACACTCTCAAACACACCAACCCCTAGTTGCACACCCTTTGTTGTTTGTTGTGTTTTTCAGTTTGTTCTATTATTAACTTTGTATGCTTCTGAATTCAAACACTTCTATATATTTCTTTGCTCCTGATCTTATTAATTGCTTCTGACTATTTTTAACGCATTTCACTTGTGATATTGATTATGCTCTGAATCTTTTTACTATGTTTTTCTCTTTCTTTTGTTGATTTCTTTTTGTTAATGACAAAAGGGGGAGTAAGTGTGATAATATTTAAAGGTCCTGAGCCCCATTAAGTTTTTGAAATTTAATTGTCTCTCAATACTTTTTGTTAGGGGGAGTAACTTTATTTCAAAATAACTTAACTGAACCATTATCTCTCTCTATCACTTCTATTTTTTTAATTTTATTGAGCGTTAAATGAATTTAATTAACAAGATAGGACTCAGGGGGAGCTTACAAACCTCATACCCTATAAGTCAACTTGTTAATTAGATTAACAACAATTGATCAAATTTTTTAAATACTATTGTTTGTCATCATCAAAAAGGGGGAGATTGTTGGAACAAAATGTGTTTAACAATAAACCCTAAAGAGTTTTGATGATAACAAAGTATTAAAAATTGACAATTGGTATTGCTAACATTTGTTCAAGTGTACAGGACTGTAAACAAAGTGATATATTTTAACAAGGTTCTAAACAAACAAATAAAGAGCAAAGGAAGTATCTATTTGAAGCTTAAAGCGCTCCTGAAGACTAGCGCTCCTGAAGACTAGCGCTCCTGAAGAGTGGCACTCCTGAAGACTAGCGCTCCTGAAGACTAGCGCTCCTGAAGAGTGGCACTCCTGAAGACTGGCATTTCTGAAGACTAGCGCTCCTGAAGACAAGAGCTCCTGAAGAGTATGACGTCATCAGAAGCTGAAGGTCCTCAGAAGCTGATTCTTCAGAAGCAACAGTATTTCACCAGATATTTCAAGATTCATGTGTTGTATTTTGGAGCAAAAATTATAGAGCATTGGCAGAAGATTAGTGGATTAAAGCAACGGTCATTTCAAAAGGATTTGAAGTCATTTTGTTGCAAATAGACAAGAAGCGTTGACATTGTACTTTGTACGAACTGTACAACCACCTTCTCCACTACTCTGTTCTTTGTCTCTGCTAACAGACAAGAATAACAGCTCTTATGTACAACCAAGCCTGCATCCTTGTTCCCTCTCAACTGGAATGGATTTGAAATTGATTCTTTATAGGACAATAACTAAATCAGGCAAAGAATCACTGGTGAAAGATCAAGCTTCAACAACGACTCTTTTTGGATGTGTTGGCACTTACAACGTTCACTTCACACCTCTATATAAAGGAGTGAAGACTTGAAGAACAACAAGGACTCTACAATATATTAAAAGCGCCAAAACTCTGTCAAATTGTCTAAGCATTCAAAGTTCACTTAGAATTTCAGTTTTCAAGTTCATATCTTTGAAATTCTTAAGTCTTAAGAGTCTGTATCTGATTTGTATTGTGAACACCACTGATTGTATATCAAGTGTTCAATCTCAAACATTTTCTGTGTAATTTTGTTTGATAGAAGTCTCTTGCTTGTGTGCTTGAGCACTAGAAGTCTCTTGATTGTGTTCTTGAGCATTTGAAGTCTCTTGCTTGTGTGCTTGAGCATCTGTAATCAGATATTACTTTAGTGAACTCTCCTTGGAAGTGCAAGGGGGACAGGACTACTTCCGAGTTGTGGAAGGAACCTGTATAAATCTTTTGTGTCCTGCTTCTTCTCTTTTCTCTTTGTTTTTCATTCCGCTGCATACGCTCCTGAACAGTATCTTCAGAAGCTGTCTAATCTGCTTCTGATCATTCATGTTCTGAGTTTTAAAGAGAAAACGATAATTTGAAAACACAATTCTACCCCCCCCCCCCCTTCTTGTGTTTTTCTCCCCTTCACCCTCAACAGGTGAATGACTAGCATTCCAGGGCATGAGCCCTCAACGGTTGAATGATTAACATTCCAGGGCATGAGCCCCCAACGATGCATGAGTATGAAGACTCAGTGGTGTATATCAGCATACAACCCAACGACTAATGGTGTATATCAGCATACAACCAAACAACAACAACTACTAAGACATCTACGACTGTGTCTAATACTTGTGACACACTCCCCAACCAGACAACACGACTAAACATTAATCATACAGTCATCAGCAACATAGCATATGGATTTACAATTATCCATATATGCAAATTAAATCCACTCATGAGAGTCTACATCCATACTTAGCATTTACCTTCTTAAATAAGGTTAATTAATTCCATAAAACATTTTAGGATGCTCAAAACAAAGTCCTAATGCACGAAGCAAAATTCAGAAAATGGTCGCACAGGACCCAGTTCGCTTAAGCGACGCTCTGTTCGCTTGAGCGAACTCAATTGTCGAAAGTTAGGAAACAGTTCGCTTGGGGTTCGCTTGTGGCTCGCTTGAGCGAAGGCTTGTTTTCAAGATTCTGGGCAAAATTCAGCGTCGCTCGCTTAAGCGACGGGTATCTCGCTTAAGCAACCTAAATGTCGTAACTTCAGGTTTTGCACGCTTGGAGTTCGCTTGCGGCACGTGTAACGCCCTAGTTGTTGTTTATTTATTTTAGTTGATTTTTGTGTGTTTTATGTGCTTTAGAATTATTTATGTTGATTTATGTGAATTATTGGTAGTTGTTATTTTGTTGTATTTTATTATATGGGAATTAGTAATGATTTTTATTATTTAAGTGAAAATGGTAGAAATAATAGTTAATTTAGAAAAAGGGAAATTATTTAGAGTTAATGGAGTTAAGGAGGGGTTAAGGAGAATTAATAGAAAGTTAGTGAGGGAGTAAATAGAAAGAAAAGGGGGTTATGTTTTGGTTGGTAAGGAAATAGAGAGTCAGACAAACAAAACACGTACCAGTAAAAAGAACAAACAGACTTTTTGGGAGAAAAGAGAAGAACCAAGAGGGAAGAGCTAGGAAGAGAGAACCTGTTCATTTGCTGTAGAAATTTGCTAAATTAAGGTAAGGGTGGGTTTACTCTTCAATTGTCAATATATGTATATGATTTCATGAATTTGGATTGAAAATTGGTAGTTTTGGAACTAGGTTTATGAATATGTTGAATTGCTCATTCTTGATGAATTGTGTTGTTTATGATGTAGTTATGATATGTTCTGATGTTTTGTTGTGCCTTAAACCCATAAACATTGTTTCTAAACCATTTTGGGTGATTTGGGGATTAAAAATGGGATTTTTGGATGAAAATGGAGTTAGAATCGTAGGTTATAATTCTGCCCAGATGAACACTCGCTTAAGCGAGATGCCCTTCGCTCAAGCGAGCAACTCTTTGCTACGCCCAGTCTGAAATTTTAGCCGCTCGCTTAAGCGAGCCACGAGCGAACCCCAAGCGAGCAAAATGCTAACCTTCGTCATTTGCGTCGCTTAAGCGAGATTCCCGTCGCTTAAGCGAGAGACGCCAGATTTTGTCCTGAACTGTGTATTTGACCTGTTCGCTTAAGCGAACCAGAAGCGAGCTTCAAGCGAACTAAAACCCAACCTTCATCATTTGACTCGCTCAAGCGAGATGCTGCTCGCTTAAGCGAGCTGGGTACTGTGCGACCCAAAATGTGATTTTTCTAAAGTGTCCTAAACCCAAACCTAAGCTTTCTAAGATGTTTATTGGATTTATTAAGAATTGTTTAGATGATAAAAACTATATTGTGAAGATGATTAAGATGAAATTATGTATGCTTATGTGCAAATAATTATATTTTGCTAAACTTGAGTTGTCTTGTTGATATTGAGTGGTCTTGTCCAGTTGGGGAGGGTATCCTAAATTGTTGTTGTTGTTGGTTGCATGCTGATATGCTCCATTAAGATGTTGGGTTGTATGCAGATATACACCATAGAGAGTCTTTCATACTCATTTGCATTTGTTGGGGGCTTATTGCCCTGGAATGTTTATCATTCACTGTTGGGGGCTTACTGCCCTGGAACGCTTTGTCGTTCACCTGTTGGGGGCTTATTGCCCTGGGATGCTTTAACCATCCAAACTGTTGGGGGCTTATTGCCCTGGAATGCTTAGCATTCAACGCGCGTAGTTGGTACCACATGCATAATGCATTAGATGTTTACGGAGTCTTGCATTAGTTGTAGGTGTGAGTTGTCCTTTTGGGATTGTTGTTGGTGAGATGTCGCCACAAGTGTTGTTGTTATTGATATGAATCAAAGATGAATTTAAATTATAAAGTTGAGATGATATTGATGATGTTGTTGCTGATAGTTGTTATGAATTGGTGTTGTTTTCAATTTACTTTGATGATTCATATATTTGTATATTACTTTGATTTGTGAACTCACCCCTTCTGCTGGAATTGCCGCCTTGTGGGCAAGTGCAGGTAGTGAAGACTAGTGGTGTTGGCTCTTGCGTCTAGGGCTCTGATACATAGTAGGGATGGGGAAACGTTATCATTTCTTGTATTCCTTTATGTATCGTTTCTTTTGAAGAAGATGTTGTTGGGATTTATCTGTTGAATAAATTTTACTAAGTTGATGGCCTTTGTGCCAAGGATATGATGTAGTTAATGATTATGATTTCTAATTAAAGACTTTCCGCTGCAGAATTTTAATATAATGAACTTGTTGATGGTTTTTAAATAGCTCTTATATTCTATTTAAATAATTTTGAAAAAGTAGATGTAATACTCCGTTGGTTGTTGAATAACTCTGATTATTATTATTATTATTACGTTATTTCGGGAACGGGGTGTTGCAGCACGCTTGAGCGAACGGGTCCGAAACAATTCTGGGCAACTACAAAGGTCGCTCACTTAAGCGACGGGCAGTCCAAAACTGGTTCTCTTTTCTTTCACGTGAAAATGTTTTTATCTTACTGACTTTCTATTTCCTTTTCTCAGTAAAACATAACCTCCCATTTATTTTACTTAACTCCCTCCTTAATTTTCTATTAATTCTCATTAACCCCATAATTCCAAATAAATATTATTTTCTCCTATTTCACTTAAATAACAAAAATAATCACTAATTATCATATAATAGTAACAATAATCATTTAGCAAAATATCAACACACCTCATCAGCACATAAATCAAATAAAGATCAAATAAAAGACTCTAAATCAACCAAAATAATTAAAATAAAGACTAGGGCGTTACAATGGCCAAGCTGCGAAGTCACAGACGGTAACAGCCCACCAGATGAAATGATGAACTAGCACTCACAATGAACTTGAATGAGCAAGGAATGTGAGTGAAGAAGATCACCCGAGAATAGACTCAAGCAATTTCACAAACAGTTGGTGTGCAGACAAACATGTTTCCTTTTGAATACCTTTTGAGTTGCAAATGATTTCTTAACAAAAAGAAAATTTCAAAGAACCAATCACGTCCAAACAAAGAATCTTGATAACCTAAAGAAGAAGCTCCTCCATTGCTATCGCTGTGCCTCGCTGAACGCTTTCATGAAAAGAATGTATATTCTCCTTTCAATATAGAATTTTAGTAGTTTATAGTAAATACCTTTTGAAAAAAAAAGATAAATTTGAAATTATATAAATTTTATTTATATGACTTCTTAGTACATCATAAATAAATATAACCAATTATTTGTTAGCACCGATATTTAAAAAGGTTACACATATTTAAATCATATCAATCACATAAATACATCTATTTTTGTCGAGCATTTTAACAAAAGTATCACAATTTGATATGGTAATGATAATGAGATATGATTTATTATATGTATAAGAAAACATAATTTCACGGTCACTACTTATCAAATTCAAAATACAAATTTTCATGGCAACTTCTCCCTAAAACATTGACTGTTACATTGGACAAATTATTTGTTCTTGCACGCTTCCATACATGAATTTATGATTGGATTTACACCACGAGCATCTGCAGTAAGTCAAGTATTGTAAGAAACTCTAATAATTAATACAACAATAATTTATAAAATTATCTTGATAACAAAAATTCATACAAAACAATAAAAAAAAAATTACCTGTGTTGAAGTTATTGGACTTTGAAATGACACAATTGGTTGCACAATCATAAGCAACTTTTGACGATACATTATGACATTTCCACAACGCACACGCAGCAACACAACCTGCATATAATGGTTTTGTTCTTAAGAAACGTTTACATTCGAGAGCACACTTGCCAAGGCAAATGATTTCACCTACTGTTTGATGGGGTGGTGATGAAGGTGAGGGAGAATCATCAGCTTGTACAACAACTAAGATTATCATCATGAAAATTGCCACATTCTTTTTCATCTCACATTTTACCATGACTCTGCACTTTGTTAATCTTAATATTCTGATAGTATAAGTTCAATTTGATTTGATAAACAAAGTTGAATAAAACTATCATAATTTATAAGCAAAACAATAAATGCACATTTATGTATATTTTAACTCCTTAACAAAACTACATATTTGACTATTAAGACTTGTTATCCCAAGTTAATTGATTTTTTCGTCCTAGAAACACAAAACAAAACAAAAATCTTTTATGGCATGTGAAACATGATAGAAAATTAGTTAGTAAAGAAATTCTAATGTGGAATTTAACAATGTTTAGTACATACTTTATGTTTTTATAAATTACCATTTTTGGTAAATTAGTAGCATAATGACATTAAAGAGAATGTAAGACATTCCAACTAGGTTGAGACATATTCTAAACTCAAATCCTTTTCCAAGTGCTCATAAAAGTAATAGATTAAGATAACATTGAAATAAATTATGTAACAAAAATAATTATCTAAATAGAATAAATTTAATCTCAATTGAAACATTTCAAATTAAAAACAACTATTCACTAATGGTAGTTAGTGCCAAACTTTTTATGATAATTTCGATTTCATTTTTTCTTAATAAAAAAAAAATCAATTTGTGTCAAATAATTTTAAAATACGAAAACAAACAAAAATTAAATATATATAAAAATAAATATCATTTATAATCTCATTAATTATTTTCTATAATATATACTTTTTCTTTTCCAAAAGCTTGTTTTTAATCAAAAACAAATTGTACGATGATATAACAATTTATATATTTTTTATCTGTTATTCATTCAGATTGATTTTTTGTTTTAATTTTACATATTCTATTTGTTTGCTTATTGTTTATAAAATTTACCTCTTCTTTTCTAGTGTCATGTTGTTAGGCATAGAGGTTCCCGCTTCTTCCTGTAAACACTATATTTTTATCCAAAATTAAAATATATATGTTTTTTTAACAATATTTTCAATGCATATATTAATCTATTAGTTAAATGAGTATTTATATTTCATAATGATTTCTACATCCATATATTAATTAATTATGAAATGTATTATACTGTTAAAATGTTCTTTTGTTTAAGTATCGTCATTTTTGTTATTACACTAAACAATGCTTTGCATATTTGACATTTGAATCTAAAAATGTAATAGTGATAATTAACCATCAACAATATATTAATTATTTATCAAACTTAAAATCATTTTGGCAATTTGACATCTATCTAATAATCTATAATACTTCTATTATATCAAACCAGAAAGATAGTGTAACTTTGCCACAAGTCCATTATGTTGATATGGACATTTTCAAAATTATTTTTCATAAGCTAATATTAATATGATTTAATTTTTTTTCTATTTAATAACTATGCACATAGTTTACATTCAAGAATTTATCTAAATGTTTATTTAAATGTGCAAATAATATTTCAACTGCTCCTAACTCAAAGAAAAAGAATAATCCATCTGGTGCTTTAATTTTTATATTTTGATCAACATATCGGGGTTGTTACTTGCGATATAATAACACTTATTTCTCATATTTGGTTGGAAGCATGATTCTATTATGTTTCTTACAGTAACTTGAACTATAAAAATACTCAAGGGTGTTTATGGTAGAAAGATGCTCACATCATTAGGTGATCCTCGACAGCTGACACATGTAAACGACATATTATATTTGGTACATGGATATGTCAATGTTTTTCGCAACGTCTATTTGTAACAAAATAAAGCAACCTTTTGATATATACTTCTTCATGTCTCAACAACACAACTTGTTTAAAATGGAATCATCTACCACCAAAAGTAAGATACTTAGGAGGTTGTGATAAATACCATTTATTGTAGGAAGTTTGTAAGAGTCAAAGGCAGACACTTGTATGGTTCTATTTGAATCATATATCACAATCTGTAAGGTTCCCCATTACTTTGCACCTCTATTTAGGACTTTTGTATTACCACGTTTATAGCCACAACGACTCTTAAACACATCAAAGCAGTTATTCCATAGCTCTATTGTTCAATCATAAATAGTCAACCACTCTTGATCGGTTAAATTTCATAAATTACTTTGAAACAATTTTTTTGTAGCAAAGAAAATATTCTGAAAAGCCTTTCAACAAGCTTAACTTTTTATCGTATATTTCAATTATATTTTATTGTGTCTGAGGCTTATATTATATAGATTCTTCTTTAAGAGTTACCTTAAATAGAAAATATGTGGTGTAAACTTTGACATTTCATACTTGTTTTTAGCTTAGTTATGCTATATTTCTTTTTATCTAAGGTTTAACTCTTAGGTAATTTTACGAGGACAAGATAATACGATATAAGTTGGACAAGTATATGTTATAGGGATTGATATTTACTTAAAGTATTTAGCCAGTTTTGAGATGGCTAGTGGTGTAGTCAAGCGAACAAGAAATATCATAGTAGATTTCTACAATCAGATTGATTACAATGAAGAAGTCATTCAATTGCAAAGTAACTAGACATAACTACAAATTGGGAGGGGAGATGATATAAAAGTCTTTGAGTGATTTTCTCTCCCTTTTCCTTTTTAACTTTTATCAATGTTTTAGTTTTGTCTTAGATAAAGTGGTAAACCACTTATATTAAACTCACACACAACTATGAGGAACCGATTCCAACCCAGGTCACGACGTTCAACCTTGCAATTTCGACATTTTCCAGTTGAGATAGGACTTCTAGACTAACTTTTATCAACTTTAAATATGTTTCATTATCATAATTTCAAAAAGTGGATCAAATATTTTCTTATTTATCATAATTAAAACCATTCATTTCTTGTGTTTTATTGCACCTTCAATGTGTTTCAAATCCACTAAATTATGTTGAAACAAATCATTGAAATGATGTGTAAAACAACTATGTAACATCCCGCTAAATTTCAGTAGACGGCGGAGTCAGTTGGATGTGTCAATGAAGAAATACTTACAGAAGGTTAATTATAGCAGGGAATATTTAACCTCACAATGCGAACTAAGATTATAATATTACGAGCCAAGGGCAAGTTAATTATTTAACCCAATGACTATTTAAGGGACAAACCCCTAGCCATTTCTTGTGTTCTACCTCATTTTCTCTACTCTTTCTCTCTCTAAAAATCTGATCCTCTCTGTTCTCTCTACTCTCTCACGCCTTCACTCATTTCACTCTCAATCTTCATGTAAAAACTCTACAAAATCATACCCAAAGCAACATGTAAACCAATTTCTATAATCCTTGTCATCTTCTAAACCAATTGCAAGCTTGAAAACTCTCATGTTTTTCCTAGCTCTTCTCAGCCGATCCACCTCCACCCTTTTATTCAATTGTGAAGATTCTTGTATGTTGATGTTAAGATGATGTTATAAGCAAGAGTTTGGAGTTGTCTTAGTTGATTTGATGATTAAGAGTTGGAGATTGAAGCTTGGGTAAAGAATGGAGATTTGAGAAGATGTGCACAAGTGCTTATTTTTCTGTTGTGCACGTTAGATTAAGCAGGAACAAGAGAAGAACAAGCTTGTGTAGAAGTTGAAGTTTGGCAAGAAGCTTAGATGCATATGCTGTTTTGAAGGTATGGTATTGCAATTAATTTGTAACGAGCACATATAATGTTAGATTGTTCTTAATGAGGGTATAGCAGAATTGGGGCTGGACAGTAAAAGCCATAGCAGAAGTGATTTTCGCTTGTATCTTTTTCTGTGTAATTCGGAAGTGAATTATTGTTAGAGATTTAGATTCTACTTACAATTCTCTTCAATTCAGATATAAGTTTCGTATGATTCGAAATAGAAACGAATTCGGAAAACGTGTTCGAAGTTTGAGTAGGAATGCTGGAATTTATTACGGGTTTTGGGACAGGGCTTCACTAAAATGGTAATAACTCTCTCTGTAACTCTGAATCAAGTGGTTTTTCTTTCTATTGATAGCTACTGAAATTTCCAACATTTTGGCACCGGTTTCACGAATTTTGGTCAAGTATTGAAGTCTGGACGTAACTTTGAAGTATGGGGTCTGATGCAGGAATTGTGCAGAATCTGGGTAGGTGTTCATGTGAGGAAGATTGTTGTTTGTGTTGCATCTTGAGCAGTTTGCGGAAAGCTTGAACAATAGAGTAGCAGCTAGGGTTTTCTTGAGTTGGATTTGGAACCTTGGGAAGATTTCAGAAGCTGTAATGTGAGTTCCTATTAGACTAGCTCCCTTTTTGGGTTTGATCATGACTTTGTTTAGTGAGACAATTTGGTTTTTGAATGATTTATGTATGATTAATTCCCCATGAATGAATGTGTTATAATGTGTTTTATGATTGATTTGCCAAGCCATGAAAATTGATTTCTGTTTTGAATTGGAATGATGGATGAAGTTATGTGGAAGTTGCGCAGGAAAAGTACTTATTTTAGGTGAAAAACTGATTTTTAACCTGATGTGATTGATTACATATAACCTGTAATTGATTTCATGTGTGTATTCTGGCATTGAAAACTCTATTTCTTTTCAACCAAATCTGTAATCGATTACACACCCTTGAAACATTAGAAAATGCGCAACAATTCACCATTTTTGTTCCTCATACTTCTAAATTGATTATGGGACTACCTATTGGCTCTGGAAGATTATTTTTAAAGGCAAGTTAATCATCAAACATATGTATAACGCTTAATGCATTCCAAGAGTGTAAATATGTCACGGGATAGTAACTTACATGTACGGGTATGATTAATAAACCATTTTTAGGAATGACATATGATAACGATATGTCTAGAACCAGAAAATAGGTTAACATGAATAAGGACATACTCAACTAAGTATGTAAAGTGTCATGCTCAGAATATGACATATTAGATATATGTTACAGAATTATATACAAATATATAAATATAAATTTTCAGATAAGTTGTGGCTCAGAAAAGCTCCAAATTATTCTGGATAGGTCCAGCCCGAAAGGGAACCTTCATGACGACAAGAGGATTCCGGCTCTGACTTACCTCAGATAGGAATTTAGCTGGTTTATCAGAGCGAATATATTCGGGGTTACTCCATTCGAATCCATTCCGTAAAATAAACTCATAATAATTGTTTGTTCAACGCTAACATTCTAACATAATTATGAATAATATATGAATATGTTTATGATAGAATTATGATATTATACAGTTAGCGATCCTAGTTTTTCCCCGATCTCTAAGTTATGGAGAACAAATAGTAAACCTACAATTAGGTACATGATCTGTCAGATGGCGATCGTAGGTTCCCTGAGATTGCCTACAACCTAGGATATGTGGAACTCACTGAGACATTCTGTCTCACCCCAATCCTTTTATTTTATTTACAGATTAGCAGGTTGCTTATAGTAAGAGGAGGCAGATATGCAGTTGGATGACTTATCATCATGCGCTCGTTTCGTACCAGCTTCAGATATTTTTTCATGTATTCAAATACTTATCAAATATACGTATTTGACAGTGGATGTTTTATCAGATGTATATATTCATTTGATTGAAATTATGTTGTAAATTTAATGTATCCAGTACTAAGTTAACGCACATGCTAAATATTCTAAATAAATTTAGTATGAGTGTTACATTTGGTATCAGAGCAGGTCAATTCAGATCGTGCCTTGGGTCATTAGCATTCCAATAAACGTAGTGGGACCATTGGGTTCTGGATATTTATTCTAAATATCATATCTACTAGCTGAGCTTGATTAACTCAATCTAGTATATAATAGATAGAACGAATGTCTGAGAGCTAAATAGGACCTAAGAGGAATGAAGTGTACGAAGAAGGAAAGTCAGGGTGTCAGGTTTTATAACAAACTTTGATAAGGAAGTACTCCGTTTCAAATGGTGGTCGGGGATTGGTGAAGATGAATATGAAGATTCTTCAAGGACTAGCAGAAATTTTTATATTAGGATGGAGTACCCCGACATCGCTGGACACGTGGTTGAATGGTGTAACAACCCGATTTTTCGTTATTTTGTTTTTAATTATTTTATGTGTGTTTATTTTATGCTTGTATGTGATTATTTATTCTTCGTTGTATTTTCTTGGGTTTAGTGATTAGAAGGGTATTTTGGTCTTTTGGTGAGCAAGGGTAAAATAGTAATTTTGGTTGAGGATTAATTGTAGCGTTTTAAGTGAGGACCAATTGTTTAGTAATTTGTTAGTTGTTGTAGTAATTAGAATTAGTGTCGGTAGTTACTAATTATTTTATTGTTAATAAGTTAGAAACTAGTAAGTGGAATAATTAGAATTGAGCCCATTTAACAATTGGCGGGTTGGGCCCAATGGAGTGTGACTATATAACCCAACCTTTTGAGAGAAACTAGGGTTAGAAACATTTTTCATTTCACACTAAGAGGCTAGAGAAAGGGTTTGGAGAGGAGAAACTTGAAGAGGGGAAGATTTTGGACCAAAAGTGAAGCTTAGGCTTGGATTGTTGAAGATTAGAGGTAAGGGGGCTAGTCTTCAACATAATCTCTTTTTCTACCCATTTCTCTTAAGTGATTAAGTAAATAAGTGATTTTGGGAATAAGTGATTATTCGAATTTGAGTGTATGGATTCATGTTTAGATGTTGATGTTATGATTGTACATGTGAATTGAATGATTAATTGTTGTTGATAATGAATTCATATGCCAAAAATCATATATGTGGGTGTGTTGTGTTTTTAGGAAAAGAGAATGAATAATGAAGTTGTGGCTTGTTCAATTTTCAATGAATTCGTGATTAATTGTTGTTGATGATGTTTTGAAACGTGTTGTTGGTGAATTGGTGTAATGATTATGCCTATTGGTGAATTGACGATGAAAGTTGTTGTTGTTGTTGAATATTTGTGAAAGTTTGGTATATTATTGAATTTTGACAAAATGATGTTTTAATCTTGAGTTTTGAGCATCATTGAGTATGTGTTCATGTATATGACCTATAAACATTATTTGGGACGTGTTATGAGTTTGGAAAGATCAAAATTGGAGTGTTTAGGAAAAAGGGTTTTGAAATTCGAAGTTTTTTTTTCTGAACTGAAGAGCGTTTGCTTAAGCGAGCTCTCAGCGAACCTCAAGCGAGCGTGCCCAGGTCGCTTCTGGACACAGTTCGCTTGAGCGAGCTCTAAGCGAAACTCTAAGCGAACGAGAATGTTGCTTCTGGACAGAGTTCGCTTGAGCGAGCTGTAAGCGAACGAGTCCAGAATGCTACTGAGACCTGGTCGCTTAAGCGAACCAGACTTCGCTTAAGCGAACAGCACCCTGTTCAGCCACACTTGATTTTTCGTTTTGTGTAATTGGGGGCTAATCCGAACTTTCTAAATTGTTCCTTTTAACTTGTTTGATCATTACTTATGTATTTAATCCTATTGCAACATCATTTGTATGAGATTGGACTTAGTTTTACAAATTGGTTCTAATGTTTTGGAAAAATGTCCAAGAACATCAATTTTCCGAAAACTTGTTTTCTCAAGCGAATGATGTTGGATTAAATATGTACGCTGTTTATATGATTAATAATATGGTCTTGAATTATTTCATTAAGAACTAGATCGTTTTGCTTTGAAAATGGACTATATTTGAAAAAGTGACATTTTGAGACGAACGTTGTGATTTATGAGAATTCATTGTGATTGGCCGGTGAAACGCTCATGTACGTACACCTACATTCATATGTGACTAGTGTACTTACCTAGTGGAGGCAATTGAGTCGTTTGGTTTGTTTTGGTTCATTGATTCCAATTATTAAAGTTGTGAATTATATGATACGAACTTAGTCAAAAATATTCATTGAGTTCGGTTACTTTGAAATTCTTTCTTGAATAGTTTGATGTGACTATATATGCTTATGTGCATATGAGTTGTTGGTGGTTACATACATATTATGTGCTTATATGTTGTTGGTGATTATATATGTTTGTGCGCATATATGTTGATTGGTGAGTATATATGTCTATGTGCATATAAGTTGTTGGTGAATTCCTCTTACATGCTATTGGTGGCGAGTTGTTGATGTAAGCATGTATTGAAATATGTTGGTGTGGATTTATGGAATTCATATGAATTATGTTTTGTTGTTGTCGAGTCCTAAGTTCACACACAGTTGTTGTTGGATTTCATCTCCATGTTGGTGTTGAATACTTATGTATTCATTTATGCGGGTTGTTATGATGTGTTTGTTGCATCAGGGGACGGCCTCGGAGATGAAATTGATATCACACGAACCTAGAGTTGGTCTAGACACATTGTATGTTCTAGGAAGAGTCGTGTTTGCCTATGTGTTTGAGGTGAATACATGTTGGTGTATTTGTGTGCTTTGTGATTGATTACAATTAATGAACCTTATGCTTGTGCATATATTGATGAAAATAATTTATGTCCATGCTTATCTATGAAAGATTAATTATTAATGCATGCTTAATCCTGTTTATCTTTTGATTATGATTGATGTGAAACTAACCCCCAGTGGTATGTGGTGGACCGCCTACCTATTTGTATGAATGGGTAGACGGCGTGCAGGATTAGTTGATTCCATTGCTTTGGTGAGTGCTTGAGGATAGCGGGAGCTTCCTCCATTTCTTTTCGCTTATCGTGTCTTAGAGAGGCTCTGATCTGGGATGACGATTACTTTTATGTCTTGGATTTCTTTTATTTTGAGTTGTATCCATGTTGGGATTATTTATGAGTTGGTTGCATTTTCATGATTGTTGACATGGCTATTGTTGAGATGTATTTGAGTTTCCGCTGTGACCTTTTATGTTGAGATTTTATCATGCATGATTACTTGGTGATTTATTCGAAGACGTGACGACTATTTCTTATTTATTTATTGTAATTGCATGATTTATTGCTTAAATAGAAATAGGGTAAGCGTTACAAGTTGGTATCAGAGCCATGTCGGTCTTTTCTGGACCAAAACCCGGTGAATTACCTGTTGTATTTGAATGGTATGTTGAGTTACCTTTGGTACTTGTCGTGCTGTTTTGTTGTTGTTCTTACCTGTTGTTTGGTTTTGTTTATTAGAAGTGAGATGGCTGGCGGAAATGGTAGGAATGACGATGCGATTGCAGCGGCTTTGACTGCAATGGCTCAAGCTTTAGCTTAGAATCAAGGGAATGGTGGTCATGGTCAGGAAGACCAAGGAGAAGCGGAGGAACGGAGGCTTAATCGTTTCATGAGAAACAAACCGCCGACGTTCAAGGGAAGGTTTGATCTAGAAGGAACTTTGACTTGGAAGGAAAGCATGGAGAGGATCTTTCGTGCTATGGTGACTAATGATGACCAGAAGGTGAGGTTGGCTACTCACATGCTTGCTGAGGAGGCTGAGTATTGGTGAACTAGTGCCAAGAGAAGGATTGAGGCTAGTGGTGATGCTATCACTTGGGTGAGGTTAAAGAATGAGTTCTTGAAGAAGTACTTTCCGGAAGATTTGAGAAACAAGAAGGAAGCTGAGTTCTTGAACTTGAAGCAAGGAAGCATGTCTATTGCCGAGTATGCGGCTAAGTATGAGGAGCTTTCGAGGTTTTGTCCTTACATCAATGCGGAAGATGCTATGGTTTCTAAGTGTGTGAAGTTTGAGAATGGTTTGAGGCCGGAGATCTATCAGTACATCTGTTTCCATGAGATTAGAGATTTTGACACTTTGGTGCACAAGTGTCGTATGTTTGATGATGCCGGGAAGGCTAAGATGAGTTACTACAAAGTTGTGAGTGACAAGAAAGGTCATGAAATTGGGAAACCGTACAACAAGGATAAGGTCAAGAAGAAAGATGTTGGTGGAGGTTCCAAGGTGAATGTGGCGGAAGTCAAGTGCTTCAAGTGTGGTATTTTTGGTCACTTTGCTAATGATTGTAAGAAGGGAGATAGTTGCTTCAAGTGTGGTCAGAAGGGTCACAAGGCTTTTGAATGCAAGAGGGGCATTACTTGTTACAATTGTGGTGAAGCAGGTCATTTGAGTACTAAGTGTACTAAGCCGAAGAAGGAGGCGGGTAAGGTGTTTGCTTTGAATGCGGAGGAGGTGGAGCAGCCGGATAATCTCATCCGAGGTATGTGCTTTTATCAATAGTACTCCTTTGATTGCAATTATTGATATTGGTGCTACGCATTCTTTTATCGCGAGTAGTTGTGTTGAGTGTTTGGGCTTGGTTGTGACTCCGTTGTTGCGTGGGATGGTCATCGATACCCCGGCCAATGGCTCAGTGACTACTTCCTTGGTGTGTGCTAAGTGTCCCGTTAATTTTGGTTGTGTTGACTTTGAGTTGGATTTGGTTTGTTTACCATTGAAGCATATGAAAGTGATTTTTGGAATGGATTGGATGTTGACTTTTGGTGTTAACATCAATTGTTTAACCAAGAGTGTAACATTTTCTAAGCCGGTGGAAGATGTAGGTGGGAAGTTCTTGACCGCGGAACAAGTGAAGAAGTCCTTAGATGGTGAAGCTAGTGTGTTTATGATGTTTTCTTCTTTGAAGGAAAGTGGCGAGAAAGGTGTTGGCGATTTGTCGGTAGTGCAAGAGTTTCCAGAAGTGTTTCCAGATGACATTATCGACTTACCGCTAGAGAGGGAAGTTGAGTTTACAATTGATTTCATACCAGGAAAAAGTCCTATTTCGATTGCGTTGTATCGGATGTCTGCATCAGAGTTGGGAGAATTGAAGAAGCAGCTGGAAGAGTTGCTCGAGAAGCAGTTCATTAGGTCGAGTCTTTCTCCGTGGGGTGCTCCTGTTTTGTTGGTAAAGAAGAAGGATGGTAGTATGAGGTTATGTGTGGATTATCGGCAGTTGAACAAGGTGAATATCAAGAATCGGTATCCGCTTCCGAGGATTGATGATTTGATGGATCGGTTGGTTGGTGCAGAAGTGTTTAGCAAGATTGATTTGAGATCAGGATATCATCAGATAAGAGTGAAGGCGGAAGATATATCTAAAACTGCGTTCGGGACGAGGTATGGTCACTATGAGTATTCTGTAATGTCATTTGGTGTGACTAATGCGTCAGGTGTTTTCATGGAATATATGAATCGGATTTTCCATCCTTATTTGGATAAGTTTGTGGTGGTGTTCATAGATGATATTTTGGTGTATTCGAAGTCAGAGGAGGAGCATGCTGAGCATTTGAGGATTGTGTTGCAAGTATTGAAGGAGAAGCAGTTGTTTGCCAAGTTGTCGAAGTGTGAGTTTTGGTTGCGAGAAGTGAGTTTTCTTGGTCATGTGATTTCGAAAGGTGGCATTGCGGTAGATCCGTCGAAGGTTGATGCGGTGATGCAGTGGGAATGACCGAAGTCTGTTTTTGAGGTTAGAAGTTTCCTTGGTTTGGCACATTACTATCGGAAGTTCATTGAGGGATTCTCTAAGTTGGCGTTGCCATTGACGCAGTTGACTCGGAAAAGGCAAGCTTATGTTTGGGATTCTAAGTGTGAGAATAGTTTTCTTGAGTTGAAGAAGAGGTTAACTTCAGCGCCTGTGTTGATTTTGCCGAATCCGAAGGAATCGTTTGTTGTGTATTGTGATGCTTCGAAGATGGGTCTTGGTGGTGTGTTAATGCAAAATCGTCAGGTTGTGGCTTATGCATCGAGGCAGTTGAAAGTGCATAAGAAGAATTACCCGACTCATGATTTGGAATTGGCGGCTGTTGTGTTTGTGTTGAAGATTTGGAGGCACTACTTGTATGGTTCTAGATTTGAGGTTTTCAGTGATCACAAGAGTTTGAAGTATTTCTTTGATCAGAAGAAGTTGAATATGAGGTAGAGACGGTGGGTGGAATTTCTTAAGGATTATGATTTCAGTTGAGCTATCATCCAGGAAAAGCGAATGTGGTGGCAGATGCTTTGAGTAAGAAGTCTTTGCATATGTCTACTATGATGGTTAAGGAATTGGAGTTGATCGAGCAATTCCGAGATTTGAGTTTGGTTTGCGAATTGACGCCTGGAAGTGTGAGGTTGGGAATGTTAAAGTTGACAAGTAACATTTTGGAAGAGATCAAGGTTGGTCAAAAAGAGGATTTGGAACTTGTAGATCGTGTGGTGTTGGTTAAGCAAGGTAAAGGTGTGGATTTCATATTAGATCAAAATGGTGTCTTGATGTTTCGTGATCGAGTGTGTGTGCCGGATGTGCCCGAACTTAAGAAGCGTATTTTGGACGAAGGTCATCGGAGTAGTTTGAGTATTCACCCAGGAGCGACGAAGATGTATCAGGATTTGAAGAGATTGTTTTGGTGGCCTGGAATGAAGAAGGATATAGCAGAGTTTGTGTATGCTTGTTTGGTTTGTCAGAAGTCGAAGATTGAACATCAGAAACCGTCAAGTTTGATGTAACCGTTGTTTGTGCCAGAGTGGAAGTGGGATAGTATCTCTATGGATTTTGTTGGGGCTTTGCCGAAGACTGTGAAGGGTTTTGATTCAATTTAGGTGGTTGTTGATCGGTTGACGAAGTCAGCGCATTTTATTCCTATCAAGACTGGTATGTCTGTGGCGAGGTTAGCTGAGATCTACATTGAGCAGATTGTCAGGTTGCATGGTATTCCTTCTAGCATTGTGTCAGATCAGGATCCGAGGTTTAATTCTAAGTTTTAGGAGAGCTTGCAAGCTGCTTTGGGAACTAAGTAGAGGTTGAGTTCTGCTTATCATCCTCAGACTGATGGTCAGACGGAGAGGACTATTCAGAGTTTGGAAGACTTGTTGAGGGCTTGTGTTTTGGAGCAAGGTGTCAGTTGGGTCGAATGTTTACCGTTGATTGAGTTCACTTATAACAACAGTTTTCATTCTAGTATCGAGATGGCACCTTTTGAGGCCTTGTATGGGCGGAGATGTAGGACGCCGTTGTGTTGGTTTGAGTCAGATGAAAGTGCTTTGTTAGGACCGGATGTTGTGCAAGAGACGAGCGAGAAGGTCAAGATGATTCAAGAGAAGATGAAAGCGTCTCAAAGTAGGTAGAAGAGTTATCATGATAAGAGGAAGAAGGATATTGAGTTTCAAGTTGGTGATCATGTGTTCTTAAGGATGAATCCTGTAACCGGTGTTGGTTGTGCCTTGAAGTGTCGGAAGTGAACACCGCATTTCGTTGGACCGTTTGAGATTGTAGAGAAGGTTGGAGTTGTAGCGTATCGGATTGTGTTACCGCCGTCGTTGTCGAATCTTCATGATGTGTTTCATGTGTCTCAGTTGCGGAAGTATGTGTATGACGAGTCTCATGTGATTCAGGTGGACGAGTTGGAAGTTAGACATAATTTGACGGTTGAGACTTGGCCAGTTAGAGTTGAAGACCGGGAGGTGAAGCGTTTGAGGGGAAAGGAGATCGTTTTGATGAAAGTGATTTGGGTTGGACCAACTGGCGAGAGTGCTACTTGGGAATTGGAGAGCAGAATGAAGGATTCGTATCCGGAGTTGTTTGTAACGCCCTATTTCTATTTAAGCGATAAATCATGCAATTTCAATAAATAAATAAGAAATAGTCGTCACGTCTACGAATAATCACCAAGTAATCATGCATGAATAAATCTCAAACAACAACAAGCTAATTCAATTTCAGAAATCATATACATATTATTAATTGAAAGTTAGCCTCACCCTTACCTGATTAGATGAACAACAACAAGCTACAGCAATTCAATCTTCTTGGCTAATTCCCCCTTTGTTCTTGGTTCTCCCTTTTTCTCCCAAAACTGGTTCTCTTTTCTTTTTACGTGAAACTGTTTTTCTTACTGACCTTCTATTTCCTTAACTCCTTCTATTTTCATTAACTCCCTCTAAATATTTCACTTAACTCCCATAACTACTAATAACTTACAATAACTCCCCACATTTTCAAATAACTATTATTTTCTCCTATTTCACTTAAATAATAAAAATAATCACTAATTATCATATAATAGTAACAATAATCATTTAATCAAATATCACACACCACATATCCACATAAATCATCTAAAAATCAAATAAAATATTCAAAAGCAACCGAAAATAATAAAATAAAAACTAGAGCGTTACACACAAGCTCAAGTTTGATGAATTGAGTGGTGGCCCGCCAAGGGCATGTCTCCATGGATTTTTTTTGAAAAAAATTTGAAAAATGGTAAATATATGGGAAAGGTATATTGAACACAGTAACCACTATTTTCCCTAACAACTTTGAGTTGCCCCAGTTCCGGGTCTTTAATTTGCTTTGATTTGCAGATGCTTCGAATCGGAGGTCTTTTGATGACTGGATGCCCCAGGTTGACTGTGTCTGACTGGATGCAGTTACTTTGTCTTGTGATCCTTAACTTTTGCAAAGACCGCCCTTTCGATTTTTCGATCTATCAGGATAATCATTTTTGTTCATGTCTCTAATTTTTGCCTGGACCGCCCTTTCGGGTTTTTAGTCCACCGAGACGCTCCTTTATGCCTATGCCGCCTTTTCGGGTTTTCGGCTTACCGAGCTGTTCTGATGATTTTTCGATTTGATTGATTTTTTTGTATATTTTGACAAAGTATTTCTTGACTGCACCGGCATGCGGGTTTGTCAACGTTTTGTTGAAAGTATTTTCACAAGAGTCATTGCACATGGGCATTCATGGTTAGGCATCTACTTGCCCTAGAGTCTGGTTGGAAAGATAGTGTATTTTTTAGCACAAGGTTTTTCTTGAAATCCGCAGGGACGAGCCTTCTTGTTGGAAGTTTGTTTCAACCTCTCTTGATATAGTTGTACAAGGCTGTCATGCATTTTGAGTTCAATCTAGCTTGAATTTCAGCAAAACTCCGATTGACGGGACTTCGACGACCTCCATGTTGTATACTGAGGGACGGAGGGGGGGCTTCCCCTGTTGAAGTGTTCCCTCGAAGTATGGTGCTAGCATCTTGTGCCAGTCTTTGTGAGTGAATGCCCTTTTTGGACACTCTTTTCTGTTTTCGATTCTGACGGCTAAGATGCCCCAGTAGGCGAGAAATTTTGACGGGATGTTCTTCATCTTTCTCGAGTTTTGGACACAAGGAACTCAAAGTTGGGAGAGACTATAGGGTTAAAGTGTTCAACGAGTTTATTACTGCATTCTTTGATTATTCGATTTTTACAAGTAGGTATAGGTTATGATTATGCAGATATTTGAGAATGATTAAAAAAAAATTGGGTTTTTTCGTATTACCACTTTTACTGAAAAAAACACAAAACAAAATAAAGCAAAGTTGGGATCAAGACGACTTTTTATTGATGATATAAACGCCTAAAGCAAAAAGCCCTATACAAGTTCGCTTTCGTCTCGGGCGGGATGAAAGGATTTTTTTGAAAAGCAGCCAACAACAAAACAACGCATTATTTGAACAGACTGGGTAACGGAAAAAACATCAACGACGACCCATTTGCGGAGAACTACTCCACCATATTGATAGATTAGGTCCCATGATTTGGTACATTTGGACTCAATCTTCGAAAGATAGGATATTGGCCCGAATCAGTTTCTGGACTTCAGTCTTCAAAAAGCGATAGTGCTCGACGTCATGGCCGGGTGCTCCTTGATGGAAGGCACAGAAGAGGTTAGGTTGATACCAAACCGGCAACTCGTTAGGCACCTGAGGAGGCGCTCTAGTTTGGACAAGGTTCCTCTGGAGCAGGATGGGGAGTAGCTCCGCATATGTCATTGGGATCGGGTCAAATTGAGGAGCCCTTTAAACACGATTCCGTTGTCGAGGCTGCTGTTGGCGTTGTGGCCCTTGCTGGAACTGCGGTTGATCCTATAAAGCCAACATATAAGCTACCAAGGTACTCAACTCCTCTATCTCGGCATGAAGTGTTATCACCTCTTCACGAATCTCGTGAACCTTTTGTTCAAGCTGATCCATTTTTCTTTAGTGTTTGCCCGAGTGTTGTAAATGCGAGTTCGTTTCGGAGGAGGATGTCAGGACACTTTTGAGATGGACTGACCCTTTTTATTGAAAGAAAACAATGTGTGAGACTCTAACTTGAAACTATGAATGCAAAATGATGCATGATGCGTTTATGCAAAAATAGGAAGAACAATTTTTTTTTTGAAGGGTTTATCAAACTGAATTGTAAACATTGCAGAGGAACATGGTTTTATTTGTAGATTGGGAAGATATTGCACTCGGTTCCTTTTTCAAAAGTAAGAACGAAACCAAGGAAAAAGTTCTTAACAAAAGCTAAAGCTTTAGTTGAGATTTTTGAAGTTGTATTTCTTGATATTCCTCCTTACAAGGTTCGTTTATCTGTGATGTTTGCAAGAAACTTTTCTAAACCCTTCGATATTTTGAAGAAAAAAGTTTTTATGAATGAACGCATGCATGCATGAATTATGCTACACAAATGGTGAAATCATGGTGAGGTTTAGTCCATATTGTTGGAGTTGAGGGACAATACGCCGTAGGGTAGGGACTATGGCTTTATTTGTACCTGTATCACGGGTTCTACAAAGTCCCCAAAGTCCAACCCCCTTTGAATTTTATTGGATGACGGGACAACACCCGATCCAATAACGTCCGTAGGAAAGTCTCGTTTGAGTGTAGTATCGTGTGTCGACTAATACCAAGACAACACTTGGTTAGCCACCGCACTACATCCTAAGAGGCCAAGATGGGTTAAGGGTAACTAAAGGTCCTTAGCTTTGACGGAAACTTAAAAGTAATAAAGTCAAAACGTGACAACACACGTCGACATATACTACTTCAAGATCCTCCGCTAAGTGTGGTTATATCACATGTTCCAAAACACGAGAATACTCTCGGAATGTCACTATGATTCTACCACTCCTATCTTAAATTTTTCTCAAGCCCGGGTTAGGACTTATCTCACCACTCACGTTAAGAACGAAAAAATGAAGGAAGAAAACATATACACATATTTCCATCTTTTGTTTTTGTTTTTTTTGTTAAGCAAGTTATGGCACAAAAATTTAAACAAAGTCAAGTTAGGCTTAACCCTCGAATATAATCCCCAGTGAAGTCGCCATTTCTGTCGCGTCATTTTTCAGGACATCATCGCTATTTGACTAGCTTTGACTCACTATTTTTGTTCACGACTGAACTTTTTAATTTTTTAAAGAAAGGGGAAAAAAAGTTCAAATTATCCATTTGAGAGAGATTAGGGTTCGGGGGTTAGTTATATTTAGGGAAGGTATTAGCACCCTAAATATTCGTAGTACTCTACGAGAACCTTTTGACTTTATTCAAATTTTTATGTGCTATTACTTGCTTAATTTTGTTTAAAAGAAGGAATTTGAGAACGGTGAATGAAAGAAAAGAAAGAGGCCTATTATCTATATTTTTATTGATTTGAAAGGACGACCGTCCTTTGCCTACGTACCCGTGAGGGATCAAAACCTCGTAGTTCGGGGTAGAAATTGACGTTTGATTGGTTTTGTGTTTTTTATTGGTTTTTGAGAAGGTTTTAAAATAAAAAGCCAAGCGACGAAATAAGCTTGTTTGTGTTTTTTAATGTTGAAGAAAATAGACTCGAAGTAGAATTAAATTGATTTGAAATTTGATTAAGAAAAGAAAATAGAAAGAACGATCGCTTGATGAAAAATCAAGGTTTATTATGAAAATATTTTGTGATTTTGTTATTTGAATGTTTTTGTTGTTTTTGATATTGTTGTGTTTGTAGGAAAATGTTTTTGGGTTTTTTATTATTGTGCTAGAAAATGTTTTTGGGTTTTTTTTATTATTGTGCTTGACAAGAGTTTTATCTTGCTCCTACGTATCTCCTGGTGCGATGGAGAAATCAAAGCTACGTAGTTCTGTGGCAAGAAAAAGTTTTTGTGTTTATTGTTTTTATTTATGAAAATGATTTGGTCGCGCTTGGGCAAAAAGATTGCTTAAAAAAAAGGAGGCGGATTCACACTTGGGCGATGGCATCCGTTTGAGAAAAATTAAACACGCATGGCGTGAAAAGAAGATTTGCTTAAAAAAGAGGGGCAGACTCGCATTTGAGCGATGGCGTCCGTTTGAGAAAAATTAAACGCGCGGCGTGAAAAGAAGATTTGCTTAAAAAAAGGAGGCGGATTCGCACTTGAGCGATGACATCCGTTTGAGAAAAATTAAACGCGCATGGCGTGAAAAAAGATTTTTTTGTTTATTGTTAGTTCAACAAAATAAATAGTATTTTATATATATATATATATATATAGGACCAGAACATTCTGGAGAAGGATTATATTAACAGAATGAGAAAAATGATGTTAAAATGAATTATGAAGTTATTTTAGCACAGACCAGAATATTCTGGAAAAATATAAAATAAAAAGTAGAATAATATTACTGATAAATATTGGACCAGAGAACTCTGGGTTAATTTGATTATTAATTAGGACCAGAGAATAATTAAATTAAACAAAAATATAATATTAACAGTTAGTTTAGGACCAGAACACTCTGGATTATTTTAATTAACAAGGACCAGATTGTTCTGGAGAATAATTATATTAAACAAAAACATAGTATTAACATTTAGTTTAGGACCACAGCACTCTGGATTAAGATGTATCACTACAAGAATTCTGGTTTTTATTGGCGGAAATAATCCCTCAGTAATGCCAAAAATCCCTCAGTAATATGTATTACTGGCGGATATGAATCCCTCAGTAATATGTCATAGATAGGTTCTGCATGTACGAGTCATAAAAATTTGGATGGAAATGTCTAAAAGCCTAAAGTTTAGTTATGCTTAAGCAATATAATATTTAAATATAGTGAAGAACTCTCCAAGTGACACAAAGTAAAAGGCTAACAAAAAAAAAAGGCACGTGTACTTCATGAAGGAGACCAACATATGAAACTAAGTTTTGTTCAAAAAAAAAAAATGAAACTAAGCATGTTCAGAAGCTAAAAGGCATGTATATTTCTACTCCTTGCATTTCAATTCATTTTGTCTAATTTGTTCATAATTTAAATATTTCAAGAAATTTCTAACGAGATCCTTAAATAATAAATTGATACTTTTACAAATAGAGAACATATGTATGTGAAAGAGAACAGTACCAATGTTGAGGCATTTATAATTTTAGTACTCAATTTCTATAAAAGAAATAAAGATATAGACTTACTTCCTTGTTGAGGCATAAATAATTATCAGTTGGTGATGTTGTGGATGTTTTGTCTTCACGGGTCCTACAAATTTTAATTGGTTAAGCATTAAAAACATAGAACATCATGAGCTTATATGAAAAACCATAAGAAAACAACAAGAGAAAGAATATGATATGCTGATCATTCTAAGATAAACTGTAACTTAACAATGTTAAATATGCCATTCAAAATGAAGTGCAACTAACAATGTTAATACATAAAGTGTTCATATTGATTACTTGCAAGACTAAGTATACTCCCTACGATAACTCTCCCAAATTTAATGTAATGGATGAATTGTCCATAGTCTTTGATTCCTAAAAGACTAACTTTTGTGGTCCAAAGAATTACATACCAGAGACTCACCAAATAAAGTGGATGTGGTCATACACAATTGTTGTTATGTGGTCTAACTCGAGTTAAGCTTCTTAAGTATAACCAATGAAGCATAGACTCCAACACGAACATCTGACACGACACCGCTAATGTAAAAGATATAGGACACGAACACCATTATATATATGTTAAATTATTTATAGACAGTCTAAAATGAAAATCAAGATACATACATAAGCACCTAACTTGAGTAATTTATTTCATTATAAAAAGTTCTAAGACAAGATATCATAGTGTTTGTATTTATTTATTCACCATGGCTTTTGGCCCACTCATCAGCCATCTTGACAAGAATGACAACATAGGGTATATGCTTATGAGCAATAGGGTCTTGCACATTCAATTCAAACCCCTCGGCAAACTTGTGGGTATACATGTAATGAGAACATAGAGTGGAAGAACCGTGTGTGGTCTTTTCTTTTAAACAATTATATTGGTTGACAAGTGAAATCAATGAAGCAGAACAGGATCATATAAAATACAAAACTAGTCTAATACCTCTTGAGTTCAGGCCAAGGATTGTTTAACCGAAGAGCATCTAGAAAATGCTCAGGCTTTGACTCAATCACAGTATGTTCCTATCAGACCCAACAAGTCTCTCTCTAAGTGAGATGAAAAACAATCGTCTAATAGAAGTTGCAAGAATTATAGTAGCACACCTGCGTTGCAACAACCAAAGTATACTTAGAAAAGAATGATGGTTTTGTCTCAATCAATTTATCCGGATACTCTTCTATATATTTTTCTTTAACTGCATCATTCAGCTCCTGGAGAAATGATCGCACACATTTTGCCTTTGACTCTCTAAGGCTTGCTTCATCAACTACAAAGAAGATAATGTACCAAAAAAATTGTTTCCAAGGTCACCGACTTCAACTTTTGATCCATCAACAACAGTGATGCTTCCAATCCCACCAAGATCAAGATTTGTAAGTGTCTCGGAACCAGTAGGGCCACAATTGAGTAAGCAAATATTTGATTTCTCAAGGGCTGTCTGTTCTTGGTCACCCCATGTTCTGCATTTTCAAGAGTAAATATTTTGCCATCCAAATCAGATCAGAGACGTCATAAATATTACCCAAATAAAACAGTAAGAAACTGATAAACAGATAACAATTTAGTCTTATATATCAGAATAGATGTGATTAAACACGCACACACTTGGTCTCAAAGCAATCGAAGAAGATCATGACCAATAGCTATCTCAACTGTGGTCAAATGCAACCAATTCAGCCACAACAGTGGTCATGTTTCACTTTCAGAAACATAAATAGTGGCGGAATTTGAACAAACCACTATTATTCCGCAACACACAATTCAATCACAGTGTGAGAAGAAAATATGAGACAAACCTTCTAAATCAAAATTCCTTCCATCCTTAAGTATTGTTCTTGCTAGCTCCACCTGAAAGAAAATAAAACAAATTGATAAGAAAAGTGATGAACGAAGATAACAATAAAATTGTAAAAGAAGTTTAAACCTTTATACACAACATGAAAAAGGGTCCCTAGTTTTGCATTGAATTTAACAAAGTGTGTTGCTTTAGTTTTACCTCATCAATAGTCTTTTGTAAGCACAATTGGTTGGCCATTCAGAAATTCCTTCAAGATATTGTTACATATGCCAAGTCTTTAAAATATACAAAGAAACCGAAATGCAAAAAACAAAAACAATATTTAACTCCTTAATGTACAAAATCGAAATTCTTTGCAGTTTGGTCTAATAATTATGTACTAGGAATCAAAATTGAGGGATTAAACATCAAGCATATCAAATTGGGGAAATCAAAACAGTATTTCATGATTCATCCTTTGCAAAATCAATATTGGGGAAATCAAAATTGGGGACTAAACAAGCATAATAAACTGAGGAAACAATCAACCCATTAACAACAACAACAAACATCAAAATTGGAGAAGGAATCGAATGGCTTACCTAATGCAGCAGCAAGGAGACGAGATTTCTGGTCCAACGGTGTTGTCGTGTCGTGTTGAACTTATTGAGTCTTCAGTGAGGTTGAGGACGGGAGGCAGAGATGAGATGAGACTTGAGAGGTGAGGAGGCGTTGAGGTTGAGGGATGTTAGCCTCGTGGTGGTGATGGGTGGCGAGAGAAATGTCTGAAGGTGAAGAGAAGAGACAGGTCGCGAGAGAGAAGAGCGAGGGTGTTATGTGTTTGTGTAAAAAAAAAAAAGGGGTACTGACTGATTTTGCAATTTGTCACAACATTATTGGCGGAAAAAATCCACCAGTAATATAAGGTAGATTGGTCATTAACATTATTGACAGATTTATCCATCAGTAAAGTAATTCACTGAATTATTGAGGGTTTATTCCGTCAGTAATGTTATTGAGGGCTTTTTTTGTGTTACTGAAGGTTTATTCCGCCAGTAATTACTGAGGGCCTAAATCTCTCAATAATGCAATTTTAAATTGGTTAGTAATATAGAGAATTCTTGTAGTGTATGTATTTAGTGTAAAATAAATGGAAAGGTAGAGAGAGGAAATAGGAAAGAAAGAAGAGAAAAGGAGAAGAAGAAAGAGGAAAGAGGAAAAGGAAAGATGATATACCTTTGTGGGGAGAATAGGAGAAAAAAGAAAGAAAATGAGGGTTGTTTTGTTTTTGGTAGTGATAGTATTTTTTTTTTTGTTGATTTATGGTGGTTTTATGTTGATTTGTAGTGATGATTGTGTGATTTTTTTGTAGTTTTAATGGTGGTTTATGTTATGGTTTATGTGGTTTTAATGATGGTTTATGTGGTTTCAATGGTGGTTTATGTGGTGGTTGTGTTGTTGATGATGAAGAAAATAAACATGCTAAGAAAAAAGATGTGTAGTTGTGTGTTGCTATTTTTTGTTCTCCCAAATTTTTATTTTTTTTTCCATTTTGTGGTAAAACCTCCTTTATTTATAGATGTTTGGATACTTGGAGATCAAGCTAAAATGGAAGCTTAAATATTTAAATTTTGAGCTATTGAAAGCAAGTTGTCATGTGATGTCACCTTGATGATGTCACTTTATTTCATTTGTAGTATGACCAGAACGTTCTGGTATATGCTCCAGATCATTCTTGATAAATTTTCAGTTTTATGTTTCTTTTCTTTTTAATTAGTTTAAAATAAAAATTAAAAAAAGACAATAAAAAGAGAAAATATTAATAAAAATAAAAAATAAAAATAAAAAAATAAAAAATAAAAAAGGACTAAAATAGAATAACTAAAAAAGGTGGACAAAAATGAGGTATTTTAAATAACCTATGCCAGAATTTTTCCTAAAAAGGCAAAAAAAAAAAAAAAATCGGGCCAAAAGACAAGTGAAAATGGGATCTTAGGTCAAAAATTGGGGTATGACAGTCACGATTATGGCAAGTGTACCAGTCGTTTTCATTAAGTAACAAGGTGATAAGTAGAGTATCGTATCTACATGGATTGTTCTTTCGTTCGAACAATTCTTGTTACTTATTTTTTTTAAGTTTGACAGTATAAAAGATAAGGGTTTAGAAGTCTTGCAATTTTTATTTGTTTGCAACAATGAAAGTTTACCTGTTTTTGGTTGCAGAAAAGTAAAGAGCGGTTAGGATTCTTCGAATCCCCTTTGTATATTCGTTGTTGGATATTACGTAATCTAAATGTCGTTCTTATTTATCTTTTGGTGACTATAAAAGTGATGAGGTCGTTGGTATTTTCCTAAATAGGTAGGGCACCACCTGACCCAATGGGTTTTAGCCATTGGGTACCTAACCAGGCTTTTCCTTCCGATGGCTAACTGCACCTTCTGATCACACGATGATCCTTATGTGCGGGGTCTTGTTAAGTCAAAGGTACTTAAATTATCTTTCTAGTGTTTCCCAAGGCAATGAAGGCCAAGGCTCCCTTGTAACGCCTTATTTATTTATTTAATTGTTTTGTTGAGTTTAGAGTCTAATTATATAATTTATTTGATTATGTGGTATGTTGATATTTTATTAAGTGGCTTTATTTAATTATTTAGTAGAATATGTCTAAAATGGAATAACTAGACTTGAGGGGCTAAATTGGATTTAGAGGAGTTTAGTGGACTTAAGTGGAATTAAGAGAGTTGGTTAAGGATATAAAAATAAAAAACTAAGAGTCAGAATAGTTTTTACGTAAAACAAGCTTTTGGGAGAAAAGGGAGAAAGTGAGAAGACAGAGAAGAAGAGCTGTGGTCTGCGATTTCATCATCTAAGGTAAGGGTGGGACTAGCTTTCTCTAATAATGGGTTATATGATTCTGAAATTGAGTTTAACATGTTGTAGGTAGTGAATTTGAGAATTTAGGAATTAGGTTAAATTTCATAAAAATAATGTAGAAAATGTATGAATTGCATGAATTAATGTAAGGAAGTGTTGTCTAAGTCGTAGATTATCCGTAGGTATTGATTCCTATCAATTTTGGGGTTTGGGATGTCGAATTTTGATTTCTGGAGTGAGAATCTAGGTTTGTTCGCAGACCCTTCTGTCATCGCTCGCCTCAGCGAGTGTTTATCCTCGTCTAGCGAGTTGATGTAGTAGCTCACCTAGCGAGCAAGTTATCCGCCCGACGAGTAGTCCCAACTCGCCATAGCGAGTGCTTTCCTCGCCTAGCGAGCTGTTCAGTATAAGATAGTGACTTTTTAGGAAAATGATGTTTTGGGTCAAGTCTTATGTAACACCCCGTTTCCCAAAACGACGTAATAATAATAATAATAATAATAATAATAATAATAATAATAATAATAATAATAATAATAATAATAATAATAATAATAATAATAATAATAATAATAATAATAATAATAATAATAATAATCAGAGTTATTCAACATACAACGGAGCATTACACTACTTTTCAAAAACTTTCTTAAATAGAAAATAAAACTATTTAATCCAACATATCATTCTCATAAAATCTGCAGCGGAATTATTCTTTTAAAATCAATCATCAACTACAACATAGTTCTTTGGCGCAAGGCCTCAACATAACAATATTATTTAACAAATAAACCTTCAACAACATATTCTTCAAAAAGAAATGATACATAAAGGAATGCAAGAAAAGACAACGATTCCCCCATCCCGTTACGTATCAGAGCCCTAAGACACAAGAGCCAACATCTCACTAGCCTTCATTACCTGCACTTGCCCACAAGGCGGCAATTCCAACAGAAGGGGTGAGTTCACAAATCAAAAATAATATATATATAATGAATCATCAACTTGAATTAAAACACATCAACAAATATATCAATATCCATACATATATGGCATCATCATTCATCAACAATATTTCTTCATTTAAATAATTACAACAACAACTTTTGTGGCGTCATCACACCAACAACAACTCTCACCGACGCGACTATGCAAGGACTTCAACTATGCAACGACATCAACTACAAAATGCAACATGCATGTGGTACCATTTTACGCGCGTTGAATGACAAGCATTCCAGGGCATGAGCCCTCAACAATTGGATGGTTAAAGCATCCCAGGGCAATAAGCCCTCAACAGGTGAACGATAAAGCGTTCCAGGGCAATAAGCCCCCAACGGGTGAATGATAAACATTCCAGGGCAATAAGCCCCCAACAAATGCATATGAGTATGAATGGACTCAGTGGTGTATATCAGCATACAACCCAACAACATCTAATGGTGTATATCAGCATACAACCATACAACAACATCTTAGGATACCCTCCCCAACTGGACAATACCACTCAGCAACATCAAAGACAAACTCACACTTAGCATGAATAATTAGTTTCATAGAACTTACATAATTTCATCATATTCATCTTCATATATAAATTTTACCCTCTAAACAATTCTAAATAAATCCAATAAATATGTTAGGAAGCTTAGGTTTGGGTTAGGAGCATTTAGAAAAATCACACAAAATGGTCGCACAGGACCCAGCTCGCTTAAGCGAGCAACTGCTCGCTTGAGCGAACAAATTCACGTAAGTTTGGGTTTTGCTCGCTTGCAGCTCGCTTACGGTTCGCTTAAGCAAACAGGCTATTTTCAAAATTCTGGGCAAAATTTGGCGTCTCTCGCTTAAGCGACGGGGACTTCGCTTAAGCGACGCAAATGTCGAAAGTCAGGTTCAAGTTCGCTTGGTGTTCGCTTATGGTTCGCTTGAGCGAACGGGCGAAATTTCAATCCTGGGCAGGGGAAGTGTCACTCGCTTGAGCGAACGGCTTGCTCGCTTGAGCGAGCGCTCATCTGGGCAGATTTTCAACTACGATTTCTTAAACCCTTTTTCATCCAAAAACCCAATTTTAATCCCCCAATCACCCAAATTGATTTACAGAAACGTTTACAGGTCTTATATACATCATAACATCATAAACAATTCAGAAAAACACAATCAACAGCATAAATCAACAACATTAGGCAATTCATCATATTCTTGAAAAACCTAAAACAGTATACAATTCTCAATCCAAATTCATGAAACATGCATATATATATCACAATTGAAATGTTAGCCCACCCTTACCTGATTAGATGAACAATTAAGCTACAGAAATTCAATCTCTCACTCCCTTCTAGCAATTCCCCTTGGTTCTTGGTTCTTCTCTCTTTTCTCCCAAAACTTGAGTTTTCTCTGATACGTGAAAAAAAAAATGCTACAGACTTTCTATTTTCTTTTCCCACAAAACATAACCTCCCTTTTCTCTTAACTCCCTCCTTAATTTCATTTAACTCCTAATAATTCCCTTAATTCTAATAAATCCCTTTAACCAAATAAATATTTATATTTCTCCTATTTTATTAAATAACACAAAATCATAACTAATTATCATATAATACAATATAAATCAAATAACAACATCACATAAGTCACATAATTTATTTTAAAGTATATAAAATACATAAAACATATTAAAATCAACCAAAAATAATAAAATAACAACTAGGGCGTTACATTATATGACTTTGAGTGCCTTTTTATGTTTAAAAATTATGGGACTATTTTCGGAATCACATTGGGGCATTGAGGAGTTAAAATTTGGATTTTTGGGTGAAATATGTCACAAAGCCGTAGCTACCCTGTTTTGCTCGCCTTAGGCGAGTAACCTTCCTCGCCTCACGAGTTGCTCTTGCTGCGTGCTCGCCACCGCGAGTAGATGTCCTCGCCTCGCGAGCTGTGCAGTTTCAGACTGCCTGGGTTGTATTCTTGTGCCGTTTTCAGTTGTTTCTGCTTTGATTTGAACTTTGTTATAAACATGTAAACTGTTGATAATTAGCTTACCTTTCCAGTAGCTTTGAATTGATATGCAAATCTCCTATGATCGTTTTTATATGAATTTATGACGATGATGTCGTCAAAGTTGTAAGTTGTTGTCTAAGTTGTTGGAGTTGTAAGTTATTGTCTAAGTTGTTGGAGTTGTAAGTGTAACGCCCCCTTTATCTATTTAATTATTTTATTAGAGTATATAGTATATTATTATATATTATGATTTTTGGTGATTATGCGATGTATAAATGATGTTGTGACGTGATGCTTATTTTATTATTTAATAAAATAAGATATGTGATGTTTATATATATATTTATATGAAAAATAAAGATTTGTTAGTAAATATATATATTTTGAGAGATGGGGTTATATTTATAAAAACAAAGAGTTGTGAGGGTTGAGATAGAATAAGATAAGTTGAGAAGAGGTTTATAAGGAAACTAGGTTAAGGAAAAAGTTAGTACGCGTTACAGACTTTTGGGAAAAAGGGGAAAAACAGCTAGAGAGAAGAGAAGAGGCTAGGTGCTGCAATTCTGCAATTTTTCCAGGTAAGGGTGAGCCTAACTTCATTATTATTAACTGTAATTCATCTGTTTGAGATTAACTAAGGGATTGGGAAGAATTTTGAGAGAGTTCATGAATTAGGGTTTTGATGGATTTTGATGAATTGATGTGAAATTGATGTAAATTGCTGTGTAAACGTGTAACAGAACCTAGGTTAATCACTAGAATAACATTGTTGATGAGTTAGAGGCTTAACAAGAGAGAGTTGAGACGTGTCGGTGAGAATTGGGGCAAACCCGTAGTGAACCTGTCACCGCTCGCCGGTGGCGAGTGATCTACTCACCGTGGCGAGTAAGTCCACATCGCTCGCGAGGCGAGCAGGACAGCTCGCCGTGGCGAGCATGACCTTTGAAAATTGAGATTTTTGCCCAACTTTAGATGGTTTTAAGTGCCTTAATATTTATAAGATTGATCTGTGAAGTTGTTAGGATCAAATTGGACCTAGGGAACCCTAAAACGAAGATTTTAGGCGAAAAATGTCAAAAAGGCCGAGAGCACCCTGTTTTGCTCGCCTGTGACTCGCCCCCAACTCGCCTTTGGCGAGTAGCATTTGGAAAGAGCTCGCCTTAGGCGAGCAGACCACTCGCCGTGGCGAGTGAGTGTGTTTCTGGACTGTTGCTTCGTTTGCGATCTGTCTCACATGGGACTTTGAGAGTAGACCTTTGGGTAGTGTTAGAGATGTTTTATCACCTGGGATACAGTCTGTAATGATAATTAAGGATGGTTCTCTTATGTTGGTGCTAATGCGAAGTATTGTTTATATTGAATGATTTATAAGCATGATGTTAAGCGACGATATGATGATGTTTATGTGTTGTTGAATATGTGTTTAATATGCTGAACTTCTGCCATGTATTTATCATAATTGCATGTGTCAGCTTTGAGTTGTTAACGACGTTTGAGATGTTGTGCTTGTAACACCCCGTTTCCCAAAAACGACGTAATAATAATAATAATCAGAGTTATTCCACATCAAACGGAGCATTACACTACTTTCCAAAATTTATTTAAATAGAATATAAAACTATTCAAATACCAACAAAATCATCTTTATAAAACTCTACAGCGGAAATCTTTAATTTAAATCATCTTCATTCAACTACAACAAAATTCATTGGCACAAGGCCTCAACATAACAATATTATTCAACAATTAAATCTTCAACAACATATTCTTCGAAGAAATGATACATAAAGGAATGCAAGAAAAGACAACGATTCCCCATACCTGTTACGTATCAGAGCCCTAGACACAAGAGCCAACATAACACTAGTCTTCATTACCTGCACTTGCCCACAAGGCGGCAATTCCAACAGAAGGGGTGAGTTCACAAAATCAAAAGTAATATATATATATAGATATATAAATCATCAATTCAAATTGAAAACATCAACATTCATTAGCATTCATCAACAACAACATTAACAATAATCATCTCAACAATAGCATCTCATTTCATCTTTGATTTACAACAACAACAACGACTCTTGTGGCGACATCTCACCAACAACAACTATGCAAAAACCTCAACTACTAATGCAATATGCATGTGGTACCATACTACGCGCGTTGAATGCTAAGCATTCCAGGGCATGAGCCCCTAACAGTTTAGATGGTTAAAGCATCCCGGGGCAATAAGCCCCCAACAGATGAACGATAAAGTGTTCCAGGGCAATAAGCCCCCAACGGGTGAATGATAAACATTCCAGGGCAATAAGCCCCCAGCAAATGCATATGAGTATGAATGACTCTATGGTGTATATCTGCATACAACCCAACAACATCTAATGGTGTATATCAGCATACAACCAGACTACAACAACTTAGGATACCCTCCCCAACTCGACAATACCACTCAACGTCATCAAAGGCAACTCACTTAGCAAGGCATATTTATTTTCATGCAAACATACATAACTTCATCTTAATCATCCTCATAATATAGTTTAACCATCTAAACAATTTTAAATAAATCCAACAATCATATTAGGAAGCTTAGGTTTGGGTTAGGAGCACTTAGAAAAATCACACAAAATGGTCGCACAGGACCCAGCTCGCTTAAGCGAGCAGTTGCTCAAGCGAGCAGTTGCTCGCTTGAGCGAACAAATTCACGTAAGTTTGGGTTTCGCTCGCTTACGGTTCGCTTACAGTTCGCTTAAGCGAACAGGCCATTTTCTAAAATTCTGGGCAAAATTCGCGTTGCTCGCTTAAGCGACGGGCAGCTCGCTTAAGCGACCAAAAAGACGTAACTTCAGGTCTTACACGCTTGGAGTTCGCTTGGCGCTCGCTTGAGCGAACGGGCGCGAAACAATTCTAGGCAGGGGAAAGTGCCGCTCGCTTGAGCGACGGCTTGCTCGCTTGAGCGAGCGTTCATCTGGGCAGATTTCCAACTACGATTTCTTAAACCCTTTTTCATCGAAAAACCCAATTTTAATCCCCCAATCACCCAAATTGATTTACAGAAATGTTTTCAGGTCTTAAATACAACATAACAGCATAAACAACTCAGAAAGCACAATTAACAACACAATTCAACTCATTAGGCAATTCATCATATCCTTGAAAAACCTAAAACAGTATAACAATTTTCAATCCAAATTCATGAAACATGCATATATGTATATCACAATTGAAATGCTAACCCACCCTTACCTTAATTCAGCAAATTCTACAGAAAAATGGACAAATTCTCTCTTCCTAGCTCTTCCCTTGGCTTCCCTCAAAAGCTCTTGTTTTTCCTCTGATACGTGCAATTGTTTTTCTTTCCTTACTGACTTTCTATTTCCCACAAAGTGTAACCTCCCTTTTCCTTTTACTCCCTACTTAATTTCTATTAATTTTCATTAACCCCCTCCTCCTTAATCCTAATAATTATAAATAATTCTCTTTAATCAAATAAATAATATTCCTCCTCCTATTTTACTTAAATAGCAAAAAATCACACAAATAATTATATGATAAATAACAACACATCAAATATTCACATAAATCACATAAATTATATAAAATACATAAAACATATTAAAATCAACCAAAATAGTAAAATACTAACTAGGGCGTTACAGTGCTAACTTGTTTAAGATATAAAGAGTTGAGTCCATGCATTTGCATAATCTGAGACGGTGGAGCTTTTGCTGAAAGCGACGGTGGAGCATTTGCTCAAAGCGACGGTGAAGCATATTAATGCTTATATATGGTACCACATGCATGATGTCAAGATGTTAGGGTTGCATTTTGTTGAGTCAAATTGTTGACATACTATGAGACGATGTTTTAAGACGATGATGTGTTATTTGAGATGTTCATGATGATGACGTTATCCTTGTGTTTTAATGATGTGATATATGTGATGAGTTATGTTGTTAATCATAAATATTTGAATTGTATGTTAATACTATTGTTGTGAATATCACCCCTTCTGTTGGAATTGCCGCCTTGTGGGCAAGTGCATGTAACCAAGCTTAGGTGCGCCGATGTGAGGAGTCTTTGTGTGATGTCGTAGGAATGCTCTAATACGTAACAGGATGGGGTCTTTGCTATGAGTCTATTCCTTTATGTATCGTGTTAAACTAATTTATGACTTTAAGATTTTTGATGAATTTTTGAGACGTTTATGAGGCCTAGAGCCAAGACCTTTTTGAAAGGATTTTGAATTATGATTCCGCTGCTACAGTTGAATATTTTGCGAAGAATAAATTATTATTTATTTTGTTTTAAAGATTTTATTTTGGGAATGTGACACTCCTTTGTGATGTACTCTGATATATGTATTTATTTAATGAAATTTTTAAGTCGGGAAATTGGGGTGTTACAATTGGTATCAGAGCAGGTTGGTCCGTCCGGCCAAATAGAGAGTCGAGCGACGTTGTCTTAGAGTTAGAATACTATAGTTGTATTATTCTAACTTATGTTTGCTTTGTAGAGAACTAAGATGGCTGGTAGAAATGATGCTGCTCTTGCTGCTGCCTTGCAAGCAATGGCTAATGTTGTGGGTAATCAGTGTTGGAACAAAATGTGTTTAACAATAAACCCTAAAGAGTTTTGATGATAACAAGGTATTAAAAATTGACAATTGGTATTGCTAACATTTGTTCAAGTGTACAGGACCATAAACAAAGTGTTATATCTTAACAAGGTTCTAGAAGAACAAATAAAGAGCAAAGGAAGTATTTATTTGAAGCTTAAAGCGCTCCTGAAGAAAAACGCTCATGAAGACTAGCGCTCCTGAAGAGTATGACGTCATCAGAAGCTGAAGGTCCTCAGAAGCTGATTCTTCAGAAGCATCAGTATTTCACCAGAAGCTAAATGATTCAAGATTTCATGATTTAAGTGTTGTATTTTGGAGCGAAAGTCATATAGAATTGACAGAAGAATAGTGGAATAATGCAACGGTCATTTCAAAAGGATTTGAAGTCATTTGGCTGCAAAGAAACAAGAAGCGTTGACATTGTACTCTGTACGAACTGTACAACCACCTTCTCCACTACTCTGTTCTTTGTCTCAGCTACCAGACAAGAATAAAAGCTCTCATGTACAACCAAGCATGCATCCTTGTTCCCTCTCAACCGGAATGGATTTGAAATTGATCCTTTATAGGACAATAACTTAATCAGGCAAAGAATCATTGGTGAAAGATCAAGCTTCAACAACGACTCTTTTTTGGATGTGTTGGCACTTACAACGTTCATTTCACACCTCTATATAAAGGAGTGAAGACTTGAAGAACAACAAGACTCTACAATATTTTAAAAGCGCCAAAACTCTGTCAAATTATTTAAGCATCCAAAGTTCACTTAGAATTTCAGTTTTCAAGTTCATATCTTTGAAATTCTTAAGTCTTTAGAGTCTGTATCTGATTTGTATTGTGAACACCACTGATTGTATATCAAGTGTTCAACCTCAAACATTTTCTGTGTAATTTTGTTTGATAGAAGTCTCTTGCTTGTGTCTTGAGCATTAGAAGTCTCTTGACTGTGTTCTTGAGCATTTGAAGTATCTTGCTTGTGTGCTTGAGCATTTGTAATCAGATATTACTTTAGTGAACTCTCCTTGGAAGTGCAAGGGGGACAGGACTACTTCCGGTTTGTGGAAGGAACCTGTATAAATTGCTTGTGTCCTGCTTTTTCTCTTTTCTCTCTGTTTATCATTCCGCTGCATACGCTCCTGAACATCATCTTCAGAAGTTGTCTTATCTGCTTCTGATCATACGTGTTCTGAGTTTTAAAGAGAAAATGATAATTTGTCTAACACAATTCAACCCCCCTTCTTGTGTTTTTCTCCCCTTCAATTGGTATCTAGAGCATTGGTTCTGTTGTAAACACCTAATAGTGTAACAGTCCAAGATCTGAGAAAAACATGTATGCTGAATCATCTGTTTCTGGTTCTGCTGGCTCTGGTGGTAATCATCATGCTGTATCCTATGATTATAGTGAAAAGAAAACTGACTCAGGGAAGGTTCCAAAGTTTAATGGAGATCCTGAAGAGTTTTCTTGGTGGAAAACCAACTTCTACAGTTATATCATGGGCTTAGATGAAGAACTATGGGATATTCTGGAAGATGGAGTTGGTGACTTAGTCCTTGATGAAGAAGGAGCTGCTGTTGATAGAAAGATTCATACTCCTGCTCAGAAGAAGATGTACAAGAAACATCACAAGATCAGTGGCTCTCTGGTTTCTGTTATACCACGAGCAGAGTACATGAAGATGAGTGATAAATCAACTGTTAAAGCTATGTTTGCATCTTTATGTGCTAACTATGAAGGAAGCAAGAAAGTCAGAGAAGCCAAAGCACTGATGCTTGTTCATCAGTATGAGTTGTTCAAGATGAAGGATGATGAAAGTATTGAGGAGATGTACTCAAGATTTCAAACCCTAATCTCTGGACTCCAAATACTGAAGAAAAGCTATGTTGCTTCTGATCACGTGAGCAAGATTCTCAGAAGCCTGCCTGCCAGATGGAGACCAAAGGTGACTGCCATTGAGGAAGCTAAAGATTTAAACACTTTAAGTGTTGAAGATCTTGTTAGTTCTCTCAAAGTTCATGAGTTAATTCTTAATGAACATGAGTCCACTAAAAGGAGTAAATCAATAGCTCTTCCATCCAAAGGCAAGTCATTAAAAGCTCTCAAAGTGGCTGAGTCTGAAGAAGAAGATTCACCAACTAGAGATTCTGATGAAGAGGTAACTGAGATGATGGCTATGCTCTCAAACAGACTTCAGTATCTAGCCAAAAAGAACAAGAAGTTTGTGTCCAGAAGAGGTAGCTTCAGAAGCTCAAAGAAGGAAGATCAGAAGGGATGCTTCAATTGCAAGAAGCCTGGTCATTTCATTGCTGATTGCCCTGATCTTCAGAAGGAAAAAGCAAAGGAAAAGTCAAAGAAACCAACATTCAAGTCAAGCAAGTTCAAGAAACAATTAAAGCAGAGTTTGATGGCCACATGGGATAATTTGGATAGTGAATCTGAGTCTGACAAATAAGAATCTGATGAAGGTGCAAAGGTAGCTGTTGGGTTAGTAGCTACAACAACTTCAGACGCTGAAACTGAATCAGATTCAGAAGATGAAAACAAGATTTGTCTAAAAGCAAGAACAAAGCAAAAATCATGGTACCTGGACAGCGGTTGCTCAAGGCACATGACAAGAGAGAAGTCAATGTTCCTATCCCTCACAATGAAAGAAGGAGGAAATGTAAAGTTTGGAGGCAACCAGTCTGGGAAGATTATTGGTACGGGGACTATTGGTAACTCCTCTACCTCTATTAATAATGTGTGGTTGGTAGATGAGCTTGAACATAACCTATTGAGCATCAGTCAATTCTGTGACAATGGTTATGATGTATTATTTGAAAAAGCCAACTGCACAGTAATCAACAAGAATGATAAGTCCATAGTGTTCAAGGGAAAGAGAGTGGAAAATGTCTACAAAATCAATTTCTCTGAACTGGCTGATCAGAAGGTAATTTGCCTTCTGTCAATGAATGATAAGAAATGGATGTGGCATAGAAGGCTGGGACATGCTAACTGGAGATTAATCTCTAAGCTTAGCAAGTTACAGCTTGTCAAAGGCCTTCCTGACATTGATTATCATTCAGATGCACTCTGTGGTGCATGTCAGAAAGGTAAAATTGTTAAATCATCTTTCAAAGCAAAAGACAGTGTTTCCACCTCAAGACCCTTAGAACTGCTTCACATTGACCTATTTGGACCAGTTAGCACTGCATCCTTATATGGAAGTAAGTATGGATTAGTCATTGTTGATGATTACAGCAGATGGACTTGGGTGAAATTCCTGAATAGCAAAGATCATGCATACGATGTATTCAGTAACTTCTGTACCCTTATTCAATCTGAAAAAGAAGCCAAAATTTTGAAAATTAGAAGTGATCATGGTGGTGAATTTAAAAATGAGCCATTTGAAGCTTTTTGTGAAAAACATGGAATCTTCCATGAATTCTCTTCTCCTATAACTCCACAACAGAATGGGGTTGTAGAAAGAAAGAATAGAACTTTGCAAGAAATGGCCAGAACCATGATCCACGAAAACAATTTGGCAAAACATTTTTGGGCAGAAGCTGTGAATACATCGTGTTATGTCCAGAATAGGATCTACATCAGACCTATCTTGGAGAAAACAGCATATGAACTGTTTAAAGGAAGAAAACCCAATATCTCTTACTTTCATCAGTTTGGATGTACATGTTACATTCTAAACAACAAGCTCTACCTAAAGAAATTTGATGCCAAGGCCCAAAGAGGAATCTTTTTAGGTTACTCTGAAAGGTCAAAGGCATACAGAGTGTATAATTCAGAGACACTCTGTGTTGAAGAATCTATGCACGTTAAATTTGATGACAAAGAGCTTGAAGATAAAACTTCAAAGCAAGATGAAGGTTCTGCAGAGATACAGGTTCCTGAAGACATTCCAGAACCTAACCAGTCAGTTGAATCTGAAGATAGTCCAGAAGCTGCACCCACATCAGAAGCTCAAGATGAAGTTGCTCCTGATGGAGTTGCTCCTGATGAAGTTGCTCCTGATGAAGCACAAAATGGCTCACAACAAGCAGATTCATCCAACAACACTTTCAAATACAAGTCTTCTCATCCTGAGGATCAAATCATTGGAAGTAAAGAAAGTCCCAGAAGAACAAGATCACACTTCAGACAAGAAGAATCTATGATAGGACTAATATCAATGATTGAGCCTACAACAGTTGCAGAAGCACTTTCAGATGATGGATGGATCATAGCTATGCAAGAAGAGCTGAATCAATTTCAACGAAATGATGTGTGGGATCTGGTACCCAAACCTTCTCAGAAGAACATTATTGGAACAAAATGGGTATTCAGAAACAAGCTGAATGAGCAAGGTGAAGTAACCAGAAACAAAGCCAGACTTGTTGCACAGGGGTACAGTCAACAAGAAGGCATTGATTACACCGAAACATTTGCTCCAGTTGCAAGATTGGAAGCAATCAGGTTACTTTTATCTTATGCAATTAATCATGGAATAGTATTATATCAAATGGATGTCAAGAGTGCGTTTCTTAATGGTGTCATAGAAGAAGAAGTGTATGTCAAACAACCTCCTGGTTTTGAGGATCTGAAACATCCTGACCATGTTTACAAACTAAAGAAATCACTATATGGCTTGAAACAAGCTCCCAGAGCTTGGTATGATAGACTAAGTAATTTCCTGATTAAAAACGATTTTAAACGAGGTCAAGTTGATACAACACTCTTCAGAAGGACTCTTGAGAAAGACATTCTTGTTGTGCAAATATATGTTGATGATATAATATTTGGTTCTACTAATGCATCTCTTTGCAAGGAATTCTCTAAGTTAATGCAGGATGTATTTGAAATGAGCATGATGGGAGAGCTGAAGTTCTTCCTGGGCATTCAAATTAATCAAAGCAAAGATGGAGTATATGTTCATCAGACAAAATATACGAAGGAGCTTCTGAAGAAGTTCAAGCTTGAAGATTGCAAACTGACGAACACTCCAATGCATCCTACATGCACCTTAAGCAAAGAAGATGAAGGATCAAAAGTAGACCAGAAGCTATACAGAGGTATGATTGGTTCTCTGTTATACCTCACTGCATCTAGGCAGATATTTTATTCAGTGTATGCTTATGTGCAAGGTTTCAGTCAGATCCTATTGAATCTCATTTAACTGCAGTTAAAAGAATCTTCAGGTATCTAAAAGGAACAACTAATCTGGGACTTCTTTATAGAAAATCCTCAGATTACAAGCTAATTGGATTCTGTGATGCTGATTATGCTGGTGATAGGATTGAAAGAAAGTCAACCAGTGGCAATTGTCAATTCCTGGGTGATAATCTGATATCCTGGGCTAGCAAAAGACAAGCAACTATTGTTATGTCTACAGTAGAAGCAGAATACATTTCAGCTGCAAGTTGTTGCACACAACTACTCTGGATGAAACATCAGCTGGAATATTATCAGATACATGCTAACAGTATTCCCATCTTTTGTGATAATACTGCTGCTATATGTTTGTCAAAGAATCCAATTCTGCATTCAAAAGCCAAGCATATTGAAATCAAACACCATTTTATCAGAGATTATGTTCAAAAAGGAATTTAAGATATACAATTCATTGATACTGAGAATCAATGGGCTGATATATTTACTAAGCCTTTAACAGTTGAAAGATTTGATTTTATAAAGAAAAATTTGAACATGCATTATGTGTCTGATTAAAATTGCTTGCTCCTGAATAAGAAGTTTAGGTTCTGAAGTCACTTCAGAAGCCATAGTCCATCAGAAGCTCTTAAGTAAGGTTCTGAGGAGAATGTGCTCCTGATGAGTCATCAAAATTTCAAACATCAGAAGAGAATCTTTGTGCTCCTGAATAGTAGAAGTTAGTGGAATTTCTGGAGTTGCTTCTGGCAACATCTGTCCCACTAACTTATACAGCTCATCTGTAATCTGACAGCGTGGCATAAATGTATTGGTGTATAACTCAAAGGGCAATGATGATCTTTATGCTTTTCGTAGTACTATCTCGCGCCTCCAGCTGTCATTAATGCTGTGTTTGTTTGTCCCCTGTCATTCAAACGTTTTTACTAAAAGCACTTAAACAAAAACACACACTACTCACTTCACAACCTACACTTTCTGTTTTTGTTTTCGTAACTGCTAAGAAAACACTCTCAACTTATAACCCTAAAGTTCATCATCTTCAATCAATCTATGGCATCATCAAGTTCAGTTCAAGAATCCGGTACTTCGAATCAACAAGCTTCTCAACAGCAACCAGAAAGGGCTACGTACCTACTAAGTGGATCTACCATGAGACTACAAGAACATCAACTGAAGATCCAAGTAGAAAACCCAGTTGATTTCATGTCTCTGATGTTTCACGGATGCGACATCAAGAACTTCTACGCTACACAAGGATGGCTACCGTATTTCAATATGCTGAATGGTCCTACTTACAAAGCTCTAGTGAGGCATTTCTGGGTTAGGGCAAGCATTTTTGATAAGAAAGCCGCAGAAGAAGAAGAGAGGAACTTGGTTCTCTTGTATCCAGAGCTTGCTGGAAAATCAAGGGAAGAGATGCAACTGGAACCCTTCACTGGCACTGAGATTAGATCCAGTGTGATGGGTGTCCTTATGAAGATCAACGAACAGATTATTGCTTCAGTCCTGGGCATAAATGCTGAAGGAATCTATTCTGGGATTGAAATTCCCAACCCTCAGACCAGCACCTGGAAGGAAACTGTCAACATGACCCTGTTCAACTCTAAGAAGGGTGGAAAGTACAGTGACCTGGATATTCAGAAGAAGATGCTTCTGAAGATCCAGAATGAAAATCTTCTACCTAAGGGAGGTGGTGGTGATCAACCCTCCCTAGCTCACAAAGTCTTCATTCATCACATCTACAATGATGAAAAGGTCAACCTGCCAAGGTACATCTTCAAGTACATGGTCAAGGAGCTATGGAAAAGCCAGAACGAGGACAGAGTCTGGGTTCCCTATGGAAGACTTTTGTCTGAGATCTTTCATCAAGGAGGGATCATTGAAGCCCTCAACCAAACAACGTTCTATACAGATCAGATGCTGGATACTGTAGTTGGAAAGGTGATTAATGGACAGACACTGAAGAACATGCAATTGATAAAGAGATTCACTCCTCTCAGCTCAGACTTGAGTGAATCTACTATAGTGTCTGATCTGATGGCAAACTTCCCACCAATTTGCAAGAAGGATACCTTAGCTGTATAGATGGCACTTCTGAGTGACCATTTTGCTAACACTGGGGAAAGAATCAGTCTGAATGATGTTCCTAAGGATATGCCAGGAAGTAAGCTGCCAGTAGAGAAAGGCAGAAAAGCCAAAAGGAAAGTACTCACTCAGGAGGAGTAATTAGAAGGTGAAAATCCTTCTAAGAAGGCAAAGAAAATTAAGGCTCCTGAGAAGTCCAAAACTGGTGCTTCTGAAGGTTCAGCTATTCAAGAAGAGGTTCAAGATCTGAACCCAGAAGTCATTATTCAACAGAAGACCAGAAGTGGCAAACCTGTTGCTTCTGCATCTACTACAACTGCCAAACAGATTCCTCAGAAGAAGAAGAGTGCAACACCCTAATTGTTATTTTACTATTTTTGGTTGATTTTGAGTATTTTATATGCTTTAAAATAATTAATGTTGATTTACGTGAATATTTGATGTGTTGTTATTTATTATATAAGTATTTGTGTGATTTAATAAAATGGGAGGAGAAATATTATTTATTTGATTAAAGGGATTTATTTAGAATAATTAGAATTAAGGAGGAGGGGGTTACATTTTAATTAGGAGAATTAAGAGGGAGTTAAGGGAAAGAGAGGTTTTGGTCTTGTGGGAAAAAGGAAATAGAGAGTCAGATAAAACATTTTGTACGTTCAGTAAGAAATAGAAAAAACAGACTTTCGGGAGAAAAGAGAGAGGAAGCCAAGGGAAGAACTAGGAAGAGAGAATCCATCCATTTTTGCTGTAGAATCGATGAATTGAGGTAAGGGTGGGTTAGCATTTCAATTGTAATATATATATATATATATGCATGATTTCATGAAAATTGGATTGAAAGTGGTAGTTTTGGAACTAGGTTTAAGAACATGATAATTTGATCAAATGTGTTGAATTGTATTGTTAATTGTGTTTTCTGAGTTGTTTATGATGTTATGTTGTATATAAGACCTGTAAACGCTTCTGTAAATCATTTTGGGTGATTGGGGGATCAAAATGGGGTTTTTGGATGAGAAAGGGGTTGTGAAATCGTAGGTTTCTAGTCTGCCCAGATGAGCGCTCGCTCAAGCGAGCAAGCCGCCGCTCAAGCGAGCGACACTTTCCCTGCCCAGGATCGAAAATTTGACCGTTCGCTTAAGCGTGAGCCAAGCGAACGCTAAGCGTACAGAAATGGAACTTTCGACATTTGCGTCGCTTAAGCGAAGTCCCCGTCGCTTAAGCGAGAGACGCCAAATTTTGCCCAGATTTTTGAAAAACAGCCTGTTCGCTTAAGCGAACCGTAAGCGAGCTGCAAGCGAGCAAAACCCAACTTACGTGAATTTGTTCGCTCAAGCGAGCAGAGCTTCGCTTAAGTGAGCTGGGTCCTGTGCGACCATTTTGTGTGATTTTTCTAAGTGCTCCTAATCCAAACCTAAGCTTCCTAACATGTTCGTTGGATTTATTTAAAATTGTTTAGATGGTAAAACTATATTATGAAGATGAATATGATGAAATTATGTAAGTTATATGAAACTAATTATTCATGCTAAGTGTGAGTTTGCCATTGATGTTGCTGAGTGGTATTGTCCAGTTGGGGAGGGTATCCTAAGTTATTGTTGTTTGGTTGTATGCTGATATACACCATTTAGATGTTGTTGGGTTGTATGCTGATATACACCACTGAGTCCATTCATACTCATATGCATTTGTTGGGGGCTTATTGCCCTGGAATGTTTATCATTCACCCGTTGGGGGCTTATTGCCCTGGAACGCTTTATCGTTCACCTGTTGAGGGCTTATGCCCTGAGATGCTTTAACCATCCAACTGTTGAGGGCTCATGCCCTGGAATGCTTGTCATTCAACGCGCGTAAAATGGTACCACATGCATATTTCATTTGTAGTTGATGTCGTTGCATAGTTGATGTCGTTGCATAGTCGGTGTCGACAAGAGTTGTTGTTGTAATTATTTAAAATGAAGTAATATAGTTGATGAATGATGATGCCATATATGTATGGATATTGATATAATTGTTGTTGTGTTTTAATTCAAGTTGATGGTTCATTATATATATATATATATATATATATATATATATATATATATATATATATATTATTTTGATTTGTGAACTCACCCCTTCTGTTGGAATTGTCGCCTTGTGGGCAAGTGCAGGTAATGAAGGCTAGTGAGATGTTGGCTCTTGTGTCTTAGGGCTCTGATACGTAACGGGATGGGGAATCGTTGTCTTTTCTTGCATTCCTTTATGTATCGTTTTTCTTTGAAGAACATGTTGTTGAAGATTTATTTGTTGGATAATATTTTATTATGTTGAGGCCTTTGTGCCAAAAATTTTGTTGTAGTTGAATGTTGATGATTTAAATTAAAGATTTCCGCTGCAGATTTTATAAAATGAGATATGTTGTTATTTAAATAGTTTTATATTCTATTTAAATAAAGAGAACTCCAAAGATAAGAAAACTGAAAGAATTTGTTTACACTGCTGAAGAGAGTGCAGCTGTAGAGGCACAGGAAGTAAGGCCAACCAACGTTCAAGCTGAAAGAGTCAGTCCCATGTTTGTGATGACTCCTGAGATGGCTAAGAGATGCAAGGAGTATGCCAACAAGTTGATGGCTGAAAAGATGAAGAAATTGGCTCTTTGCAAGCTACAAAGAGAAGAGAAGATCAAGGAATTGGGACTGGAAGGCTGTGACAAATATTACTTGGACAAGATTACAGAAGTCCAAGAGATCTCTAAGAAGGTGGATGAAGAAGCGTTGAAGGCTTCTAAAGAGGCTGCTACTGAACTAGTTACCAGGGAGGTAAGGAAGAAAAAGAAAGCTGATACTGAAGCTCTTCAGAAGGTCCTGGATCTTGCTAAGAACATTGAAGTGCCTACTTCAGTGTTGCTCGAGGATGCTGCTGCTGAAGTAGCTGAGCAAGCTTTGAAGAGCACTGAAGAACTTCAAGCTGAAGTGACTGCTGAAGCTGCAAGCATTTTATTAGCTCCTGGATCAGAATCTATATCAGGTATATCTTCTACACAACCATTGATACATATAGAATCTGGCTCCTTTCCCTCATCTTCCTCCCAATCCAAAACCTCATCATCCTCATCTACTGATTTGGATGATGTTCCAATTAGCATACTTCGAAAAGGCCAATCACCATCTTCTAAACTCCACAAAAAGCCTTCCAAATCTGTTTCTCCTCTTAAACCCATGGAACCTCCTATTGAAGTTAGGGTCAGGAATTTGCTTGAATTGAAATACAACAAATTACCTCCTAATCATCCACTTCAACCACAAACCATACAACCAATCAACATGATCATTCCTGATCAGCCAGAAGATGATTCTGTTATTAACAATCTTAGCAGTCATTTATCTGGTGAACTACCAAACGTTGACCTAACACCACATAAAGCCTCTGAAGTAACAACTTCAGAAGTTGCTTCAGAAAGCCCACAAAAACAATCACCTAAACTACAAATGCCCCAATCTGTTCCTGAACAAAATGTTCCTGAACAATCTGTTCCTGAACAAAATGTTCCTGAACACACTGTTCCTGAACAAACTTTTTCTGAACATACTCCTGAACCCACTTCTTCTGAAAATGCAATGGAGATTGATGATTTAGTCATAGATCTTGATGCAGAAACTGATCAATCCTCACCTATGGAGGTTGACCAGTCTGCTTCTGATCAATCACAATCTCAATTTGCTAGCAATTCTCAATCTTCTACCTCCAACAACCTACAAATTGAACCAATTGCTGCTCCTAGACCTAGAAAACAACCTTCACCACCCACCAGATTCTTAGATTCAAATGTATTAAGAGGTGTGTGTGAAGATATTGCTGATAAGATGATGAAGCTCATTTCATCCAGAAATGACATGAGTCACAGAGAGAGCTATGAGAAACAGTGGAGTAGGCTCAAGGAAAGAGTCGAAAATGTAATGAATGCACTATCCTCCACTTGTGTTGAAGCTCAGAATCAAGCTAAGCAAAAGCTTCAGGACTGGTTAAATGGTATTAACGAGGACCTTGAAGAAGTTAAGATACTGGGAACTTGGGCAAGATCGTCTTTGAGTATCAGAGGAAGGGAACCAACTGATTTTCTCCCTCAGTATATTCACCCTAAGGACCTGGATTTATCTTTCCTGACGAAGGTAAATCTAAAGGCATCAGCTTCTGATCTGGCTCTAGTTCAGAAGAACAAGATCTTAGAAGAGAAGAACCAGAAGCTAGAGAAAGATTTGTTTGAACAAAGGCTACTCCTTCTGGAACACAAAGCTGAAACTGATGCTAAGTTGGAAGAAGCCAGGATCAGAGAAGAGAATATGGCCAGAAGCTTAGCTGAAATGCAGAAGAAGCAAGAGGAAACAAATGAACTGCTCAAGAAGATTCTTGAAAACACAATCAGACAGCCCAACCCTTAGTTGCACACCTATTGTTGTTGATTGTTGTGTTTTCTTTAAATTTATCTTTGTTTATCTTGTATGCTTCTGAATTTACGTGTCTCTGCACTTAATTGCTTCTGAACCTATTTTGCTTCGAATATTACTTTGCTTCTGAAATTTTATACTTCTGATCTTATATACTGCTTCTGAATGTCTGTTTTTAACGCTTATTGTTTTTTATATGATTATTCTCTGAACCTTTTATTCACTATGTTTTTCTCTTTCTTTTGTTGATTTCTTTTTGTTGATGACAAAAGGGGGAGTAAGTGTGATAGTATTTAAAGGCTCTGAGCCCCATTAAGTTTTTTTTTTTTTGAAATTTAATGTCACTCAATCCTTTTAATTAGGGGGAGTAATAATATTTCAATATAACTTAACTAAACCATTATCTCTCTCTATCACTTCTATTCTTTTTGATAATATTATTGAGCGTTAAATGAATTTAATTAACAAGATAGAAATCAAGGGGAGCTTACAAACCTCACCTTAAAGTACTATTAGACTCAGGGGGAGCTTACAAACCTCATACCCTATAAGTTAACTTGTTAATTAGATTAACAACAATTGATCAACTTTTTAAATACTATTGTTTGTCATCATCAAAAAGGGGGAGATTGTTGGAACAAAATGTGTTTAACAATAAACCCTAAAGAGTTTTGATGATAACAAGGTATTAAAAATTGACAATTGGTATTGCTAACATTTGTTCAAGTGTACAGGACCATAAACAAAGTGTTATATCTTAACAAGGTTCTAGAAGAACAAATAAAGAGCAAAGGAAGTATTTATTTGAAGCTTAAAGCGCTCCTGAAGACTAGCGCTCCTGAAGAGTATGACGTCATCAGAAGCTGAAGGTCCTCAGAAGCTGATTCTTCAGAAGCATCAGTATTTGACCAGAAGCTAAATGATTCAAGATTTCATGATTTAAGTGTTGTATTTTGGAGCGAAAGTCCTATAGAATTGACAGAAGAATAGTGGAATAATGCAACGGTCATTTCAAAAGGATTTGAAGTCATTTGGCTGCAAAGAAACAAGAAGCGTTGACATTGTACTCTGTACGAACTGTACAACCACCTTCTCCACTACTCTGTTCTTTGTCTCAGCTACCAGACAAGAATAACATCTCTCATGTACAACCAAGCCTGCATCCTTGTTCCCTCTCAACCGGAATGGATTTGAAATTGATCCTTTATAGGACAATAACTTAATCAGGCAAAGAATCATTGGTGAAAGATCAAGCTTCAACAACGACTCTTTTTTGGATGAGTTGGCACTTACAACGTTCATTTCACACCTCTATATAAAGGAGTGAAGACTTGAAGAACAACAAGACTCTAAAATATTTTAAAAGCGCCAAAACTCTGTCAAATTATTTAAGCATCCAAAGTTCACTTAGAATTTCAGTTTTCAAGTTCATATCTTTGAAATTCTTAAGTCTTTAGAGTCTGTATCTGATTTGTATTGTGGACACCACTGATTGTATATCAAGTGTTCAACCTCAAACATTTTCTGTGTAATTTTGTTTGATAGAAGTCTCTTGCTTGTGTGCTTGAGCATTAGAAGTCGCTTGACTGTGTTCTTGAGCATTTGAAGTCTCTTGCTTGTGTGCTTGAGCATTTGTAATCAGATATTACTTTAGTGAACTCCCCTTGGAAGTGCAAGGGGGACAGGACTACTTCCGGTTTGTGGAAGGAACCTGTATAAATTGCTTGTGTCCTGCTTCTTCTCTTTTCTCTCTGTTTATCATTCCGCTGCATACGCTCATGAACATCATCTTCAGAAGTTGTCTTATCTGCTTCTGATCATACGTGTTCTGAGTTTTAAAGAGAAAACGATAATTTGTCTAACACAATTCAACCCCCCCTTCTTGTGTTTTTCTCCCCTTCAATCAGAACAATGCTGGTGGAAACGATGGGACAAGGATGCTAGAGACTTTTCTGAGGAATCACCCGCCTACCTTCAAAGGGTGATATGATCCCGATGGGGCTCAGACATGGCTCAAGGAAGTTGAGAGGATCTTCAGAGTCATGCAGTGTGAAGATGCTCAAATGGTACGATTTGGTACTAACATGTTAGTTGAGGAAGCTGATGACTGGTGGGTTAGTGTTCGACCTATCCTTGAAGAGGGTGGTGCTGCTGTTACTTGGGCTGTATTCCGGAGGGAGTTCTTAAACCGTTATTTTCCTGAGGATGTCCGTGGAAAGAAAGAGATCGAGTTCCTTGAGTTGAAGCAAGGAAATATGTCCGTGACTGAGTATGCTGCAAAGTTCGTGGAATTGGCAAAGTTTTATCCGCATTATACTGCAGAGAATGCTGAGTTTTCCAAGTGTATTAAATTTGAGAACGGTTTACGTGCTGATATTAAGAGAGCTATTGGTTACCAAAAGATTCGTAATTTTTCGGATTTAGTGAGTAGCTGCAGAATTTATGAGGAGGATACCAAGGCTCACTACAAGGTAGTGAATGATAGGAAAGCTAAGGGCCAGCAGAGTCGTCCTAAACCTTATGATGCCCCAAGAGATAAGGGAAAGCAAAGAGTTAATGATGAGAGAAGACCACAGAAGAAGAATGCTCCTGCTGAGATTACTTGTTTTACTTGTGGGGAGAAAGGTCACAAGAGCAATGTGTGTACTGCGGATGTGAAGAGATGCTATCGTTGTGGTCAGAAAGGGCATACTACTAATGACTGCAAGTTTGATGATGTCGTGTGCTTTAACTGTAATGAGCAAGGACATATTGGTTTGCAATGCAAGCAACCAAAGAAAGCTAAGACTACTGGAAGGGTTTTCGCGTTGATTGGCACACAGACTGAAAGTGATGATCGTTTGATCAGAGGTACTAGTTATATTAATGATCAACCTTTAGTCGCTATTATTGATACTGGTGCTACATATTGTTTTATTGCTCTTGATTGTGCTGCTAAGTTGAATCTTGTTGTATTTGATAAGAACGGGGAGATGGTTGTCGAAACTCCAGCTAAGGGTTCGGTGACTACTTCCCTTGTGTGTTTGAGATGTCCTGTGTCTATGTTCGGTCGTGACTTTGAGATTGACTTAGTTTGTTTACCGTTGGTTGGGATGGACGTGATTTTGGGGATGAATTGGTTAGAATACAATCATGTCCTTATTAATTGTTTTAGCAAGACGGTACATTTTTCTTCTGCTGAAGAAGAGAGTGGAGCAGAGTTTTTATCTACTAAACAGCTGAGGCAGTTGGAACGCGATGGAATTATGATGTTTTCCTTGATGGCGTCTTTATCTATTGAGAATCAGGCGGTGATTGATGAGCTACAAGTGGTGTGTGATTTTCCAGAAGAATTTCCTGATGAAATTCCTGACGTGCCTCTAGAAAGAGAAGTTGAATTTGCGATTGATCTTGTTCTTGGGACGAAGCCTGTGTCTATGACACCTTATCGTATGTCAGCTTCTGAGTTGGCCGAGCTGAAGAAACAGTTAGAGGATTTGCTTGATAAGAAGTTTGTTAGACCAAGTGTTTCACCTTGGGGAGCGCCAGTGTTGCTAGTAAAGAAGAAAGATGGTAGTATGAGGTTGTGCATTGATTATCGGCAGTTGAATAAAGTGACGATAAAGAATAGGTATCCACTTCCAAGAATTGATGATTTGATGGATCAGTTAGTGGGTGCCCGCGTGTTTAGCAAGATAGATTTGAGATCAGGTTATCACCAGATTAAAGTGAAAGATGAAGATATACAGAAGACGGCGTTTAGGACGCGTTATGGACATTATGAGTATACAGTGATGCCTTTCGGTGTTACCAATGCACCTGGTGTATTTATGGAGTATATGAATAGGATCTTCCATGCTTATTTAGATCGTTTTGTTGTGGTTTTCATTGATGATATTTTGGTATACTCTAAGACTAAAGAAGAACATGCTGAGCATTTGAAGATTGTTTTACAAGTGTTGAAAGAGAAGAAGCTTTTTGCTAAGTTATCAAAGTGTGAATTCTGGTTGAAAGAGGTGAGTTTTCTTGGCCATGTTATTTCTGGTGATGGTATTGCAGTTGATCCATCTAAAGTTGAAGCGGTATCACAATGGGAGACTCCTAAGTCGGTTACATAAATTAGAAGCTTTTTGGGATTAGCATGTTATTATCGAAGATTTATAGAAGGATTTTCTAAGTTGGCTCTTCCGTTAATGCAGTTGACGTGTAAAGGTAAATCTTTTGTGTGGGATGTCCATTGTGAGAATAGTTTTAATGAGTTGAAGAAGCGTTTGACGACGACTTCAGTCTTAATTTTGCCGAAGTCCGATGAACCTTTTGTGGTGTATTGTGATGCATCCAAGTTGGGTTTAGGTGGTGTGCTTATGCAAGATGGTAAAGTGGTTGCTTATGCATCAAGACAGTTGAGGACTCACGAACGAAATTATCCTACTCATGATCTTGAATTAGCTGCAGTTGTGTTTGTGCTTAAGATTTGGAGACATTACTTGTACGGTTCCAGATTTGAAGTGTTCAGTGATCACAAAAGCTTGAAGTATTTGTTTCATCAGAAGGAATTGAATATGAGACAGCGAAGGTGGCTTGAACTATTGAAAGATTATGACTTTGGTTTGAATTATCATCCGGGCAAAGCTAATGTGGTTGCAGATGCCTTAAGTAGGAAGACTTTGCATATGTCTGCTTTGATGGTGAAAGAATTCGAGTTGTTGGAACAGTTTAGAGATTTGAGCTTAGTTTGTGAAAGGACACCTCAAAGTGTAAAGCTGGGAATGTTGAAAATTGATAGTGATTTCTTGAAGAGTATTAAAGAAGCGCAGAAGGAAGATGTTAAGTTTGTGGACTTATTGGTTGCTAGTAATCAGACTGAAGATAGTGACTTTAAAGTCGATGATCAAGGAGTGTTAAGGTTCCGAGGTAGAATTTGCATTCCTGACAATGATGAAATGAAGAAGATGATTCTTGAAGAGAGTCACAGAAGTATCTTGAGTATTCACCCGGGAGCTATGAAAATGTATCATGATTTGAAGAAGTTGTTTTGGTGGTCTGGATTGAAACGTGACGTGGCACAGTTTGTTTATTCTTGTTTGATTTGTCAGAAATCGAAGGTTGAGCATCAGAAACCTGCTGGATTGATGACACCTTTAGATGTGCCAGAGTGGAAATGGGATAGTATATCCATGGACTTTGTGACGAGCTTGCCGAATACTCCTAGAGGAAATGACGCAATTTGGGTGATTGTTGATAGATTGACGAAGTCAGCTCATTTTATCCCGATTAATATTACTTTTCCTGTAGCTCAGTTGGCAGAGATTTATATCCGAGACATAGTGAAGCTGCATGGTGTTCCTTCGAGCATCGTATCAGATAGAGATCCGAGATTTACTTATAGATTTTGGAAGAGTTTGCAAGAGGCTTTAGGTTCTCAGTTGAGGTTGAGTTCGGCTTATCATCCGCAGACAGATGGTCAGTCGGAGAGGACGATTCAGTCCTTGGAAGATTTGTTGAGAGTTTGTGTGCTTGAGCAAGGAGGGACTTGGGATAGTCATCTTCCGTTGATAGAGTTCACGTACAACAACAGTTACCATTCGAGTATTGGAATGGCACCTTTTGAGGCTTTGTATGGTCGGAGATGCAGAACACCGTTGTGTTGGTTTGAGTCAGGTGAAAATGTGGTGTTAGGACCAGAGATTGTTCAACAGACTACCGAGAAGGTAAGAATGATCCAAGAGAAGATGAAAGCGTCGCAGAATCGACAAAAGAGTTATCATGACAAGCGTAGGAACGACCTTGAGTTCCAAGAGGGAGATCATGTGTTCCTAAGAGTTACTCCAATGACCGGTGTAGGTCGTGCCTTGAAGTCAAAGAAGTTAACCCCGAAGTTTATTGGTCCGTATCAGATATCAGAGAGGATTGGGGCGGTGGCATATCGTGTTGGATTACCACCACATTTATCGAATTTGCATGATGTTTTTCATGTGTCGCAACTGAGGAAGTACGTTCCGGATCCGTCTCATGTGATCCAAAGTGATGATGTGCAAGTTAGAGACAACCTTACGGTTGAGACCTTACCAGTAAGAATTGAAGGTCGTGAGGTGAAGCGTTTGAGAGGCAAAGATATACCTCTTGTGAAAGTCGTTTGGAACGGAGCGACGGGTGAAAGGTTAACTTGGGAACTAGAGAGTAAGCTTAACTTGGGAGCTAGAGAGTAAGATGCTGGAATCATATCCAGAGTTGTTTAATCGAGGTAAATTTTCGAGGACGAAAATCCTTTAAGTGGGGGAGAGTTGTAACGCCCCCTTTATCTATTTAATTATTTTATTAAAGTATATAGTATATTATTATATATTATGATTTTTGGTGATTATGCGACGTATAAATGATGTTGTGACGTAATGCTTATTTTATTGTTTAATAAAATAAGATATGTGATGTTTATATATATTTATATGAAAAATAAAGATTTGTTAGTAAATATATATATTTGAGAGATGGGGTTATATTTATAAAAACAAAGAGTTGTGAGGGTTGAGATAGAATAAGATAAGTTGAGAAGAGGTTTATAAGGAAACTAGGTTAAGGAAAAAGTTAGTACGCGTTACAGACTTTTGGGAAAAAGGGGAAAAACGGCTAGAGAGAAGAGAAGAGGCTAGGTGCTGCAATTCTGCAATTTTTCCAGGTAAGGGTGAGCCTAACTTCAGTATTATTAACTGTAATTCATCTGTTTGAGATTAACTAAGGGATTGGGAAGAATTTTGAGAGAGTTCATGAATTAGGGTTTTGATGGATTTTGATGAATTGATGTGAAATTGATGTAAATTGCTGTGTAAACGTGTTACAGAACCTAGGTTAATCACTAGAATAACATTGTTGATGAGTTAGAGGCTTAACAAGAGAGAGTTGAGACGTGTCGGTGAGAATTGGGGCAAACCCGTAGTGAACCTGTCACCGCTCACCGGTGGCGAGTGATCTACTCGCCGTGGCGAGTAAGTCCACATCTCTCGCGAGGCGAGCAGCACAGCTCGCCGTGGCGAGCATGACCTTTGAAAATTGAGATTTTTGCCCAACTTTAGATGGTTTTAAGTGCCTTAATATTTATATGATTGATCTGTGAAGTTGTTAGGATCAAATTGGACCTAGGGAACCCTAAAACGAAGATTTTAGGCGAAAAATGTCAAAAAGGCCGAGAGCACCCAGTTTTGCTCGCCTGTGACTCGCCCCCAACTCGCCTTTGGCGAGTAGCATTTGGAAAGAGCTCACCTTAGGCGAGCAGACCACTCGCCGTGGCGATTGAGTGTGTTTCTGGACTGTTGCTTCGTTTGCGATCTGTCTCGCATGGGACTTTGAGAGTAGACCTTTGGGTAGTGCTAGAGATGTTTTATGACCTAGGATACAGTCTGTAATGATAATTAAGGATGGTTCTCTTATGTTGGTGCTAATGCGAAGTATTGTTTATATTGAATGATTTATAAGCATGATGTTAAGCGACGATATGATGATGTTTATGTGCTGTTGAATATGTGTTTAATATGCTGAACTTCTACCATGTATTTATCATAATTGCATGTGTCAGCTTTGAGTTATTAACGATGTTTGAGATGTTGTGCTAACTTGTTTAAGATATAAAGAGTCGAGTCCATGCATTTGCATAATCTGAGACGGTGGAGCTTTTGCTCAAAGCGACAGTGGAGCATTTGCTCAAAGCGACGGTAATGCTTATATATGGTACCACATGCATGATGTCAAGATGTTAGGGTTGCATTTTGTTGAGTCAAATTGTTGACATACTATGAGACGATGTTTTAAGACGATGATGTGTTATTTGAGATGTTCATGATGATGACGTTATCCTTGTGTTTTAATGATGTGATATATGTGATGAGTTATGTTGTTAATCATAAATGTTTGAATTGTATGTTAATACTATTGTTGTGAATCTCACCCCTTCTGTTGGAATTGCCGCCTTGTGGGCAAGTGCAGGTAACCAAGCTTAGGTGCGCCGATGTGAGGAGTCTTTGTGTGATGTCGTAGGAATGCTCTGATACGTAACGGGATGGGGTCTTTGCTATGAGTCTATTCCTTTTATGTATCATGTTGAACAAATTTATGACTTTAAGATTTTCGATGAATTTTTGAGACGTTTATGAGGCCTAGAGCCAAGACCTTTTTGAAAGGATTTTGAATTATGATTCCGCTGCTACAGTTGAATATTTTGCGAAGAATAAATTATAATTTATTTTTTTTTAAAGATTTTATTTTGGGAATGTGACACTCCTTTGTGATGTACTCTGATATATGTATTTATTTAATGAAATTTTTAAGTCGGGAAATTGGGGTGTTACAGTAAGTTGTTGTCTAAGTTGTTGAAGTTGCATTGGTTGCTGAGTCCATGCATAATCATTAATGTTGAGGGCTTATGACCTGAGAGTTATTACTCTAATGTTTAGGGCTTATGCCGTGAGAGCTTATGCTGTAATGTTGAGGGCTTATGCCTTGAGAGCTTATGCTTTAATGTTGAGGGCTTATGCCCTGAGAGTTATTACTCTAAATGTTGAGGGCTTATGCCCTGATTGGTACCACATGCATGTTGAAGTCGTTGTCGTTGCATTTGTCAAATATTGGTGTCGTTGTTGATGCATTGTCGTTGTCGTCAAGTTTTCAATGATATAATAAGTGGTTATTGAAGAATTATGTGAAGTATTAACATTGTTAATTGCTGTTATTTATGTTGTTAAATTATGTTGATTAATTATTTGCTTATTATTATTGAATGTGAATCTCACCCCTTCTGTTTGAATGTTGCCTCTACGTGGGTAACGTGCAGATAACCAGGACTAACCTGGTCGCACCTGCTAATCACACGGTGATCCTTACGTGTGGGGTCTTACCTTCTCTAAGGTAATTGAAAGCATAGACTTAAATTGGCGATCCAGGTTTTCCCAAGGCAATGAAGGCCAAGGTTCCAGTAGGTCTGTCCATCTATGAATCTTAGGACACTCTAAGCACACTCTCTCTCACTTACTTAGTAGTTCTACAAACGGACAGTTGTGATCTATGTCATCCTTACCAAGGGTTTAAGAGAATGGTCTTATTTAGGTTTATTCCCCAGAGTCGCTTGTTTCCTTAATTACTAACCAGTTACATCCTAGGTTTAGCAGAGTTACTACTTAGTCTTAGTAATGCCACCTCCTAAGTACTTACTACTAGGGTCAACTCGTTTTTGGTTTCTTTCGCTAGTTACTAATTAAGTACTTCCTAGACAAATATTTAATAGTATAATGTTATAAATATCAAGATATAAGCAGGAAGATAGTAATAACAACTAGACCTTACACCCGTGCTGCCGCACGGGTCATATACAATGTAAATGTAGTAGGGAAAAACAAAATTACATTGTATAGTTCCAACTTAATATTCAATAGTAATTGAAGTTTTTTGTGTCTATACATTTCGGAAAATTTCTTTAAACACTTCATTCGAAGTACTATCAATCCAAACATTGTCTTCATCTATTACAATGTGTAGCTTTTATAGAATATATGGATTAGAACATTTGCAGCATAACACAAATTCTAGCTGCCTCATACCAAAATGGGCGTCGAAATTCTCTTCTGAAATAGCAAGTAAGCAAAACATGACATAGCAGCAGACCTCTCAGATGAAAAACGTGCAAATGTACCAGAAAAATTCTCCAATTCCTAAAAAAGAGGACATCTCTCAATCCAAACTACAATACCTTCTGATCGCATCAGATTCAACCCCTAAAACTCAAATATCACAACTGTCAGGATAGTAAACTCTCTCAGTGAATACACTGTTGAACACTGTCCAGCATCAAAAGCATCCCTCTGCGCTGAATCTAAACTACAATACCTTCTGATCACATCAGATTCAACTCCTAAAAATCAAAGATCACAACTGTCAGGGCCACAAAGCAAAAGCTTGAAGCTTTGTAGAGTGGAATAAAAAGGAAAAGTTATATAATTGAATCGAAGATCAGATTCATACTTGGCCACCATTATTTTTACCACTTTTCATTCAAAACAACACCATTATTTACCCAATAAAACCACAAAAATATGAATTTAAGTAATTTAACGTCAATTTAAATGAGATAGAAACAAATTCATATTATTATTTTTATTTTGGAATTAATAAATTAGCATACAACTGAATGAATGAGATAGATATAGTACCTGGAGAAATGGAAATAGTTCACAAAACAACTTTGGATCTAAAAAGTTTCCCAATTACATTCCAACTATAATAATGAAAATTATTCTATTGCAGTTACTCCTAGGCTTCTTCCTTCGGCACCACCAACTTTACTCCTCATCCTCCTCCAGAAAACATTAATGATTAAATCAAAAATCAATATATAAAACCTTAAAAATCATAGAATAATACAAATACTGATAAAATCTTACATCATCATCATCATTGACTTCAGACTTAGACTTATCAGATCCTTCTTCCTCCGAAGCATTCTTCTCAGTCTAATACACCAAAATGAGTTCAATCAGCCAAAAAAAAAATCCAAGTAAAATCAGAACAATGAACAAATCAAAGTAACAAAAAAGTTATAAAGGTAATTACAATTCCCACATTGTAAGCAAGCATGGTCCTCCTTCAACTTCTCAGCCTTAGCAATGAATGGAGCCTTATACTAAAATACACAAAAATCACAAAAACGAATTTAAAATCAAATCACGAATTAAGGTTTATATTAATTTTCTCAGTGAAACAGAGGTGAAATTCTCACAGCATGAGAGAGCTTTCCATTCTTTTCCACCGGCTTTCCCACCCTAATTCAAATTCACCGTAAATCACGTTAGAAAACTCAATAACATTCAAAATTTCCTAAAAATCAAATTCAACGGTAAAACTATATCTTTCACGAAACTCACCACAACAACGAATTTATTGATGGATTCTCGTTCTTAAACCTCTCTCTGAACTCAGACATGAAAACGAAGAAAGCACTTGGAAACAGTTTTCTTCAATTGCTTAGGTCCAGTACCAGCGCTCTTGCGCTTCCACCGGTAATCAGCAGGTTTGCCATCGGAAACAACTTTCGGCATGGTGAAACGCTGGTGATTGAACTTCGAAGAGAGAGAAAACGGTGAAGGAAGAGAGAAAATGGAGATGATGGAATTGGAGATTGAGAGGACCAGGGTGCTTGAAGAGGTCGGAACAGTGAGAGAGAGAGCAACCATAGTGAGTAAAAGAGAGAGAGAGAGACAGAAATAGAGAGGGTGAGAGCACGGTGAGTGAGAGAGAGCACGCGGCGGAGAGAGGGGATGGAGAGAACAAAAGCAAGGAAATAGTTTTGTTAGGTGCGGTTCAGATGCCTCAGCATTGAGAAGAGTGGGTAACATTGAAGCTAATTTTTGAGCCATGTGCATCACTATTTTTTCAAGATTTAACAATTGCGGGCATTGAATGTTGATGGAATAAAAATAGTTGGTGTGTGTGCTTGCTTCATTTAAATTTGTGGGTTGATATTTGAAATTCAAATTTAGCATTAAATAGAGTAAAAAGACAGAATTCCCGCCCAAGAACTTAGGGTTTTGGCAAAAAGGGCATGCATTGTGAACCTTTGTATTAGATATTAAGATATTAAGCCTTGTCATAACCTAAGTACCTAATCTTGGGTTAAGCTTCTTTGAAATAAATAATTCATAAATAAAACTAAATAGCGAACAAAAGATAAATAATATAAATTGACATTAAATTAAATAAATATTCAACAAAAATAAACAGTGGTTCTTCTTAGAAATCTAACCTAAAAAGATCTAGTTACATATGGTAAGTAAAAACAAATTACTAAAGATAAAAACATACCCTAGAAAATCAAGGAGAAGATAGAAAATCTCCTCAAGCTCCAAAGTTGCCTTCCTCTTGAACTGCCATTGTTCTGAACTATAAATTCTAAATGAGGAAGGCTGGTATTTATAGTGGAGATTTCCAACTGGTTTGGGCTAAAAACGCAGGCTAAACCCACAAAAAGGAATAAAATTGTGCATGCGCCCCTCGCATTTCAAATGCTCGGGTGCGTGCAAGATTCTCTAGGTGCAAGGCATGTTTTTTCCAAGCCCTAGGTGCATCTCATGTGCTCTAGGCGCATGATTTCCCTTGTTGGGCCCAGCTTCTTTGATTTTCGGCGTTTTTAGGTCTTCGTCTACAAATAACTTGCCTCGGAACTTGGGAACATAATTTCTCCCAATGTAAAATTTTCCTGAGGCCTCTTGAATCTTCTTCATTCTTGGTCTTCCCAAAGTCTTCATAATTCTTCAGATGTTCTTAATTTGCAGATTTGCATGATTCCTTCGTGAATTACTTAAAAAAACACCTAAAATTGCTATGTTTCGGGAAAACTAGAATTACAGACTCAAATATAAAAACATTACAAAAGTCCCGAAATCATAGGCAGTTGTTCTAATACTCCTTTTTGCTGCTAAAACTTACTTAAAATGACTGAAAAACATGTTAATAATAACGTAAGATGACCTGTCATCATGTGTAGGACCACATAATTAAATACTCACTCTGAAAGTCAAGATTTTGGCCCTAAAAGACTATGTTTTGAACAAAGAAAAGCAATTTAGTGTCCAAGAGAAGCTCTGATGAAAAAACTTTGATCTGAAGGTGGTTAACAGAAAGTCAAAGTTTTGAACCAAGTACTCATCAAGTTGTGTAGTCGGAGCTCTGATATGAAGGATTAAGTCAACGCTCAATCCTCTGATGAACATTTGACCCATTTTGGTTTATTTTCTTATTTGATATGAAGGATTAAGTCAACGCTAAATTATGAACTACTCTTCAATTGAAAATTCCAAATTTGGCAAAGGATTTGAAATCGGAAGAAAATTCTCAAGGAAGCTTGATGTGTTGACACTCTCTTCAAACAAAGGCTTTATTCAAATCTCCTATAAAAGGATCTTAAGTGTTTGAAGGAAAATATAGAAGACGCGCAATTAAAAGTGCCAAAACTGATATCAAATTTCTAGCACAAAGACACTTAGAAAAATTCCTATAAATTTTCATCTTTAAATTTCTTAAGTGTTTTAAATTTATTTGTATTGAACTTAAATTAGTTTATCTCTCTTTGAGTCTGAAGTTTAAACAAACATCAATTTTTTGTAAACTCTGATCATGTTGGATTGAAGGAAATCCTCAAGGAGATGCAAGAAATCTTAGACATGGTGTCTAATTGATTTGTAATAAGATTGATTATATAGTGAAAAAAATCTCTCAAATGTGAGGGGACATAATTCCTAGTTGTGGGATGAACAAGAATAAATATTGTGTTGATTTTTCTCTCCATCTTCGTTGATTTTTTTTTCCTATCCTCTGATTTGTTTTAACATAGAAAAGATTTTCAAAAATAACAACACAATTCAACCCCATTTCATCTATTTTTATCACCTTCATCGTCTACAACACGCTTGATATAATTGAGTTATATAACATGACATATTTAGTAACTGACATTAATAGATAATGTTAAATAAAATAATATATACTACATGAAATCATGGTACTTCATGTCCATTTAACTTTGGTAATATAAGTGATAAAGTCTAAGGGTATCGATGAAATGCATATTAACTTAAAGAAAGATGTTTATCCAATTAAAAATAGACATAGGGTAAAATATAGTCCATGATTTTATTTTAAATATTATCTTGGATACACTACACACATGCATACATCTGGTTTTCATTATGGTTCCCCATTCCCTCCATTTTCGCTACCTCCTTTTTGTTCACCGCCACCATGATTTCCTCCTGAGCCTGACCCACTTGAGCCTTGTTCACCCTTTTTGCTTCCTGCACCACCTTTTTTTCCATAGTTTATCCATCCTCCCCCCCATGGTCTCCATTTAACTGTCTCAACTTTTGATATGACGTCTTCTGTTGCCCCAACTACAAATTAACAAACACTTTTTTATTAAGTATAATAAAAAAAGGAAAAATTGAGCATTCAATTAATATACACATGCATACGTTGTTTCCCATCTTTAGATTGCTCAATTGCCACAACAGACATAAAAATTAGTGCACAAATAAAGAGTTCAAAGATTAAATGTTTGGGTTTCATCCTTGATTAATTCAATTAAGAGTATATTGTAGTGAAATATGAATATGATCGTGTGTTACTTATAGTGATCACTGGGAAAAATATATATAAAAGAAAAATAAAATAATATCATACATACCATTTGGCTTATTGTGAGGATAATAAGTCATAAACATCTATTAATCCATTCAAGAGTTAAATTGGGACTTGTTTATCAAATGAGGTAAGAATGATTTTTACACAATTACAACTAATAAGTGGTTAGGATGTTTGATAATTTCTTTAATCTTAAAAATACTTATAGCAATATGTAGAAACATAATAAATGTATCTACCAAAAAAAAAAAGTTATCAATAACCAAGGTTGTCAACCTCTTATCATTTTCTAAAATGAGGCAACTTACGTCCTCGGTCTCTTGGAGAAAGTAAACTGCATCTCTTTTTTGTGGATGAAAGTTAGGAATGCATCTTTTATGTATAGTTATTATGATTGGTGGTCACATCCTATCATGTGTATGGGCGTGCATCAATGATTTTTATTCTCTGTTTTTGAAAGTGCTCCCCTTTGTATGGCACTTTGGTGTTTTGTAAACTTTTGGCAATGACTTTCTTTCTGCACGTCTTGTGCAGGGCGTTTCAGCTGCTTTTTTAATATATTTCATTTTAGTTTGTACAAATAAAAAAGGTTAATTGATATATAAATTCTCTTTTTCATAAATTCTTATGAACTCGAGTAAACTCTATAAACCGCTAACTCTCGATTATGCTAGGGAGGTTACAAGTTATAGTTCTCAAGAGAGTAAACTCTAAAAACCGTAGTTCTTTTGTCTTTCTCTGTCTACGTGTGTAAACAGACAAATGACCTCAAGAAGAAAAAGAAAAAAAAAAGGAATGCAACAGATAATTCTACTTTCAACAAAGAAAATTCAAAGGACTATTCGACGGAATTATCCATATCAGACAAAGGACCAACATTCTTGATTAAAGCTTCTCAACGACTTTATTTGCGCTGACACTCTTCTCCACGTTTCTCGCCTTACATTACCACTTGTTTACTTTACACTTTACACTACCATTGTTAAATCCAGTGTAAGAACAAATTAACTTGTTTACTATTGTATTCACTTTACTCTTTACGCCTTAAGATTTTTGTATTCAAGTTTATATCTTATAAATCCTAAAGAGATTGTTCACTTGTTAACTTTACACTACCATTATTAAGTCCAGTGTAAGTACAAATTAACTTGTTTATTGTTGTATGCATTTAGAAAGTCTCTTGATTGCATACTTGAGCAGATAAGTCTCTTGGTGAAACTTTGAGCAACTAGGAAGTCTCAATCAGTTGTGATTGAGGAAAGGGAAGTCTCTTGGAGTTGTCCTTGAGCAGGGAAGTCTTTAGGTAGTGTCATAGAGAAAGGAAATCTTGGCAGTTGTGCTTGATCAAGGAAGTCTTTCGGAAGGCTCCTTGAGCAATTTGTAATCCAAAGTGATTATAGTGAAATCCCTTGGAAGTGCAAGGGGATTGGACTAGTCCTGTGTTGTGGGAGGAACCAGTATAAAATTGTTTTGTGCTTGCTTTATCTCTCTCTCTCTCTCTCTCTATCTATCTATCTATCTATCTCTATCTCTCTCTCTCTCTATCTCTCTCTCTCTCTCTCTCTCTCTCTCTCTCTCTCTCTCTCTCTATCTATCTATCTATCTATCTATCTATCTATCTATCTATCTATCTTTGTGTTCTGTATTTATCCGCTGCACTCAGACTCTGAGTCAGAATCTGCATACCTCAAAATTTGACAAGGTTTTTAACAACAAAGAAAAATAAACCGAGAAAAAGTCACACAATTTCAACCCCCCTTCTTGTGTTTTTCTCACCTACACATCATGTTGGAACAAAGGGTGTTTCACAATTTTACCACTTAAGTATTGATGATAACAAGGTATTAAAATTATCAATTGGATATGCTAAAAGTTTGTTCAAGTGTACAGGACCATAATCAAAGATTTATTCATAGAGGTTCTGATTGAATGAATTAAAGAGCAAAGGAGTTTAAATTGAAGCTTGAAGAGCATCTGATTGAAAGCGCTCCTGAAGATGATATCATTAGAAGCATAGTGCGTCATCAGAAGCAAGTTCATCAGAAGCTATTTCACCAGAGGCTGAAGAGCGTTGACAAAGTACTATGTACAAAGTGTACAACCACTAAGTCTGCGCATGTCTTTGCAACCACCATCTCTGCATTTTGTCTCCTATACAAGACAAGGATAACAACAATATTCGCAGACATTGTTCCTTTCTTATTGGAATGGATTTGAAATTGTTTCTTCATAGGACAATTATCAAATCAGGCAAAAGATCAATGGTGAAGAATCAAAGCTTCAGTCAAGACAAGTTGATGTGCTGGCTAGTTCTCTACGTCTCTCAAATCCTCTATAAATAGGGATAACGACTTGAAGAAAAACTAGGCTTTTGCTAAGACTGTGATATTCATATTCTCTCAAAGTCGAAAACGCTGCAATTACACATCAACAACTTAGATAATTCTTACGAAAGTTCATATCTTAAAATTTCTAAGTGTCTAAGAAAACAGAGTCTGATCTGTTTGTATTGTTTTGTGAATACCTCTGATTGTATATCAAGTATTCAAAACTCTTTTCAATTCTCTGTAATTGTTTAGAATAGTCTCTTTCTTGTGTGATTGAGCAAAGGAGTCTCTTGGAGTGGTCCTTGAGCATAAAAGTCTCTTTCTTGTGTGATTGAGCAAAGGAAGTCTCTTACTTGTGTGTTTGAGCAACTTGTAATTTGATATTACATTTTAGTGGAACTCTCCTTGGAAGTGCAAGGGGGACAGGACTAATTCCGGATTGTGGAAGAAACCTGTATAAATTGCTTGTGTTCTTCTTTCGTTTCTGCATTCTTACTCTCTATCCGCTGCACTAAGACTCTGAACTCTGGTCAGACTCTGAACTCTATCAGACTCTGATCCTGAGAACAGTTGTTGTTTAGTAAGAAAGAAAAGTTTTTGAAAACACAATTCAACCCCCCCTTCTTTTGTTTTTCCCCACCTTCAGTTGGTATCAGAGCTTCGGCTCTGTAGCTAGCACTTAACCGTGTTACAGTGAACGATCTGAAAAAAACATGTATGGGGAAAATGCTTCTGGCTCTGGCTCTGGTTCTGGAGTTGCTATACATTATGATTACAGCAACAACAACAGAAATGAAAGATCTGCTTATCACAACAAACCTCCCATGTTTAATGGTGATCCAGAAATGTTCTCTTGGTGGAAGACCAAGATGTATAGTCACATTATGGGAATGGATGAAGAGTTGTGGGATGTTCTTGAAGAAGGTGTTGGTGATTTGAAGTTGGATGAAGAAGGTGCTGCTCTTGATAGGAAAGCTCACACTGTTGAGCAGAAAAAGCTTTATAAGAAACATCATACGATTAGAGGCATTCTTGTGGCTGCCTTGCCTCATAAAGAGTACTTAAAGATGAGTGACAAATCAACATCAAAGGCTATGTTCACCTCATTGTGCTCACTTTATGAGGGTAATAAGAAAGTCAGAGAAGCTAAGGCTACTATGCTTGTTCATCAGTACGAGTTGTTCAGAATGAAGGAGGATGAAAACATTGAGACCATGTACTCAAGATTTCAGACTCTTGTTTCTGGACTTCAGATTCTGAAGAAAATCTATGTAGCGTCTGATCATGTGAACAAGATTCTTAGAAGCTTACCTGCTAAGTGGAGACCAAAAGTGACAACTATTGAAGAAGCTAAAGATTTAAACACTCTGAGTGTTGAAGATCTTATAAGCTCTTTAAAGTGTCATGAGATAGGTCTTAATGAGCATGAATCTGTCAAGAAGCCTAAGTCTATTGCTTTGAAATCTAGAGGCAAGTCAAGTAAGGCTTTGAAGGCATTGGAGTCTGAAGAAGAATCTACATCTGAAGATTCTGATGAAGACCCTGAAATTGTTCAGGAGATGGCTATGCTCACCAACAGACTACAATATCTTGCTAAGAAGAACAAGAAGTTCATGAGCAGAGGTAGTAGTCACAAAAGCTCTAGAAAAGAAGAATAGAAAGGTTGCTTCAACTGCAAGAAGACTAGACACTTCATTGTTGAATGTCCAGACCAGCAGAAAGAAAAATCCAAAGAAAAATCCAAGAAGCCAATCTTCAAATCCAACAAATTCAAGAAGCAAATCAAGAATAGTTTGATGGCAACTTGGGAAGATCTGGATAATGAGTCTGAGTCTGATAAAGATGATGCTGAAAATGAAGCAAAAATAGCCATGGCTTTGGTAGCAACTGTTGAAAATGAAAGAGATTCATCTGATGCTGAATCAAGTACAGACTCTGAAACTGAAACTACGGTATACTCTAAGCTCACTAGATCTGAATTAATTGATTCTCTCAAGGAACTTCTTGGTCATTATGAAAACCAATCCATTGAGTTGAAGAGAGTTAAGCAACGATACATTAAGTTGCTGAAACTCCATGAATCGACTAAGATGGAGATGGATGTTTTACAACAAGACAATAATCATTTAAAAATAATGACTGAGAAAGGTGATAATAAACCTTTATCTGAGCAGGATGCTGCTCTTCAAGAGTTTATTAACACAGGAATTGATAGAACCAAAGTTGCATCTATGATTTATAGCATCAATCAGAACAACAAAAAGGGAATTGGCTTCACGGGAGGAAACACTGGTGAAGTAATTCTGAAACCTCGTTCTGATAACACCAAGGAGGGACTGAAAACTCACTTTGTGTCTGAATCTGAAAAAACTTCTCATTCAGAACCTAAATCTTTAAATTCAAAGGTAATGACTAAGTCAAAACCTGAGAACCAAAAGACAAAGGTAATGAATAACTCTAAATCAAAAGCTCCAACGTTTCAGATCCTGGAAAGATCAGAACCTAATAAACAGGTTCTAAAGAAAACAGAGTCTGAAATACAAAAGCCTAGATTTCAGAGGAAGGAAGCTGTCTTTGCAAAGTCACATTCTAAGACTAAAGGTTCTGAACCTAAAGTCTGGAAGAAGACAGAACAAGACAATTTCAGACAGAAAACACAAATGAGACTCAAAACTCCTAGGACTAACCCAAGAGGACCCATGAAGATATGGGTACCTAAGACAGAAATTGTTGATGTTGCAGGTATGTCTAAAAGGAAACGAAAAGTAGAAGTCCTGGTATCTGGACAGTGGCTGCTCGCGACATATGACGGGAGAAAAGTCTATGTTCCTAACCCTGACCATGAAAGAGGGAGGAATTGTGGGATTTGGAGGAAACCAAAATGGCAAAATCATTGGTACTGGAACAATTGGTAATTCCTCAGTCTCAATTAATAATGTGTGGTTTGTTGATGGACTAAGACATAACCTACTTAGCATAAGTCAATTTTGTGATAATGGTTATGACGTCTTGTTTAATAAGAACAACTGCACAGTGATCAACAAAGATGATCAATCTGTAGTTTTCAAAGGAAAGAGAAAGAACAATGTATACAAGATTAATTTTTCAGAACTGACTGATCAGAAGATATTTTGCCTTTTATCAATGAGTGATAAGAAATGGCTGTGGCACAGAAGGTTGAGACATGCTAACTGGAGGTTAATCTCTAAACTTAGTAAGTTACAACTTGTCAGAGGCTTACCAGACATTGACTATCATTCAGATGCACTTTGTGATGCATGTCAGAAGGGAAAAATTGTTAAAACTTCCTTCAATTCAAAAGACATTGTTTCTACCTCCAGACCTTTGGAACTACTCCACATTGATTTATTTGGACCAGTTAGTACTGCATCCTTATATGGGAGTAAATATGGATTGGTTATAGTTGATGATTACAGTAGATGAAGTTGGGTTAAGTTTCTTAAATCTAAAGATGAATCATATGATGTGTTTACAAAATTCTGCATTAAAGTCCAATCTGAAAAAGAACTGAAAATTTTAAAAGTCAGGAGTGATCATGGGGAGAATTTGAAAATGAGCCATTTGAAATATTTTGTGAAAAACATGGAATTGTCCATGAATTCTCTTCTCCTAGAACTCCACGGCAAAATGGGGTTGTAGAGAGAAATAATGGGTCTTTACAAGAAATGGCAAGAACTATGATTCATGAAAACAACCTGGCAAAGAAAACAGAGCATGTTATGTTCAGAACAGGATCTATATCAGACCTATACTGAATAAAACAGCATATGAACTCTTTAAAGGTAGGAAACCTAACATTTCTTACTTTCATCAGTTTGGATGTACATGTTAAATCTTAAACAATAAAGTCTATCTGAAGAAATTTGATGCAAAGGCACAAAAGGGAATCTTTTTAGGTTACTCTGAGAGGTCTAAGGCATACAGACTGTATAACTTGGAAACACTTTGTGTTGAAGAGTCTATGCATGTCAAATTTGATGACAAAGAGCCTGGAAGTAAAATTCCAGAGCAGAATGAAAGTATTGCTGGTTTAGAAGAGTTTGATGATTATTCAGAACCTGATCAGACTTCAGAGTTGAATGATGCTCCAGAAGCTGTAACAGCTCCCGATGTTCTAGTTGAAAAAGCTTCTGAAGAAGCTCACGTTGATTCACAACAAGTTATCCAGTCCAGAAACTCATTCAAATACAAGTCTTCTCATCCTGAGGATCAAATCATTGGCAACAAGGAAAGTCCCAGAAGAACAAGATCACATTTCAGACCTGAAGAGTCTGCTTTGGGATTGATGTCCATGATAGAACCTACAACAGTTGATGAAGCACTAGCTGATGATGGATGGATCTTAGCAATGCAAGATGAACTCAATCAATTCAAAAGAAATGATGTGTGGGATCTTGTACCTAAGCCTGAACACAAGAACATTGTTGGAACCAAATGGGTGTTTAGGAACAAGCTGGATGAACAGGGAGAAGTAATCAGGAACAAAGCTAGACTTGTTGCTCAAGGGTACAGCCAACAAGAAGGCATTGATTACACTAAAACTTTTGCTCCAGTTGCAAGATTGGAAGCAATCAGGTTACTTCTTTCCTACATAGTAAATCACAACATAACCTTGTATCAAATGAACGTTAAAAGTGCATTTCTCAATGGTGTTATCTCTGAAGAAGTGTTTGTGAAACAACCTCCTGGATTTGAGGATTTAAAGCATCCTGACTACGTTTATAAGCTAAAGAAATCTTTGTATGGTCTGAAACAAGCTCCTAGAGCCTGGTATGACAGACTAAGTAATTTCTTGCTTAAAAATGATTTTAAAAGAGGACAAGTTGACAAGACACTATTCAAGAAAACTCTTGAGAAAGACATTCTGGTTGTGCAAATTTATGTTGATGATATCATTTTTGGTTCAACTAATAGATCTCTTTGCAAGGAATTTTCTAAGATGATGCAGGAGGAATTTCAAATGAGCATGATGGGAGAACTGAAGTTCTTTTTAGGAATTCAAATCAACCAATGCAAAGAAGGAGTGTATGTTCATCAATCCAAATACACCAAGGAACTTCAGAAAAAGTTCAAGCTTGAAGAATGTAAAGAGATGAACACTCCAATGCATCCTACCTGTACTCTAAGCAAAGAAGATCAAGGATCAAAAGTAGACCAGAAGCTGTACAGAGGTATGATTGGTTCTCTGTTATACCTCACTGCATCTAGGCCAGATATTTTATTCAGTGTATGCTTGAGTGCAAGGTTTCAGTCAGATCTTAGAGAATCTCATTTAACTGCAGTTAAAAGAATCTTCAGGTATCTGAAAGGAACAACTAATCTTGGACTCCCCTATAGGAAATCCTTAGATTACAAGCTAATTGGATTCTGTGATGCTGATTATGCTGGTGATAGGATTGAAAGAAAGTCAACCAGTGGCAATTATCAATTTCTGGGTGATAATCTGATATCCTGGGCTAGCAAAAGACAAGCAACTATTGCTATGTCTACAGCAGAAGCAGAATACATTTCAGCTGCAAATTGTTGCACACAACTACTCTGGATGAAACATCAGTTGGAAGACTATCAGATTAATGCTAACAGTATTCCCATTTTTTGTGATAATACTGCTGTTATTTGTTTGTCAAAGAATCCAATTTTACATTCAAGAGCCAAGCATATTGAGATCAAACACCATTTTATCAGAGACTATGTTCAAAAAGGATTTTTAGATATACAATTCATTGACAATGAAAATCAATGGGCTGATATATTTACTAAGCCTTTAACAGTTGAAAGATTTGAATTCATTAAGAAAAATTTGAACATGCATTATGTGTCTGATTAAAATTGCTTGCTCCTGAATGAGAAGTTTAGGTTCTGAAGTCAGTTCAGAAGCCATGGTCCATCAGAAGCTCTAAAGTGAGGTTCTGAGGAAAATATGCTCCTGATGCATCATCAGAATTTCAAACTTCAGAAGTGGAATCTTTGTGCTTCTGAATAGTAGGAGTTAGTGGAATTTCTGGAGTTGCTCCTGGTGACACCTGTTCCACTAACTTAGACAACGCATCTGAAATCTAATAATGTGGCATAAATGTATTGGTGTATAACAAAAGAGGGCAATGATGATCTTTATGCTTTCAAAGTACTATCTCGCGCCCCCAACTGTCATTAATGCTGTGTCTGTTTGTCCTCTCTGATATGTGAAAAGTTTTCTCAAAAATCACTATAAATACCAAACACACACAACTCACTCACTTTCCTACACTTTCAAGTTTTTGAGCAGTTAACTTAAGAATCAGATTTTCTCTCTTCTTCTCAAATTAGAAACCCTAAAACTTCAACTTCTTCAATGCCTACTTCTACAAGCGGTTCTAGCATGCAACTCGCCATAAGGATCAAACTACTCTATCAAACCTAAAATGATGTCTATTCCTCTTGATTCATTGGATGTTCAAATAGAATCACTAGTGGATTTCGCATCGCTAAAAAGAAACGGGATGGATATGGAAGCGTTGATTTTAGCACAGAACATGTTTGATTATTTTCATATGTTAAATGGACCAACATATGTAAACCTGGTTAAGGACTTCTGGGTAAGGGCGGAAATCTATGATAAGTGTCATACCCTCATTTTGGACCTAAAAATACTCACTCAAATTCCTCTGCTATTTTCTAATGCTTTCAATTCACCGTGTTTTCTACTGTGCTTCAACTGCATACATTACTGTTTCAGTCTTTTGAATTTTTGCATAAAATCATACAAAAGGGTATTTTGGTCATTTCCTACAAAGGAACCCATTTTCAGTCCCTAAAATTTGTCCCTGAGTCTTTTCTGTTTGTTTGCATAAACCATTAATCAAGTTTTGTACAAAAATCATCTTAATTTGCATCTGAGTCAGTCTGAGTCGTTTTTGCCCCAGGGGCATTTTAGTCTTTTCACATTATTTGAATTTTGAGTAGAGAGGTATTTTAAAATACCTCATTTTGGTAGTTTGTTCGTTTTTAGTCCATTTTGCCAGTTTTAATTGTTTCGCTTTACGTTGATTTCAAATTACTCTTTTTACCAAGTTTTATTTTTTACTAATTGCAAATTGGTCCAAATTTTTGTCTTAATCACAATTCAGTCCAAATATTTTGTCGTTTTGCAAATCCGCCCCAAATCCAATTTTCCAGCCAGTCTGTTTCTTTTATTTCTTTTCTTTTTATAGTCCAAATTTTATCAAAATTGCATTTCAGTCCCTAGGCTTTTTAAATTTGCATTTAAGTCCCTAAGTCAAAACAGTCCAAGCTGCCACGCAGGGGTCCAGATTCCACGTGTCACAATCCTATTTGTTCACAGGCACACATGGCAAGCTATAAATGGAACAAGGTGTCAGAAATGACGGAATCACGCGCCACATCACAAACACAAATTCACATTCTCTCTCTATTCAGTTATGAATCAAAACAGAAAATCATCAAGAATCATGAACAAACCCTAGAATTTTCCAGAATCAGAATCAAACACAAATCAGCAAGGAAATTCATCAATCCTCAGAGATTCTTGACGAATATTCATCACCGGATCGTTTTTTCTTCGCAATTCCAGTGCGAGTTCATCACCATTGGCGGCGAACTCAAACACGATCACGAAGAAGAAGAAGAAGGAATGAGAATTCAAGGAATCCGAACCAATTGAGAAGGAGAGGAAGAAGATTACCGTTCGAATTTCAGGTTCAGTCCAAGAAATCGAGAAAACAGAATCAGAACTCAAGGTTTCCGAAGACTTTAGGCTCAAATCTCCAAATCAAACTCAGGTAACATACAAACTCGATCTCATACTATTAAAATCATCACAAATTCAGAAGCGACACGAATCCATGGAAGATTCGAACTGTTTGGTTCGGAAACCCTGACCCTAACATCAAAACAGTTTGAGAACACAAAGAATCACTTCAAGATTCACAACGAGTGTGAATCGGAGTGATTCCTTGGTGATTCACGAAGATTGAACTCGAAAATTTGAAGAAACCAAAACAGTTCGAACCTACCGTCAAAATCCAAAGATTCGTGTTGATTCCACGGTTGAAAACGTTTTCCAATGAAGGATTCGTGCTCAGAACACCAACACGAAGCTTTTAAGCCATGAATCTTTGGTTTCTGGGTTGGATTACATGATTTAAGGTTAGGGTTTACAAAGGGAAGAACGGCGCAAGAATGAGAGAAGAAGAAAGAGAAACGGACTAGAAAATGAAGGAAAACGGGGCAAAACCCCTTTTATACACGCGTTTGGGTCGGGTTGACCCAAACCCGCCCCACTCTCCTCCATTCCTGGCCATTTGATTCAGATCCTGATGGATCTGGATCAATCCAACGCTCCTAGAGCGTTAGCTTGATCCGGATCCATCAGATCCGTGGGTTTTGGGCTCTTTACCCGCAGGCCTTAGTTTTTTTACCCTTTTTCTTGATTCTGTTACTGTGTGTACCCCAGTCTTTGCTATTTGCACCTCTACGCATGTTAACTTTCTCGCAAAAATTCCTAAAAAATTACTATATGTTTCTTGATATGTTTTCATTGTTTTGTGGTGTTTTCACACTTTACAGTGAATAAAAAGCATGTGCGCTAATTTTTTATTGGATTACATGTTTTAATGATTTTTGTGAATTTTCTTGCACTATTTTGGATCCAATTTTTGCTCTATGGTGTTGATACTTGATATATGATTTTTGTGATGTGTTCATCTCTGAATTCATGCTATTTCTACATTCTTGCATGCCTAATTGTTAATTCTTTGGTTTTCAAACTTAATGGATCATTTCTTGCTTTACAAATTAATCCTTAGCCCTCTAGTTCATATGCTCAATAATGACCCCTTATTTTACAAGTTTGCTTACAATCCACAATGCTACAATTTTGTTTGTTAATTTCCCTTTGCAAGTTTAATTGATAGCTTCCCATTTGACAAGTTTAGTTGTTGATTTTGAAATGCAATTTGTTGGTAAAATGTGTTGATTTTAGGGTTAAGTGTGACTCATAATTTCTCCTTGATTCTTGAAATGTTTTCTTACAAAAAGAGAAAAAGGGTGCTGTTTTGGGTAAAGGTTATAGGTTATGGAGCTTAGTTTAGATTTTAGGTCTTAATTTAGTGTCATTTGCATTGTTTTAGATATTTGTTCTTTTGCAATTTGCTTAATAGTTTTGGTTATGTTCATTTCATCTTTTGCGATTTGTTTAGTGCTTGCTTGCTCATTTCACCATTCATGCATTATTATTCATATTATCATTTCTCTACTTACTATTGATCCTCTCATTCCATGCCTTAAGCATTTTACAAGCATTACATCATTTCAACCTTTTTCTTTCTTTTAGTTTTTATGCAACTTTCTACTATCTCATGTAATATTTTAGGTTAGTTTTTGCTTTCTTTTTAAATTCATGCAAGACTATAGAATGTAAACTAGGACCCGATGTAAAGGACTATGGACTATAATGATGTACACCGACACATGCACCGACACACGCACACACGTTGTATGTCTATCGTTTAGGTGTATGTTTAGGATGCGCGATACTTAGAGAAAATTAATCTTTTTAAAAAACAAATAACTTCCATCACTTCAAATATTTTCCAAATAAACCTTGGAGTCAAAACTCCAAAGGATTTTCCCTTTATTTTCTTAATCAAATCAAAATGCAATTAATTTCCAACTTTAACCATTTTCATTAACAATTGAACCAACCGAATGTTTTTTTTTCTTTTCAATTCTAATGCCTATACGGCCTCTTTCCCTTCTTCAAAACCATTTTCAAAACTAAAAAACAAATCCAACTCACAAAAATATTTTGGAAGAGAACTACATGGAATTTTGATCCCTTAAAAGGGTATGTAGGCAAGAGACTCAAAATCTCTCCAAGTCCAATAAAATAAAATCCAATCTTCTTCCTCTCATTCTTAAAACCAATCTTTTTTACAAATAGCGATAAAAGCAAAGCATATACGTAAAGCATAGTAAAACGGTTCCTATAGGATACTATAGTCATTGCGGGTGCCTAACACCTTCCCGTAATGAAATCAGCCCCGAACTTAGGGTTTCTAAAGGTTTTTTCTCGATTTTACCTTCCCCAAAAAAAATAGAGACATCAATGATTGAAAGGTTCAAATCTAATCAATGATTTGACACCCGAAAATCGCGATGACAATAAGGAATCTGCAAGAACAGAAGTAGAACAAGTTGTTTCAAGGAATCCAAGCCTGAAAGGGAAATCAAGAGAAGAAATGGGTCTTGAACCTTTTAGGGGTTTGGAAATTAGATCAGCAGTGATGGGTATTCTAATAGCCATCACAGAAGAAGTGATGGCAAGAGCATGCAGAGTTGCTCATGAAGGAAGATTTTTGTGGAACATTGGTAAGAAAGATGCTCTGTTAGATAGTTACACCAACTTAATACTGAAAGGAAATCCAACAACTAAGTTGGTGGACATGGATGATAAGGATAGAATGCTTCTGAAATTTGTCAATGACTGCTTCTTTCAGAAGGGAGGAGGTTCTGACCAACCTAGTCTGGACCACAAATTGGTGTTGTATTTCTTGGCTGCGTATCAGGCTATTAATCTTCCAAGATACCTCATGCATCATCTGTGTTGGGCAATCAAAGAAGGAATTAAAGGAAAAAGGAAGCAAGTACCATGTGCAAGACTACTTTCTGAGATCTTTTTTCAAGGAGGATTGTTGAAGACTCTGGACAAATTCAACCTTGTTTCTGATAGAGTTCTTGGAATTGCCACTGGAAAGATGATAAATGGCAAGACTCTGCAGCATATGAAGATTATCAAGAAATTCTCTCCTAACGAGAAGGACCTGAAAGAATCTTCAGTTCCATCAGGACTAATGAGGGATTTTCCTTCCATTTCAAAAGAAGATAATCCTGAAGTTTTGACTGGATATTTAGCTGCATATGCCAAGGAATCTGATGATGCTTCTCAAAGAGCTGCTGTTGCTTTGGCCAGAAAGCAAAAAGTTGCTAAGTCTGAAGCAACCAACTACGACAGTGTGAAGAAGGATGCTAAGTCTGAAGCAACCAACTACGACAGTGTGCAGAAGGTTGCTAAGTCTGAAACAACAAACTACGACAGTGTGGCTGCTTCTAATCCTAAAAGAAAAAGAGGAAAAGGAGATTCTTCAATTACTCAAGAAGCAGTTAAATTAGCTCTGGAAGAAATAGCAACAGAAGAGGAAAGACCAAGCAAAAGACAATATGGAGTGGATATTGTCAGTCCAATGTTCATTGTGACTCCTGAAATGGCCAAAAGAGCTAAGGAACATACTGATAAGCTGATTGCAGACAAGAAAAAGAAGGCTGCACAATACAAGCTGGAAAGGGATGAAAAGCTTAAGGTTATTGGACAAGGAGATTATGGAAACTTCTATGAAGAAAAGCTTGTTGAGGTTCAGGAGATTGCTAGTAAGATTGAGGAAGAAACTGTGAAGGGAGCTAAGGAGATTCTGACAAAGGCTCAAGGAACACCAGAAGCTGGTGCTTCAGACTCTGTTCCAAAGTCTACTGCTTTAGAAGCCGCTATATCAGAGGCTGCTGCATCAGAAGCTCCTCTCTCTGCAAAGGTAGATCAGATTCCAGACCCCCAAACCATCATCACACCTTCATCATCAACAGATTCTGACTTAGATAACATACCTTTTAGTCAGAAATTCAAACTGCCTAAACTCACTCTAAAATCTAAATCATCTCCAAAACCTAAACTCTCTCCCAAAACGAAACCATTCAAACCTGTGTATCCTGTTGTACTTAAGAGTATAGGGGAGTTGTCTCAAAGAAGAGTTGATCTTTGCAACAGACTCCCTGCTGATCATCCTCTTCAACCCCCTATCATCAAACGTCTTAACATGATACCAGCTAGTGAAACCATTCCATCTTCATCACTCTCAAATCAATCACCAACTAGAGTTAATTCAGAAGTTGTTGGTTCAACAGCTGCGGCTGAAGATCTTGCAGATCCTGAAGAGCCATCATCTTCTGACCTACCTCACTCTGATTCACTCTCTAACAACAAACAACCAACATCATCACAACAAAACAAACCTGAACAAACAACCATAACCAAAGCACAAAAGAAAACCATTCCAAAATCTGTTATGGAAACAGTTGTTGAGGAGTCTGTCCCAGTGATAGAGTTTGAACCTTCTGTGTCTATTCCAAATTTTGAACCAACACAGAACTTGAACCCTAGTGCTTCTGACCATCCTTCATCTTCATCTCAAATTCAGATTCTTGACCAACCACCTTTAAACATTCTAGAATCTGATTATATTGAGGATCAACTAGTAGAACTTCATGAAGAAATGCAGACTCTAGTGCTACTCAGAAGAGTTCCTACTCTATCTGTTGCCTATGAGGATCAATGGGCTTCTGTGAAAAGAAAAGCTTGTGATATAATAGATGTAGTTGCCAAGAAGTGTTGTCGCATTCAAGCTATCGCACTGAAGCGTCATCTGAATAATCTACACTCATCTGAGCAATCCAAAAACAAACTTCTGTACCTAGCAAATGCACCCTTCTATGCTGAATCAGAATATGTTTCTAGAGAAACAAAGGTGTTCAAGATGTTGAAGCAAAAGGTGCCGAGGCAACAAGAGGAATCTAAGGCTAGGGAGGAATATCTTCTTCAGAGGCAGTTGGCTCTTGAAGAGACTGTTAAGAAGCAATCTGAAGACATTAACCACTTAATGGCTCTTATCCAACAACAACAACCGCAACCCAACCCTTAGAATGCACACCTTAACTTTCTTTTCTTGTGCTTAAATGTCTTTGCTTCTGAAGTTTGTCTATAAATTTATTATCTTTGTTTTTAAATATCCTATATCAGTTTTAATCATCAGTTTTAATCTTCAGTTTTAATATTCAGTTGCATTTTTTTATATATTTTTGTTTACTTCTTGTTCATTTTATTTTTGTTAATGACAAAAGGGGGAGTAGTAGAAGTATTTAACAAGAATCTGAGCCCAAGTGAAAATAAAACTCTAACAGTTTTATTTTATGAGAACCTTATTTTATCTCATCTGTGCGTTACTAAATTCTTTAATTGTTGATTAAAATGAATTTAATTAACTTGGATAGGACTTAGGCGGAGCTTACTCTAACACCCCGTTTTCCCGACATAAAAATTCCTTTAAATAAAATCAGAGTTAAATCAAATAACGGAGCGTCACATTTCACATAAATCTCATATATGAATAAATAACAATTCATTCTTTATCAAAACGTCTTAAACATAGCAGCGGAATCATAAAAAGTCTTGGCACGCAGGCCTCATCAAACATCTTAGAAAGTTCATCTAAAAATAGTCTTATGAAATCATAAATGACATGCAAGGACTAGAAAAACATTCAACAAGTTTCCCCATCCCGTTACATATCAGAGCACCTAAGACTCAACCGAGGAAAGTCCTCGCACGCCTGCACCTAATCTTGGTTACCTGCAAGTTACCCATACGAAGAGCAACATTTTCAAGCAGAAGGGGTGAGATTCACAAAACAATAATATTAAACATGTAATTCAATAATTATAGTTAACAACAAATCATCACATAAACACGTCGCAACAAACATCATCTAGCATCACAAGCATCATCATAAAGCATCATCATAAACATCTTAAACAACTTGACTCGACAATGCAACTTCACTTGACTATGCAACTCTAACATCTTAAATGCATGTGGTACCAATCCAGGGCATAAGCCCTCGTCGCTTTGAGCATAAATATACTCCCAGGGCATAAGCCCTCGTCGCTAGAGAGCAAAAGCTCCAGGGCATGAGCCCTCGTCGCTGGTGAGTAAAAACTCCAGGGCATAAGCCCTCATCTCTGAATGAGTATGCATGGACTCAACATCTTATAACTTAAACAAGTTAAACATCTTAAACGTCTCAACATCACAAACATCTTGGACCGACACATGCAGCTCTACTAAATGTAAACAGCAACATGGCAACAAGCAATCACAGGATATAACGATATCATTCCAAACATTATCTCAACATCACATGAACTTCACATATATCTCACGTAATGCACAAATGAAACATAATTCAATAGCAACATTAAAACCTCACATAACATCTTTACAAATCATCAATTATATCATAATTATCTTCCATTACTACCCAAGGATCAACTCTCAAAGTCCTACACGAAACAGATCCCAAGATACAAAGTTATGGCAGTCTAAAACCGCAGGCGAGTTGGGGGCGAACTGAAAGCGAGTAATACTGGGTGCTCTCGGCCTTTTTCACATTTTTCATCCAAAAACGTCGGTTATAAGTTCCCTAGGTCCAATTTGATCCTAAAAACTTACATAATCATTCTTATAAACATCAAGGTACTCAAAACCATTTACAACACGTCTCAAAACAACATTCTAAAAATCAAGATTCTCTCAGGTCAACTCGCTATGGCGAGTGGGATTGCTCGCCTCGCGAGTGATCACGGGCTACTCGCTATGGCGAGTTGGGTTGCTCGCCTCGCGAGCGATGAAGGTCTACTCGCCGCGGCGAGTTGCTTAGCTCGCCTAGGCGAGCGATGAACAGACAGGCTACGGGTTCAGCAAAATTCTCACCAAAAGTCACCAATCTCACCATATTAAACCTCAAAACGATCAGAAACATTAACCCTATGATTATTCTAGGTTCTGTACACAATTTCTACACCAGTTCTACAGCTTTACATCATCAGATCATTAATTCTCCTTCTAACCTAATTTTCCCAATTCCTCTAAAATCACATCTACTCTTGTTAATTATAATACATGAATTACAGGCTTAATAGAATTGTAATGCTAGGCTCACCCTTACCTTAAAATTGCAGAAATCGCAGCCCTCTTGTGTAACACCCCGTTTTCCCAAAACAACGTAAACATGTATAATTTTCAGAGTTTTCAACAACAACGGAGTATTACATCTACTTTTCAAAATTCAGTTTAAATAGAATATAAAAACTATTTAATTCAACACATCATTTTATAAAAATCTGCAGCGGAATATTTATTTGATAATCAATCAACAACTAAAATCAACATCCTTGGCACAATGCCTCAACATAATAAAAATATTATTCAACGATGATTTAAATCTTCAACATCAATAAAAGTCTAAGCAACATGTTCTCAAAAACCGATACATAAAAGAATGAAATCATAAACATCAAATCCCATCCCGTTACATATCAGAGCCTACGACACAAGAGCCAACTCCTATCTATCCTTCGCTACCTGCACTTGCCCACGAGGTGGCAATTCCAGCAGAAGGGGTGAGTTCACAACACAAAGGTAATATATAAATATATGAATCATCAAATTGCATTGAAAAACAACAACAAATAATAACAACCATCATCAGCACAGGCAGCAACATCATCAATATAAGCAACAACATCATCAATATTAGCAACAACATCATCAATATTATTTAGATTCATCTTCGGTTAACAACATCAACGACAACATCACTTGTGGCGACACCTCACCAACAACATCTCTACAAAACAACTCACACCTACAACAACTAATGCAAGACTCCATCAACTACTAATGCATTATGCAAATGTGGTACCAACTACGCGCGTTGAATGCTAAGCATTCCAGGGCATAAGCCCCCACCAATTTTGGATGGTTAAAGCATCCCAGGGCATAAGCCCTCACCAGATGAATGACTAGCATTCCAGGGCATGAGCCCTCACCAATTGAATGTATAAACATTCCAGGGCATAAGCCCCCAACGATGCAAATGAGTATGATGACTCTATGGTGTATATCTGCATACAACCCTACAACAACTACTGGTGCATATCAGCATGCAACCAACAACAACAACTCAGGACATCAACAACTGTGTCTAACAACTAAGACACCCTCCCCAACTGGACACAACCACTCTACACCATCAATGGCAACTCAACAATACACCGTATATAATTGTACATATATAAACATATATATTTCCACATATCAACAACAACAGCAACATATACATTACTCAATTACATTCATATCAAAGTCCAAAACATCCTTCAAAAGCAAACCAAGTTTGATCAATAAGACATAAGCTAAATACTCATAAAACACCTCAATTAAACCTCTAATACTTAAGTTTGAAGTTTGGGAACTAACCACAGGTTTTGGACTAACTTGGAATAAGTTATACTAAGTTTTCTTAAAGTTTTCCTCAAGACCCACTTGGAGTATTTTCATCATAACTCAAAATCCATAAAACATTTTCAAATCAAACCAAAGCCATTAGAAAGCTAACTCAATTATCTACAACTTTCATGTTTACACCTAAGACCAATTATGTACCAATCAATACCAGTTTTCATTTCAAATTCGGACAAAGTTGTGCTAAAATTCATAAAAATTCACTGTGACCTACGTTCAGTAATTTGACCATAACTCAAGTTCTATAAATCATTTTGACGTCAGACCAACGGCATTAGAAAGATAACATTCATACCTACAACTTTCATGTTTACGTCAAAAGCCAATTCGGAACAGAAATGGGTGAAAAAGACACAAGAACACAAAACAGGGATGCTGTCAAATCGGAGTACGATTTGGAAAATCGGAGTACGATTTTCTGGGTCAAAAATTGCATTTTCATTCGTAAATAATCGGAGCACGATTTGACAAAATCGGAGCACGATTTGTCACAGGCTGTTACGATTTTTTCACCATTTTTCACCTCAAAAACCCAATTTTGATCCCTTGATTACCCAAAATGATTAGAAACAATGTTTATGGGTTTATGGCACAACAAAACAACAGAAACAATTCACATAAGCATCATCATCATCATATAATTCATCAATCATGGCATTTTCATATTCTTAACCCTAATCCAACAAACCACCATTTTTCAATTCAAAATCATGAAAACATACATGTATATATTAACCAATGAATTGCTAGCCCACCCTTACCTGATTAGATGAACAATTGCTACAAAAATCTCTCCTTTTGGCTAATCCCCCTTTGCTCTTGGTTCTTCTCTCTTTCTCCCAAAAAGTCTGTTTCTTGTTTTCTCTGATACGTACAATGCTTACTGACTTCTTCCTATTCTTTCCTTAACAAAACATAACTCCTTTCTTTCTCTTAACTCCCCCAATAACTTTCATTTTAATTTCTCATTAACCCTCCTTAATTCTATTAACTCCAAATAAATCCCTTTTTCTAAATAAACATTATTCTTCCTATTTTCATAATTCTCCAAAATAATAATATTCCTTCTATTTCTTGAAACAAAGCAAATATTATATCCCATTACTAATTAATTAAATTACAAATAACATGCATTTAGATAATACATCAATAAATCATATAACTCAATTATTTCACATAAATTATTATAAACAAATAAACACACCACATATTCACATAATCATTTATAAATTCAAATAAAACATGCCCAACAACTAAAAATAACAAAATAGCGACTAGGGCGTTACATCTTGCCTCTTCTCCCTTTCTCTGGTTTTTCTCCCTTTTTCACCAAAACGTACGTACTGACAAATTGACCTAATTTTCCCTTTTTATACTCCCAACAAATCTTATCTTATTTACTCTTTCTCCCACATAACTCTCTAAAATCTCAAAACTACCCCACATCTCTATATTTATTTTATTTTCAAATCTTATTTTATTAAACAATAAAATAAGTCACCACATCACATAAATCACATAAAACTTAATCTCAACATCTCTTAAAATATATATAAAAATGTATCTAGACTCCTCAAATAATTCAAATAATTAAATAATTTAAATAATCTAAGGTGGACGTTACACTTACAAACCTCACCTTAAAGAATATTAGACTCAGGGGGAGTCAGAGCTTACAAACCTCAGAACCCCAAAGTCAACTTGTTAATTAAGTTAACAACAATTGATTTTTTTAAATACTTGTGTTTGTCATCATCATAAAGGGGGAGATTGTTGGAACAAAGGGTGTTTCACAATTTTACCACTTAAGTTTTGATGATAACAAGGTATTAAAATTATCAATTGGATATGCTAAAAGTTTGTTCAAGTGTACAGGACCATAATCAAAGATTTATTCATAGAGGTTCTGATTGAATGAATTAAAGAGCAAAGGAATTTAAATTGAAGCTTGAAGAGCATCTGATTGAAAGCGCTCCTGAAGATGATATCATCAGAAGCGTAGTGCATTTGAAGAAAGCACTCCTGAAGATGACGTCATCAGAAGCTAGATCTCCATAAGCAAGTTCATCAGAAGCTATTTCACTAGAGGCTGAAGAGCGTTGACAAAGTACGGTGTACGAAGTGTACAACCACTAAGTCTGCGCATGTCTCTGCAACCACCATCTCTGCATTTTGTCTCCTATACTAGACAAGGATAACAACAATATTCGCAGACATTGTTCCTTTCTTATTGGAATGGATTTGAAATTGTTTCTTCATAGGACAATTATCAAATCAGGCAAAAGATCAATGGTGAAGAATCAAAGCTTCAGTCAAGACAAGTTGATGTGCTGGCTAGTTCCCTACGTCTCTCAAATCCTTTATAAATAGGGATAACGACTTGAAGAAAAACTAGGCTTTTGCTAAGACTGTCATATGCATATTCTCTCAAAGTCGAAAACGCTGCAATTACACATCAACAACTTAGATAATTCTTACGAAAGTTCATATCTTAGAATTTCTAAGTGTCTAAGAAAACAGAGTCTGTTCTATTTGTATTGTTTTGTGAATACCTCTGATTGTATATCAAGTATTCAAAACTCTTTTCAATTCTCTGTAATTGTTTAGAATAGTCTCTTTCTTGTGTGATTGAGCAAAGGAGTCTCTTGGAGTTGTCCTTGAGCATAAAAGTCTCTTTCTTGTGTGATTGAGCAAAGGAAGTCTCTTACTTGTGTGTTTGAGCAACTTGTAATTTGATATTACATTTTAGTGGAACTCTCCTTGGAAGTGCAAGGGGGACAGGACTATTTCCGGATTGTGGAAGGAACCTGTATAAATTGCTTGTGTTCTTCTTTCGTTTCTGCATTCTTACTCTCTATCCGCTGCACTAAGACTCTGAACTCTCAGACTCTGATCCTGAGAACAGTTGTTGTTTAGTAAGAAAGAAAAGTTTTTGAAAACACAATTCAACCCCCCCTTCTTGTGTTTTTCCCCACCTTCACATCATATGGTGTTTCCTGCTCTCTAGGCTTTGGTCGGCCTTGAACCTAGCTGAATTGGGCCTTGGGAAGCTTGCCACAATTTCCCCCTAACCTATAGGTTGAGGGAGTCATATTGTAGCTTAATAGAAGTCTCTTGAGGGACATGCCTTCATTGACAAGGGCCTCATCGTACTCGTCGTCTTTGGACTGCACAAAGTCATACCAGGCTTCAAATGTCCTTATGAGGTTTTGGAATATCATGTTCCTGGGGGTTTCTACTCTATGGTTTGGTGGTGCCCAAACCTTTATGGGTGTGTATGAGTGAGGAATTTCTAAATTTAGTTAGCTGGATTGTTAATGGCATCATTTTTTTATTTACGAGGCAATCAATTTTGAAGGGGTTGGGAATAGAAATTCTCCGAACTCGTGGGTCATGGTCTTTTACTTTGGAAGGCCTTTGTTGGGTGTGTTCTCTTTCCTTCCCTTGGTGCCTAGACCTTGATTTCGTTCGGATAGGAAGGTAAAGGTTTACTCCTTTTTTACAACTTGTCAGCAATTTTTGTTGTATGGTTTGTTTCTATCTGTTTTTTCTTACCAAGACAGATGTCACACAACTTGGTCGAGCCGTTTAAGATATTATTTATTTAATTGTTGATGTGTTTGAATTGTAGGGTTAATTAGATTCTACTAGAGATATAGGAATTACGGGTATTTTGGTAATTTTTTGAGTGGAGGGCATTTTAGTAATTTAGAGGTGGAGAAATATTTATTGAGGTTAGTAGTAACTTGGTGGAATTAATAGAATAGAGGTAAAGGGTAAAAAAGGAGAATTAAATGAAGACTATTACTTTCCCACCCTATGAAGTACACACGCGCCCTGCTAAAATTTCAAAACTACCCTTCAGATTATAAAATCCAAAATAATACGAAAACTGGTTTGGATTATATAATCCGAACTGTTTCGATAATCCACGCAAATTTGCCCAAACTTAGAGTTTTTTCCCTCAAAATCATCGCATTTGAAGGTTAATCAAGCAACAAATTGAAAAGGTAGTTCTGATTTCCCCTGCATGCAAGCCTATAAGTTCATAATTCCTTTTTTGGACCCTGGAGCCGTTCGGATTTTAAAATCCAAACTAGATTGTTGCAGTTTGGATTTTAAAATCCGAATTGTTCCAGTAGCAATTTTTTGACCTTGTTTTCTGTATTTTATGTTGATTGTGTATCGAGATAATGCAGGGGGAGGGTAGATTAGCCGATACGCGTGGAGGTGGCAGGGCACGTCGTGGTGCTGATTAGGAGCCAGAGTACGAGCCTCAACCTCATATGGACATGGAGATGGAGGTGGAGCATCAGATGGAGGATGATGTTGGGGTTGAGGAGGAGATGGGTGATGAAGATGATGAGAAGCAGCGGAGGCGTGTGCCGGAGCCAGAGCAGCTTGATGACTATCCTGGTGGCCCACAAAACACGATTGTGTTGACGAGATATCATATTTATGTGGCTAGGATGGCAGCTGATGGAGAGGTAAAATAATATATATATTGGATTAATTTTGTGTAATATATATATATGATTAATTTAGGTTAATTGTGCACTTTTTATGTTGGTTAATTTTTGTAATATACATTTGATTAATTTTGGTTAATTTTGCACTTATTATGTTGGTTAATTTTTGTCATATACATTTGATTAAGTTTGGTTAATTGTGTACTTATTATGTTGGTTAATTTTTGTAATATATATATATATATATATATATATATATATATATATTTCTGTTAATTTAATGATTTATTTTGATTAATATTTTGTTTTTAATTTTTGCAGGGGCGGGCGAATTTAAAATGTGTAAACAACGGAAAAAGATAGACGCGATACATGATAAGAAAAACAAGACTATCATGATAGCACCGTGGTGGCGTGATGAATTTGTTGGAACAAAATGTGTTTAAACACTACCTCTTGAGAGTTTTGATGATAACAAGGTATTAAAAATTGTCAATTGGATATGCTAATATTTGTTCAAGTGTACAAGACCATAGACAAAAATTTGAGATCATTATTAGGTTCTAGAAGAATAAAAGAGAGCAAAGGAATCAACAAAAAGGAAGCTTAAAGCGTCTGAACAGAACTGCTCCTGAAGTCAAAGTGCACCTTGTAATGCCCTATTTTTTTATTATCTATTTATTTTATCGAGTTTAGTGTCTTTTTATATATTTTATTTGAATAATTGCGGTGTGTGGGTTTTTGTGTTATGTGTTAGTATATATTACTAGTTTATTGAAATATTATTAGTGAAGGAATAGAATTAAAGTAGAATAATGAGGCAGTAAGGGTGGTTTTGGGAATAAGGAGAATTTATTAGGTTAAGAGTAGGAGAAGTGAGGAATAGAAAGTCAGAACACGTAAAAACAGTTTTTGGGAGAAAAAGAGAAGTGAGAAGTCAGAGAAGAGAAAGCTTGTAGATTTCAGAATTCAACAAACCTAAGGTAAGGGTGGGACTAACCATCTTTAATCTTAAATATATGATTCTAAAAAGGGTCTAATCATGTTGTTGTTGTTGTTAAATTTTGATGTTATAGAAATTAGGTCTAAAATCAATAAAATTTGTTGAAAATGTACGCAATCCCATGAATTAATGTAAGGAAGTGATGTCTAGGTTGTAGAATAACAATAGGTAATGTTTCCTATCAATTTTGGGGTTTGGGGTTGTCAAAATTGGGGTTTTGGAGAGAGAACAGAGGTCTGTTTGCAGACCTGTCTGTCGTCGCTCGCCACGACGAGTGCTCAACCTCGCTTAGCGAGAAGATGTTATCGCTCGCCCAGCGAGTGTTCTTGGTCGCCTGGCGAGTAGTTCCCAACTCGCCACAGCGAGTGTTTTTAGTCGCCTGGCGAGTAGATCCAAACTCGCCACAGCGAATGTTTTCCCCGCCTAGCGAGTAGACGTTGTCGCTCGCCACAGCGAGTAATTGAACTCGCCTAGCGAATTGTTCAGTAGTAGACTGTCTGTTTTGCGTTATTGTGTCATTTTCACACGTTTCTGTTTTGAGTTGGACTTTGTCATAAATATGAAAATTGTTGATATCTGATTTATCTTTCTAGTGGCTTTGATGTGCAAATCTTTTATGGTTAAATTAATATGAATTTATGATGTTGATGTTGTTGCATTTAAGTTGTGTCATTGCATAAGCATTGTCAAGCGAAGGGGGCTGTAGCCTATCAAGTCGAATATGATTTTAGAGAAGGGAGTTGTAGCTCTGTTGTTTCTTAAGCGAAGGGGGTTGTAGTCTGTCAAGTCGAATATGACTTTAGCGAAGGGAGTTGTAGCTCTGTTGGTACCACATGCATAATTATGCTGCATTTGTTGAGTAGTTGTTGTTGCATTGTTGAGTCGTTGTTGTTGCATTGTCGATGTTGTTGTTGATGCATTATTGAATGAAGTTAAATGATGATGGTTGTTGGAATTATGTGAAGTATTCTTAATGTTGAATTGTTGTTGTTTTGTATTGAATAATTCTTTACATGAATTGTTGCTTAATATTATTGAATGTGAAATCTCACCCCTCCTGTTTGAATGTTGCCTCTACGTGGGTAACGTGCAGATAACCAGGAGTAACCGCTGATGTGAGTTGATTCCTTGTGTCGTCATAGGAGTCATGCTCTGATACGTAACGGGATGGGGATATTTATGTGTTTTGTTTTCCTTGTTACGTATTTCTTTTTAAGTTGATGTTGAACCACTTTTGGAATTAGAATTTTATTACCTTGTTGATGTCGAGGCCTGAAGATTGTAAAAAATCGTGCGAAAGACAAATGAAACTACAAATTTGATCAAAATACTTATAATCACTAATTTGTAAGACCGAATTGAACATAGTACATAACTCTATTTATATTTGATGATATTTTGAAGAACGAAATGTGACATCCTGTTTGCGATGAAACTATGATTTATTATATGTTATTTATATGTTGGGAAAACAGGGTGTTACACTCCTGAAGACAAAGTGCTCCTGAAGTGATGACGTCATCAGAAGCAAGTTCATCAGAAGCATCTCATCAGAAGCTGAAGATCACCAGAAGCTGAAGATCATCAGAAGATGCAAGACTTAAAACTTCAAAGGCTGTTCAATGGATTTAATCTCGTCTAAGCATTGCAGAAGACCAGAAGAGTGAAGCAACGGTTATTTCAAATGAATTTGAAGGCATTGGATGATTGTTCTTGGAAGAGCGTTGACAAAGTACAACTGTATGAAGTGTACAACCACTACCTCCACTACTCAGTTTGTGTCTCTGCTACACGACAAGAATAACAGCTACGCCTATAACAATGTTCCTTCATACTGGGAATGGATTTGAACTTGATCCTTCATAGGACAATAACCATATAAGGTAAAAGATCATTGGTGATTGATCAAGGCTTCAGACGACTCTTTTTTGATGTGCTGGCAATTCACAACATCTCTTTCACACCTCTATATAAAGGAGTGAAGACTTAGAGAATGGTAAGAGACTCAACAACAATTTAAAAGCGTCAAACCTCTGCTAAAATTGTTCTGCATCAAAAGTTCACTTAGAATTTCTTATCAATGTTCATATCTTAGAAATTTTAGAGTCTTAAGAGTCTATATCTGATTTGTATTGTGAACATCACAAATTGCATATCAAGTGTTCAACCTCAAACATTTTTCTTTGTAATTCTGTTTGAATAGAAGTCTCTTGAAGTTGTGCTTGAGCATAGAAGTCTCTTGATTGTGTTCAGGAGCATAGGAAATATCTTGTAGTTGTGCTTGAGTATTTTGAAGTCTCTTGCTAGTTTTAGCGGTGAGCATTTGTACTCAGATATTACATTTTAGTGAACTTTCCTTGGAAGTGTAAGGGGGACAGGACTACTTCCGGTTTGTGGAAGGAACCTGTATAATTGCTTTGTGTTCTTCTCTCTCTCTCTCTCTCTCTCTCTCTCTCTCTCTCTCTCTCTCTCTCTCTGTTTTTATCATCTGCATTTAGAATCTGAACATCACTTCAGAAGTTGTAATCCAACTGCTTCTGACCAGTTACTTCGGTAGGAGAAGACGAGGAAAAAGCTAACAAAATTCAACCCCCCCCCTTCTTGTGTTTTTCTCACCTTCAATTGGTATCTAGAGTCTTGGTTCTGTTGAAAATACTTAACAGTGTAACAGTCCAAGATCTCTGAAAAACATGTCTGCTGGTGAATCATCTGTTTCTGGTTTTGGTGCTAATCATAATGTTGTCCCTTAGGATTACAGTGATAAGAAAGCTGATTCCGGAAACGTTCCAAAGTTTAATGGAGATCCTGAAGAGTTCTCCTGGTGGAAAACCAACTTCTACAGTTATATCATGGGCTTAGATGAAGAATTATGAGATATTCTGGAAGATGGAGTTGGTGACTTGGATCTTGATGAAAAAGGAGCTGTTGTTGACAGAAAGAAACCTTCTCAGAACAAAATGTACAAGAAACATCACAAGATCAGAGGTTCACTTATTCTTGTTATACCTCGTGCAGAGTATACGAAGATGAGTGACAAATCTACTGCAAAGGCAATGTTTGCTTCTCTCTATGCAAACTATGAAGGTAGTAAGAAGGTTAGAGAAGCAAAAGCACTTATGCTTGTTCATCAGTATGAGTTGTTCAAGATGCTTGCTTCTGATCATGTGAGCAAGATACTAAGAAGCATGCCTGCTAGATCGCGACCTAAGGTTACTTCTATTGAGGAAACTAAAGATTTAAACACTTTAAGTGTTGAAGATCTTTTAAGCTCTCTCAAGGTTCATGAGATAAGCTTAAATGAACATGAGCCTACTAAGAAAAGCAAATCTATTGCTCTTCCATCTAAAGGGAAGTCACCAAAAGCTCTTAAAGTTATAGAATCTAAAGAAGAATCACCTGATGGAGATTCTGATGAAGATCTTGCTGAGATGATGGCCATGCTTTCAAACCGGTTGCAGTATCTGGCTAAAAAGAGGAAGAAGTTCTTGAGTAGAAGAAGTGGTTACAAAGGCTCCAGGAAAGAAGATCAGAAGGGTTGCTTCAACTACAAGAAGCTTGGACATTTCATTGTTGATTGCCCTGATCTTCAGAAGGACAAATCAAAGGTCAAGTCTAAGAAGTCAACTTTCAAATCAAACAAGTTCAAGAAGCAGATCAAGCAGAGTTTAATGGCAACATGGGAAGATTTAGACAGTGAATCTGAATCTGATAAGGATGATGTTGAAGAAGATGCAAAGGTAGCTGTGGGGTTAGTGGCTACAGTGACTTCAGAAGCTGAACCTGAATCAGACTCAGAAGAAGAAAATGAGAAATGCCTAAGAGCAAAGGAAAAGCAAAAATCATGGTACCTGGATAGCAGTTGCTCAAGACATATGACAGGAGAGAAGTCTATGTTCCTCACCCTCACAATGAAAGAAGGAGGAAATGTGAAGTTTGGAGGCAACCAGTCTGGCAAGATCATTGGTACAGGAACTATTGGTAACTCCTCTATCTCTATTAATAATGTGTGGTTGGTAGATGGTCTTGAACATAACCTTTTGAGCATTAGTCAGTTTTGTGACAATGGTTATGATGTGATGTTTGGAAAGACCAACTGCACAGTAATCAACAAAGATAACAAGTCCATAATGTCAAAGAAAAGAGAGTAGAACATGTCTATTAAACCAACTTCTCTGAACTGGTTGATCAGAATGTAATTTGTCTTCTATCAATGAATGATAAGAAGTGGGTATGGCACAAAAGGTTGGGACATGCTAACTTGAGATTAATCTCTAAGCTTAGTAAGTTACAACTTGTCAAAGGCTTACCTAACATTGACTATCATTCAAATGCACTTTGTGGTGCATGCTAGAAAGGGAAGATTGTGAAATCTTCTTTTAAATCTAAGGACATTGTCTCAACCTCCAGACCTTTAGAACTACTTCATATTGATCTATTTGGACCAGTGAACACTGCATCCTTATATGGAAGCAAATATGGACTAGTCATTTATGATGATTACAGCAGATGGACTAGGGTAAAATTCCTGAGAAATAAAGACAATGCATATGATGTACTCAGTAACTTCTGCACTCAAATACAGTCTGAAAAAGAAATGAAAATTTTGAAAGTCATAAGTGATCATGGTGGAGAATTTGAAAATGAGCCATTTAAAGCTTTTTGTGAAAAACATGGAATTGTCCATGAATTCTCTTATCCTAGAACTCCACAACAAAATGGGGTTGTAGAGTGAAAGAATAGAACTATACAAGAAATGGCAAGAACCATGATCCATGAAAATAATTTGGCTAAACATTTATGGGCAGAAGCAGTGAATACAACATGTTATGTTCAAAATAGGATCTATATCAGACCTATCTGGGAGAAAACTGCATATGAACTCTTTAAGGGAAGAAGACCCAATATATCTTACTTTCATCATTTTGGATGTACCTGCTACATTCTAAATAACAAGCTCTACCTAAAGAAATTTGATGCCAAGGCCCAAAGAGGAATCTTTTTAGGCTACTCTGAAAGGTCAAAGGCATATAGAGTGTATAATTTAGAGACACTCTGTATTGAAGAATCTATGCACGTTAAATTTGATGACAAAGAGCATGGAAGTGAAACTCCAGAGCAAGATGAAAGTTTTACAGATATAAAGGTTACTGAAGACACTCTAGAACCTGATCAGACTGAAGAATCTGAAGATAGTCCAGAAGCTGAACCAACTTCAAAAGCTCAAAATGAAGTAGCTTCTGATGAAGCTCAAGATGGCTCTCGGCAAGAAAATCAATCCAAGATATTGATTCAAGTACAAGTCTTCACATCTTGAGGATCAAATCATTGGAAACAAAGGCAGTCCTAGAAGAACAAGATCATATTTCAGACAAGAAGAGTCTATGATAGGATTGTTATAAATGATTGAACCTGCTACAGTTGATGAAGCATTTTCAGATGATGGATGGATACTAGCTATGCAAGTAGAGCTCAATCAGTTTCAAAGAAATGATATGTGGGATCTGGTACCCAAACCTCAGCAGAAGAACATTATTGGAACAAAATGGGTATTCAGAAACAAGCTAAATGAACAAGGTGAAGTAATCAGAAAAAAGCTAGACTTGTTGCAAAAGGTTACAGTCAACAAGAAGGCATTGATTACTCTAAAACATTTGCTCCAGTTGCAAGATTGGAAGCAATCAGATTACTTCTATCCTATGCAGTTAATCATGGCATAAGATTATATCAAATGGATGTCAAGAGTGCATTTCTTAATGGAGTCATAGAAGAAGAAGTGTTTGTCAAGCAACCTCCTGGTTTTGAGGATCTTAAGCATCCTGACCATGTTTATAAACTTAAGAAATCACTATATGGCTTGAAACAAGCTCCCAGAGCTTGGTATGGTAGACTAAGTTGACACAACACTCTTCAGAAGGACTCTTAAGAAAGATATTCTTGTTGTGAAGATATATGTTGATGATATAATATTTGGTTCTACTAATGCATCTCTTTGCAAGGAATTTTCTAAGTTAATGCAGGATGAATTTGAAATGAGTATGATGGGAGAATTGAAGTTCTTCCTTGGAATTCAAATTAATCAAAGTAAAGATGGAGTGTATGTTCATCAGACAAAGTATACAAAGGAGCTTCTGAAGAAGTTCAAGCTGGAAGATTGTAAAGTGATGAACACTCCAATGCATCCAACCTGCACCTTAAGCAAAGAAGATATTGGATCAAAGGTATATCAGAAGCTGTATAGAGGTATGATTGGTTCTTTGTTATACCTCACTGCATCTAGGCCAGATATTTTATTCAGTGTATGCTTGTGTGCAAGATTCCAGTCAGATCCTAGAGAATCTCATTTAACAGTTGTTAAGAGAATCTTCAAGTATCTGAAAGGAACAACAAATCTTGGACTCCTTTACAGGAAATCCTTAGATTATAAGTTGGTTGGATTCTGTGATGTTGACTATGCTGGTGACAGGATTGAAAGAAAATCAACCAGTGGTAACTGTTAGTTCCTAGGAGAGAATCTGATATGGTGGGCTAGCAAAAGACAAGCAACTATTGCTATGTCTACAGCAGAAGCAGATTACATCTTAGCTGCATATTGTTGTACACAACTACTGTGGATGAAACATTAGTTGGAAGACTATTAGATAAATGCTAACAGTATTCCTATTTTCTGTGATAATACTCCTACTATTTGTTTGTCAAAGAATCCAATTCTACATTCAAGAGCCAAACATATTGAAATCAAACACCATTTTATTAGAGATTATGTTCAAAAAGGAACCTTGGATATACAATTCATTGATACTGAATATTAGTGGGCTGATATATTCACTAAACCTTTAACTGTGGAAAGATTTGATTTTATTAAGAAAAATTTGAACATGCACTTTGTGTCTAATTAAATCTGCTTTCTCCTGAACAAGAAGTTAGGTCCTGAAGTTAGTTCAGAAGTTATGGTCCATCAGAAGCTTTTAACTGAGATTTTGAGGAAAATGTGCTTCTGAAGATGACATCAGCATCTTAACTTCAGAAGCTGGATTTTGTGTTCCTGAATAGCAGAGTTAGTGGAAACGTTGAAGTTACTTTTTGGTAACACCTGTCTCATTAACTTGGTAGCTCATCTGAAGTTATCTAACGTGGCTTAATTGTATTGGTGTATAACATAAGAGGGCAATTATGATTTTAAGCTTTGAATGTAATATCTCGCGCCCCCAATTGTCATTAATGTTGTGTTTGTTTGTCCCCTCTGAGTTGCAATCGTTTTTACTCAAATCACTTAGACAAAACACACACTACTCACTTCACAACCTACACTTTCTGTTTTTACACTGATTCTCTGCGAAGTAAAGATCATCTTCGTCAAACAAATCCCTAGAACCCTAAAACTTCATTCTCATCAATGGCGTTTTCAAGCTCAGTTCCAGAATCAACCATGCAAGAAACAGCTCAAGGAACGTCCACACAAGAAGCTCAGGCTTATGAAATTAAAGGAAGAACCATGTCTTTAGAAGAATGGGATCTAAAAGTTCAAGTTGAGAATCTTGTGGACTTCACATCTCTATCGTATCATGGCTGATAGACGTTTGGCAAGTGTACCAAAAACTATCGAAGTAGTAAAAATATCGTTCCCACAAGGACTGTTTTAATCTCAATAAATTAATTTCGTTAAGCAATAGGATGTATAAAAGTTATTATGGTTTTGCCACTAGGCAGTTGATTGGGTTTGATTTTATGAAATTAATTAACAAAAAGTAAAAGTTGTTAAGAAATAAGAGAGAGATGAGCTCAGGTCTTTCGAATCATCTATGTTCCCCTAATTGGTATACCGCACTCTATTCTTGTGAATCGTTCTTTAGTTTCGCGATAGTTAACAAATTAGCCCTAATCAATCCCTTGAGTTAGGACCCTCTTCTTAAACTACAACCACTAATTCCTTAGGTGGTTTAATAATCCTTGAAGGTTTAAGCACGTTAACCTAATATCACTTACAAACGATTATCCATTCCTAGACTAACCATGTTTATTAGAACAATTCAATGGGTCTAAGTTGAAAGCTAGGGTCAGTAGTCATTCATACTCACGAGTTTATATGTGATCAAGATATAAAAGAATTAAAACAATTGAATTGAATAAAAACTAAATTGTCATTTACAATAAATAGAGTTTCATCACAACAACATGAATCAATTAGGGTTACATAAAATTATCTCAGACCTAATCTCTAAGAGATTTAGCTACTCACAATGAGACTTACAAATAGCATAATCAATAGTGGAATAAAAACATACATGAACTGAAAGAAGGTTGAAGAAATCGCCCTCCTAGCCGTCTTTAGGTCTCAAAATCGCACTTTGCTCTTCTCAAATCGTAACCCTTGTTTTCTGAATAGTCTTCAGCTTAAATAGGCACAGAATTTCGCCCAAAATCGTGTCACGTTTTTAGTAAATCGTGCCACAATTTGCCTTGTGTAACAAGATACTAAATTAGGGTTTCACCAAATCGTGTCACGTTTTTTTGCAATCATGACACGTTTTCCTTGTCTTCAAAACATTGCATTCTGCCTGAGAAATCGTGTCACGTTCACCAAATCGTGACACAATTTTAGTCTTTGATTTTCTTCAGTTTTTCTTGCTTTCTTGCTGCTTAAGTTGCCTTGTGAACTCCAAAATGTGACAGTATTTACATAAAAGTTACGTAATGATAACATGTCATCAATGGCTGCAACATCAAAGAATACTATGAGGCTCAGGACCTCATTAGTTATTTCGATATGTTGAATGGTCCAACTTATATGAATCTCATAAGACACATATGGGTAAGAGCTCATGTTTACGATCGTAAGGCTGCTCAATTGGAAATGGATGAGAAGGTGCTTATTGATCCTACTCTAGCTGGTAAAACTAGAGAAGAAATGGGTATGGAACCCTTCACATGTATTGAGATTAGGTCAAGCATCATGGGTATTTCTGTCTTCATCTCTTAGGAAGTGATTACTTATGTAATCAGGAGAGCATCTGAAGGTAGTTTCAAAGATGGTCTAGACAACAACAAGAATAGTCCCTGGAATGAAGTAGTTAACATGTCAATGTTTAACAGCAAGAAGAAAGGTGCTTACAGTGACTTGACTATGGAGAAGAAACTGCTTCTGAAGATTCAGAATGGGAATCTTCTGCATGTTTATTTTCTATGTTTGTACTTATGCATGTTTCTGCTTCTGAACTATTTTTATGCTTCTGAACTCACTTTATGCTTCTGACCAGTTTATGTGTTACTAAACCTACTTCTTTTTTATAGAATTTCTCACTATTTTTCTCATCTCTTTCTTTTTGTCTATTTTATACTTTTTGTTGATGACAAAAGGGGGAGTAGATGTATAGTATTTATAGGCTCCGAGCCCCATTAATTTAACTTCAGACGATTTAAATTAATAGGACCTTCTTCTTATCTCTTAGTCTATTAATGTGAGATAATTCTGAGAGTTATTACGTTTTTAATGATGAATTTAATTAATACGAATAGAACTCAGGGGGAGCTTACAAACCTCACCTTAAAGTACTATTGGACTCAGGGGGAGCTTACAAACCTCAAACCCTTAAAGTCAACTTGTTAATTAGATTAACAACAATTGAACATTTTAAATACTAATGTTTGTCATCATCAAAAAGGTGGAGATTGTTGGAACAAAATGTGTTTAACATTACCTCTTGAGAGTTTTGATGATAACAAGGTATTAAAAATTGTCAATTGGATATGCTAATATTTGTTCAAGTGTACAGGACCATAGACAAAAAATTTGTGTCTACTTAAAGTTTAGGTACTGGAAGAACAAATGAGAGCAATGGAATCAACAAGAAGGAAGCTTTATGCATCTGAAGAAAAGTACTCCTGAAGTCAAGTTCTCCTGAAGTGATGATGTCATCAGAAGCAAGCTCATCATAAGCACCCCATCAGAAGCAAAATCACCAGAAGCTGAAGATCATAAGGAGATGAAAGAATCAAAGCTTCAAAGATTGTTCAAAGGTTTTAAACACGCATAATATTTAAAAAGACCAGAAGTGTAAAGCAACGGTTATTTCAAATGAATTTGAAGGCATTGGATGCTTGTTCTTTGAAGAGCATTGACAAAGTACAATTGTACGAAGTGTACAACCACTACCTCCACTACTCAGTTTGTGTCTCTGCTACAGGACAAGAATAACAGCTACGCCTGCAACAATGTTCCTTCATACTAGGAATGGATTTGAACTTGATCCTTTATAGGACAATGACCATATCAGGCAAAAGATCATTGGTGATTGATCAAGGCTTCAAACGACTCTTTTTTGATGTGCTGGCAATTCACAACGTCTCTTTTACACCTCTACATAAAGGAGTGAAGACTTAGAGAATTGTAAGAGACTCAACAACAATTTAAAAGCGCCAAACCTCTGCTAAAATTGTTCTGCATCAAAAGTTCATTCAGAATTTCTTATCAAAGTTCATATCTTAGAAATTCTAGAGTCTTAAGAGGCTGTATTGGATTTGTATTGTGAACACCACTGATTGTATGTCAAGTGTTCAACCTCAAACATTTTTCTTTGTAATTTTGTTTGAATAGAAGTCTCTTGCAGTTGTGCTTGAGTAGTTTGAAGTCTCTTGCTAGTTTTAGCAGTGAGCATCTGTAATCAGATATTACATTTTAGTGAACTCTCCTTGGAATTGCAAGGGGGACATGACTACTTCTGGTTTGTGGAAGGAACCTGTATAATTGCTTTGTCTCTCTCTCTCTCTCTCTCTCTCTCTCTCTCTCTCTCTGTTTTTATCTGATGCATTTAGAATCTGAACATCACTTCAAAAGTTGTAATCCAACTGCTTCTGACCAGTGAAGTAGGAGAAAACGAGGAAAAAGTTAACACAATTCAACCCCCCCCCCCCCCCCCCCCCCCCCCTTCTTGTGTTTTTCTCACCTTCACATTCTTCAACTTTCCAAGGACTACATAAATCTCTGGATGTCTTACTTTGCCGATTTGCATGATTTCTTCGTAAATTACATCAAGAACACCCTAAAATTGCTATGTTTCAGGAAGAATAGAATTACATATTCAAATATAGAAAACAATACAGATGTTCCGAAATCATAGGAAATTGATTTAATACTCCTCTGTTTTACTGGTAAAACCTACTGAAAATGACTTAAAAACATGTTATGAATAACATTAGATGACATGTCATCAAGAGGTTAGGAAGTTAAGGTTTAAGTCATCTTCGTCGCTTCTTTTCCTTTGATAACGTAGTACAGTGCTCCTGTGGGTCCTACTCAAGTTACCATGGAAACTTAGAACGAGTAGCACCATCATGGCACATTAAATCAATGATACACAAACTATATAGTTTTATTTCTTAAAAGATAAATTTCAATCAAAGACGAAGGAGGGATTCAAGGAAACCCTAATAGCTGTTAATCATCTGAATCACAAAAACCTAATCTGGCATTGGGCAAGACAATTCAACCCTGCAATTCTATTCATCTTCTATTACTTATCACTTTTAAAATAAGTTTTGCTAATTATTGAGTTGAACGACAATCCCTGTGAAGAACGATACAATTTACTACTTTACTACCTGTTGCGATTTGGTGCACTTGCCAATTTTGTCCATCAAAAAACAAGAACACAATAAAAATATGAGAGAGTTGTCACAAAAGTTGTCCAAAACTAGTTGTACAAATATCATTTCTCTTTTACAAATTCAAACAATAAATCCTAATAACTTATCACTCTATTCGATTCGCCACATACCTCCGATTCATTCAGAGAATAAAAACAAACATCATTTGAATTCATATTCACTACAATCACATACTACATGCAATCAGACGATATTTGAGCGTCCAATCGAGATCATACGGTCTTAAAAAAAACATATTTTTATTGGTAAATTTACAAGTACCTTGAAATTTGGTTAACACACACAAACTTTAGTTTATTTTTTAAATAAATTAATATAAAAATATGACAAACAAAATTTCATATAAATTAATGTTCATAATCATAATAAAATTTATACATGTTATAACAATAAAAAGAGTGGAAAGAAATATACGTGAGTGTCCGTTTTTTCACTAGTATAAATAAATAAATATTTTTTATATATCTACTTAACATAAAAACGAGTAAATTATCAAATTGATCATTGTCTTTATAAGTGATTCTCAAATTAGTCTTTGACTCTATTAATATTTCAAAATAGTCCATGTCTTTGTCAAAAGTTTCAAAATTAAGTCCCTCGGCATGTGGAATAAACATAGAAATATGAGAAACTTGACAAAGACACACTATTTTAAAATATTGTCAGAATTTTATCAATTAGACTCATGTTTCAGACATGACGAGAGACTTAATTGAATTTCTTTTTAACAAAGATAAAAAATATTTTAAAATGTATACTATATATAAAGGAAACTACCCCTTACAGCACACTTTTGAGTTGGACTTTTCTTTCCAAAAATACCTTTAATTTTAAATAAAAATAACACATGTAACAAATATATAAGAATAAATATTAAAAAGATATAACAAACACGATATGAATATATTACATAAAAAAAACATGATATGAATATATGTATATTTGTTTTTTTCCTTTATCATTTAAAAAGTATAACAAACAAACTAGATGATTATATTTATACTTACTTTTACTTATTCCAATCATACCCTTAAACAACTTTTTTTATAATAATGATTGCTGTTCACATTAGACAAAGAAACAAACATTTATATTTTTACTTTTAATCAAAACTAAAATTTCTTAAAAAATACCGTTCATAATCTTCGTTAACCTAATAAAGAGAGACGCTAGTATTAATAGATTTATGGATTCATTTGAGAATCACTTGCAATAACATGGACCAAATTGATAGTTTATTCGCTTAAAAACATTGAGGAACGACAAATACTATTTTTCTCCGCATCATTCCAGCTTCATTGCACGCACGCCACTCTCACTCGATACTCTCTCTCTATGGCATCTGATTCCAACGCTACCAACATGCTCCAAGCAATTCGCTACAACCGTGGCTCTCTTCAGCTTCTTGATCAGGTTCTCATTTTCCCTCTTCACTTCAACTTCAATTTCATTCATTTTTTTTTTGTTATTGCTTATAATACTTGTTTTTGTGCAGACAAAGCTTCCTTTAGAAAGCGTTTACTTGGAAATTCGTGATTCTAATGATGGCTGGTAAGTAACATATTTTAGTTTAAATCAAAGGGTGAAATTTTCTGTGATTTTTATTAGCTATTGTTATGCTTTGTGTGAAGTCTTGTAATTTGGATTTTGATATTTAAAGTTATAACAATGACTCATAGTTTAATTATGGTTTTTATATGTATAAGTTTGATTTGTTATAGCCAACAGGGTTTTATGTAGGGTCGCGGTTAAACCATCTTGGGTTGGCCTGATGGTGTTGGCTTAGAATCTTGAAGTGTGATTCTCTCTAGGTCTCTGGGTCGATTCCCCCATCTGCCAATTTTTTGTGGGCTAGTCCATGTAAAGCTTTGCTTTGACATTAAATGGCCCCACAAATGGACGGTTGAATCCGACGCCTCAAATTAGTGGTCCTTGGCCAGATGAGTTTTCAAAATAAAAAAAAAAGGGCTGTGGTTGGGTCATGATCCTTGATATTATGGAGAATTACGGTCAAATGGGATCTCTGATACCTCAATTGTGGTTGAATTGCGGTATCAGCCACATCTAAAACTTTCATGTCCTGGCTTAGATTGCAGTCGCATACCTTTTTTTAAACTCCGATAGCCAGCCTGACTGGGTTTTTTGGCTACCTTGTTTTCCATTCGGAGTCAAGCTATTTACACTTTTCCTCTAACACATAAAAATAGTAGAAGAATCGAGCATACATCTAAGTATTTTTTATTTTTTTTTGTAGATGAGAACCATAATTTTATTTTAATTTAGAAGCTTTCCTTAGCTAAATGCTAATCCAAATTAGGTCTAGATAATTTTCTTGAGCGGTCAATTGTAATGTTTCTATGAAGGATTTAAATTGGAACCATGGTTGTTAATCGTTTGTTGATGATGCACTTTTGGGTCCATTTTGAAACGATATGTTGTGTCCGCCGGACGTGATGCAGTATGGGATTTTGAACCCTAGTTATTGAAGTAGAAATTTAGGAGAAAAGAAAGTCTATCGAGTCTGAATTATTATCTGTTTTGTATTTTTTATCAGTGTATGAGTGTACACTAATATCTCTATATTATGACCTTCTCAGGAATGCTATACGAGATATGGTGGTCCGGGGAGCACCTGCTATTGCTATTGCAGCTGCACTTTCGCTGGCTGTGGAGGTGTCCACTTTAGATGATTTTAATGGGTCTACTGATGACGCTGTTTACTTCCTGCAGAAGAAGTTGGACTATCTTGTCTCGAGGTATTTTTTCCATTACCTGTTTTTACCAAGATATTAATCTACTTGTTGTGGATGATCCTAGTCATGCCATTGCCTGATAAATAAATAGCATTTGGCATGTTGAAGTTCCTCCTTAAGAAGATGAGGTTGTTGTCATGAAGTTCCTTTCAAGCATGAGTTTAAGTTTTATTTTCTATCTTCATGCTCTACTAGTCGGCCAACCGCGGTGAACTTATCAGATGCTGCGACCAAACTCAAAGAAATCATATCTAAGGCTGCTGCTACCACTTCAGAGGCCAAGGGTGTGTTTCAGGTGCTTCTAAGATTTATTATAGATTTATAATGATGAATTCGTGTGTAAACTAGGGATATTTTGTATCTTTTTACTCTTATTTTTGATATAGCCAATTGAACCTGAATCTGTTGATTTATTTTCTAGGCTTATCTAGAGGCTGCTGAAATAATGCTTGAGGATGATGTTGCATCAAACAGAGCAATTGGAACTTATGGAGCTAGTTTCATTCAAAACCAAACAGAAAAACTGAAGCTTTCTGTTTTGACCCATTGCAATACTGGAAGGTGCCTGCTACAATTCCATCACTTATTATTATAAGAAAATAAAGTTTAAACATAAATATTTCATTTGTTCTACAAAGTGAGAAGGTGTCTAGTTGTACTCGGTACTCACATGCAATTGTGTTTGGTTTGTTACTCAGTTTAGCTACAGCTGGATATGGTACTGCGCTTGGTGTAATCCGTGCACTTTACAGCGGGGGAGTTTTAGAAAGGGCTTATTGCACAGAAACACGCCCCTTCAATCAAGTGAGTGCATTTTCCCAAATATAGTAATACTCGATTCTCTTTTGCGAGAAGATGCACACTTAAAGTTTCCCCTTCAACAATACGATCTGTATGTTTTTATCTTTTGGTTTATGTTCCATCTTCAAATTTCAAGTTTCCGAATATGAAATGCATTTCTGTACTAGAGCATTTGAATTTTAGATATACTTCAATCGTTATCATGGTTTGTTTAAAACAGAACAGGAGAGAATTTGTTTTCAATCCTGTAAACTAAATTCCATCAACTGAGTCAGAGAATGTCTGCTGGTGATGATCATGCCAATTAGAAATCAAGTAATAATAATAATATTTTTTCCGTATGAGGGATTAAAGATGATGATGGATTTGGTTACCTGAACCCTGAAGTAGTTTTGAGAACACATCCCTTTAATGTAGGTTTTTGCCTGCATGTATCTTGAGAGTCACTTCTCCATGAACTGCTTCCCATGAAATTAACAAATTAAAATAGTTTGGAGTTGATGCTTACAGATCATAATGCTTAATTGCAGGGATCCAGACTTACTGCCTATGAGTTGGTACATGACAAAATACCAGCAACTCTTATAGCAGATTCTGCTGCGGCTGCATTAATGCAAGCAGGGCGTGTGGATGCTGTTGTTGTTGGTGCTGATCGTGTTGCATCAAATGGTACTTTGTGTTGAAATGAAAGTGAACTATAATTGCGTGTCTTCTAAACTATAAAAGCTATCATTAGATTTATTTTCTTCTAATTGGCATTGCAGGTGACACAGCAAACAAAATTGGAACCTATAGTGTTGCCTTATGCGCCAAGTTTCATAATGTACCTTTTTTTGTGGCTGCGCCCTTGACTTCCATTGATCTATCACTTTCTTCTGGACAACAAATTGTCATTGAAGAGAGATCTCCCAAGGAGTTGTTGAATACGCGTGGAGGACTCGGAGAGCAGGTTGCTGCCTCAGGAATATCTGTGTGGAATCCGGCTTTTGATGTTACACCTGCTAATCTAATATCTGGGATCATCACTGAGATGGTATGTCTTACCTCTTCCGTCTCTTGCATGGTTAGTATTGGATTCATTTGCTCTTTGTCCTCTAACCATTATTTGTTCTGTGTAGGGTGTCATTACAAAGACGCCTGCTGGTGATGCTTTTGACATAAAAGCTTTCGTACAGAAAACAGGTTAAGGGTGGAATGTATTCAGTACTAATGCTCTATGGTGTGATATGAAATGTTATGTTACACCCATTAAAGATTTGAGTTGTATGTTTTCAAGGGGCTTTGTAAATCAGCTCATTCACTATAACTGTCCCCGGAGAATAAATGGGGACATGGTTAATAAACATGTAAATGAGAAATTGGCGGCTACCATAACTTGCATGGATAAAATGGAATGGTTGTTGTCAGAAAAACAGGACATAGTTTTGTTTTTTACAAGACATAATTGTATTAAGGTTCTAAAACTAGTAATGCTTCATATGATGTCAAATATATATTATATTTTAGGGTGCTTATACAGTGGCCTACTCTGAGAGTAGTCAACCCATGCATTCAAATCCTTCTTCCACCTCTCTTTCCTCTCTTCACCAAACCAAACCATCGTGACATCCCAGTTAGTGGAGAAGGGAGCTGCTTTGTGGTTTTGATTTGATGAAGAGGAAAACCATGTTAGAGTTCCATCATTGAGTGAGAATATTTTTTTGTAGGAGACCACTGTAGTTAAGGTCTTTGGCACTCCAGTAGTTCCAGAGCACCCCCATGTTATTGTGATTTATTTATAGTCGGGAAAGTTGTGTTTGAAAAAATAAATTGACAAATGTTTGAAATCAGTGTTTTCTAGAAATTGGTTGCATTTTGAATGAGTGTAACTGAATTTAATCACAGATCGGATATATGTTTTCATTGGAAATAAGAACAAGAAGAAGAAACGTTGAAGATCAGAAAGAGAGATGAAGTACAATGTAGAGTGAATTTCTATTAATCAACTCAAGATGATCTGATTACACTTAATTATTTATAACAGTAACTAATGAATAATTACCGGGCAATCAACAATTTTTTATGGCTCCCTCAAAAAAAAAAAAAACAATTTTTTATGGCTTTGATTTTCATGGCTGACATGCATGAACCTATTCCTAGTACTACAATGAGTTCATTGAGAGAATGTTGGTCAATCTCTTAGATGGAAAACACATGTTTTTCTTTTAAATGATAAATCCCAGATTGTATTTCATTTTAGGGAAAAAAATTTGTCCCAAATTATATGTCGCTTTACAATACCAATACAATATTAATGTAACTTTTTCTATTATAACCTTAACTATTATTACTCTCTTCTTTCAATTCTTTCATTTCTCTTTCCTATATTATTTATTAAGGATAATTTTGTAAAACAACTCATAATATTTATTTTCCACACAATATTTATTGCATTTCTTAATATGTGTGAAATGCCCAAAACGTCATATAATTTAGGACGGATGGAGTAATAATTAGTTGTTAAATTAGTTTTCTTTTCCTTTTAAAACACATGAGTAGTTTTAAAATACCAATATTAATGCATTGTTTTTACAAAATATTTGTTTAATTTATATGTGAAAATCCGTTAAAATATTTGCTGCATTCCCACTGTAAGTTTTATGTCCTTACATCCACGGGTATGAATTTTTATGTCCCAATGGTTTGTAATCGATATAATAAAATTGCAAAAAAATAACATGATTATTTAAAAACATTTAGTAGTATAACTTATTGATTGTTGTTGTAACTAGACTTCAATCTGACTTCATTTCAGTTTTTAAAACATTGACTTTTTTTTTAAATAAAACATTTTAATAAAGAATGAGTGTTTTGTAACCAAAAAAAAAAAAAAGATGAGTTTGTTAAACTTAAACCCACAATGCCATATTATTATGTTGAACAACATGACTAGAGTTTTTTTTTTTGACCGGGGTTCAAGCACCGAACCTTGTATATATTATGCATTATTTTTATCAACTGAGCTAAACTCACGGGACTTCACTAAAGTGTTTGAACCTTAAGTCGTCCGAAATGGGTGTGTGGGTAACAATTTTTGGAGTGTAGTTAGTAAGTGACCCTGAACTATTTACATTCACATTCTTTCATAACTGTAACTTCCAAGCAAAAAACCCGCGAACGCTTTGCTCTCAGTATCCATTACTCCAAAAGCGAAACAATCGATCATCGCTCGAAAGGTTTGCACTTTCCATTCCTCATTCGATTCACAATTCTTCAATTTACGAATTCGTTAATCAACCTTCGATTTCAAAGGTGAGAATCGAAATGCAGAAGAATCTGAAGAAATCGCCGTTACCGTTGATCGAAACCATTGGGAACAAGAAGAAATTGGAATTGTGTAGTAAGGAATCGCTTGTGAAGGTTCTTAGATGGCATTTTGGGTATCCTGATTTTCGGGGTTTGCAATTGGAAGCTATTCAAGCTGTTCTCTCAGGTGCAATTTGCATTTTTCTTTATAGGTTCAATTGAATTTTCTATCAAAATTGAAATTTGGAATTTTTATTCATATTTAGTAGTAAATGAGGTATTAGAAAATGTAGTTAAATCATAAATGTGGTTTTTCTTTGCTTTAGGAAAATAAAAATGGGTCAATTACTATGGTTTTGTTTGGATAGAGTAGCATCCACATTTCTTATCGAAGGCGTGTCTCGTGTCTAGCGCTAGACACATGTAATTACTTTCAATTATGTTATTTTCTTAAATTATTACTACGGGTGTCAATGTCATGTATATGCTTCATAGCTTATAGCACAAACATATGCTTATGTATAAGCTATTTTTATAACAAAAGATAAAGTAGTATAGTTGTTTTCATAAGCCGTTTCGGAGAGATTGTGTAAATAAGCTGAAGATAACTTACGGATATGTCATAAGCTATTTTCATAAGCTCTCTCAAACTCAAGTGTTTATGTCAGTAGATAAGCTCAAATAAGTCAATTCAAACATAACGTAATTGCTTGAATGATGGTGATTTAAGATAGAATTTTCATTAATTTTCGGTTGACTTTGCTCTTTTTGTGTGGTTACAGGAAGAGATTGTTTTTGTCTTATGCCAACTGGAGGAGGCAAGTCAATGTGTTATCAGATCCCTGCATTGGCAAAAGAAGGAATCGTGCTTGTTGTTTGTCCTTTAATAGGTGAATAATTTTCATCCTTTTTCAAGAGTTTGTATTTTATACTGAGCTAAATGTTGTCTGATAATTTGCTCGGGTTTGCATACGAGGATTCTGGTTGTGATTTCTGACTTTTATTCTGCTGAGTGCTGTCAGCCTTAATGGTATGCATCCTTCTCATTTTATCTGGTTACTGTTTTTTCAGACATGCTGAATTTATGAGTTAATAGTTTGTTTTGGTTCATATGGTTCTTTTTCCCTACAAGTTAGGAAAACCAAGTGATGGCACTAAAGGAGAAAGGAATTGCTGCAGAGTTTCTCTCCTCAACTAAAACAGCAAAAGCAAAAGATCAGGTGGATTATTAGAATACTTCTGATATTGTATTGTAAATGATGTATCTACGTATAAAAATGTGTAATAGAAACTTAGTTAGTATAATAAGTACATAATCTTAGTCTTCTACTCTTTGCTCAGATATTGGGTTTTATATTGAAGTTTTGATTTTTGTGGATATACAAGAATAATGTGTCTAGAATTCTTGGATATCTTCTCCCTGAACCTCATTATTGGGCTACTGACCTTCAATTATAGAATTTACCCTTTTTTTTATATGGGTGATGGAAAAGGATCCTTGCCAAATTCACTTATATGAGTGTGTAGCCAACCTCTAACTTGTTATGTGTTATTAATTTAGGAAACTGATTTTTCTGTTTTATGTTTAAGATTCATGAGGACCTTGGTTCTGGAAAACCGTCTACAAGGCTGCTATATGTTACTCCAGAGTTGATAGCAACACCAGGGTTTATGTCAAAGCTGACAAAGATTCATTCCAGGGGGTTGCTAAGTCTCATTGCCATTGACGAGGTCTAGCCGGAAAGACTATTTCAAATTTCTGTTGGAATTTTATGACCATCTTTGATAATTTAACTTATTCATAATTTTCAGGCTCATTGCATCTCTTCCTGGGGTCATGATTTCAGGTTTTCTATTCATTATGCTGCTATCCATTTGAATTTTTCTTGATGAAATTTCTTAGGATATGATCAATACGAGGAGAGTGAGGAATAAGATATGCGGTAATCTATTAGGGATTGATCGGTCATTAGATTGTTTTGGGCCATTATGGACTTGACAGGTCATCCAGATTTAAAACAGAACACTGATACCAATCAGTTTACATTTTGTTATTTTTAGGTGATTTTGATATAATGTTGTTCTCATCTCAATCTTTCATTATTAAATTTAGAAATGTAAACAAGTTCAATCACACATGCCACAGTTTTGCACTTGTCCATGTTAGGTGCTGCTCTTGAACTAACTAATCTAAAAGCTCAAGGTTTCCTATGATGATACAGTTTTGGTTGGAGTTTATTCTGATGATTTGCTATTCCTTTTTCTTTTTGTATTTGGAAACAGACCTAGCTACCGTAAGCTTTCAACTCTGAGAAGCCACCTACCAGATGTTCCAATATTAGCTCTAACCGCTACTGCTGTTCCTAAGTGAGTTTTCTTAATTTACTTTCGTGTATAGAATTAGCTTATTTTTACTATTTATTTTTGTGCATGAACCCTATCAAAAAAAAAAAAAAAATTGTGCATGAGCAAATTTCATATGAAATCCTATGTTTATGCATTTCTATCTATTCTTCTGAATAATAATCTTCCAATTGTTGTCGATTTCTGAAATTTCTATTCTCTTAGTGGTGGTATGTAGTTGTGTCTGTTGTGTGTGTATATTCTATCATGATAGGATTGCTTTTATATTATGAGTCTGTCATATTGTTTTATGATAATATGGCTTTAAAATATTCAAATTCAAAGAGTATGCTCTGTTGATCTCATTGATCATTGCACATTCTGAGTAGCATTTTTGAAGCAGGCATTCTCTTTCATTTTCTTTATTTTTTCTCTTGGCATGAGGTTTGAAAAACAACGAGAATCACATCGTCAATTTAATTTCTTGGTTATTTATTTTCTTCAGGGTTCAGAAGGATGTAGTGGAATCATTGCACATGAAAAATGCGTTAATACTGAAGACTTCTTTTAATCGTCCTAATATATATTATGAAGGTCAGTCAATTCTGCTTGTTGTTTGATTCACATCTATAAATCAATTCAGATTCCAGTTTCACCCTGCTTGTAGGTCATAATTTCCATGTTACTAATGGGAAACCATCACTGTCCTCTATCAAATGTAATGTGGCTGGCATATAAATAATGAATCAATCCAGTCATTACCTAAATGTAACTTAAATTTCGCGACGACAATGCTATTAATGAGAAGATAGAAGAAAGCAAAAACTTACAAGCGAATTTCTGTTTTGAAAAAAAATAAAATTTGCATGAAAATAGATAAGATGCAAATGAAACATGTTTGAAGCATCCGTCCGATTCCAATCCAGTAAATTTAGGGCAATTTTGAGCATTCCAGTTACTCAATAAGTTTTATTGGTGAATTGCTTTATATGTTAATTTTGCATGAGATGCTGCAGGCATGCTTTTACTTATAAATTCAATCAAATGAAATCTGACTTGATGTTTTCATTATACAGTTAGGTACAAAGATCTATTGGACGATGCTTATTCTGATTTATCTAATAGACTCAAATCTATGGGTGATGTTTGTGCGATAATTTACTGCCTTGAACGTTCCATGTGTGATGACTTGTCAGCTCATCTATCCCAAAGAGGCATTTCTTGTGCTGGTAATATTTTTATGTATTTTAATGCCTTTGCAAAATGATTTATTGCAACTAAAGGGACCTTGAATATATGCATATATGTAAATCTGTTGCATTACAATACACTAATACTATAAACATAATATGCTATAAATTTACATTATAATAGTTCTGTACAGGTGAGGTGATCATATTTTGGAAACATTGATGATTTCCTCATTTTATCACTAGGGAATTCTCTAAGTAGCCAAACAATCATTCAACTATTCATGAAGGATAAGACGTTAGAAATTGAGGCAAAATAAGAATGAGAAGAAGAGAGGCACGTAAGATAGAAGAGAAAATAACAAAATGAAATAAAATAAATTTATACGCAACAAAAGCTTGATAAAGAAGTAAAGACAATTTTTTAAAGTAGGGAACAAGATTATAAGTCATACTTTTCTACACCACAAAAAATGTACTGTGTACAATGAATATATAAAAAGTATGGGACAAGAAGTTGAGGGGCATTAAGAACAATATTATCAAATATTGTGAGCAACTAATAGACATAATACATGTAATATTAAGAAAAACTTAAAAAAAAAAAAAAAAAACCATGTGGGAGAAGCTTCCCCTTCAATCCTACAAGTTGACCGCTCCCTTGATTTAATATTCATAATTTTCCGGTTTTTTCAGCTTATCATGCAGGACTGAATAATAAAATGCGAACTTCTGTGCTACATGATTGGATTTCTTCAAAAACAAAAGTTGTTGTTGCCACTGTTGCTTTTGGGTATGTTTTTCGTTTTGATTTGTGTTAAGTGGCATGGTTAACTTTCTAATACTATATTGTACAAAAAAATTTGCTGGTGCTGTTGAAGTAATTTTAGTACTAGTAGTTTCATTTCAAAAGAATCAAAACAAAGGGAAAATGTGACCAACATCGTTAACACACTTGACTTAGATTTTATCTTTGATTGAATCAACGGAAATGTCAAATATTGTAATCTTCCCTCATAAGTGAACACTCGATGAACATCACTGTTAACAGTTGAAGTTACCTAGATTGTCTTATCGAGGTAGAATTCTGTGAGTGTAGCCTGCAGTAGTCACTTGCAAGAAGACATTTGGACCACCACCCGTGCACGTACTCTTGAATGCCATTTACTTTGACAGTAGACTGATTCTACGATCAAGATCACAATCTTGAGACATGATCTTGTAATTTTATTTTGACTGTTATCATCTGCGGTTGTTGGCATGTTTGGATGTACTGCATTAAATTGTGCATGATTGTGTTCTATGCTTTTTTCTCATTGCCAGTCTTTATACAAGTGTATGTAGAAGGAAATGTGGCATTCCTCACCAGATGGTGCAGATAGCTTGCACCACTGGCACAGCATTAAGAAATCGCAATGCTACAGGGATAGCATGGACAACTACCCCTGCTGAAAGCATAGGAGCACTATTGTTAACACTATTTCAGGCTATTTATAATTCACTTTATGACAACATATAAGAGAGTATGGCATCTCTGTCATTATTTAATGGAGTATTACAGCGAATCTGATCTATCAATACATTATAGACCCAAGCGAGATTAATAAAACGAGAGTAGCGAATCAGCAGCAATGTATAAAAGTTATAAATATATGCACATCTTCTGATTTTATTCTGATGCCAATGATTGATAAATTATTTGAGATTGTGATGTATTTGTTTCTTTTCTTTCTATACTCTGCATGGAGCGATTCTGTTGCATTCAGTTACTGAACCTTTGGTGTTCGTTCAGGATGGTAAGCGGCTGTTTACTATAAATTTGATTGAAATTTCTATATGAAGTTTTAATGCTATAATCTTTTTATATTCATGTGATTAGCGATTAATTAATTAAGATCAAATTACAGGGCATCGATAGAAAGGATGTGAGAATTGTGTGCCACTTCAATATTCCAAAGTCAATGGAAGCATTCTATCAAGAGTCCGGCAGAGCTGGTCGTGATCAATTGCCCTCTACAAGTCTGTTGTACTATGGAGTTGATGATCGCAGAAGAATGGTTGACTTATTTAACTTGATGCTTTGATCTTGTTTTGTTATCAGACTTGTTTTCTCTTACTATAATTTATTTCAGGAATTTATATTACGGAACTCAGGTAGCAAGAAGTCACAATCATCAAGTTCACAAGAAGAATCAACCAGATTGTCCCTGACTGCTTTCAATCAGGTAACATCTAAATCTTTCCATGCTTCTTATGACATGGTATCTGAGCTCAATTTCCCTTATGCATTTAAGTAATGTAATCTTTATGTAAAATATGTAGATGGTTGAATATTGTGAAGGATCTGGATGTCGTAGGAAAATAATTCTCGAGAGTTTTGGGGAGCAGGTAATGAAATATACAGAACTAGGTATTATGGAGTTGGGATCCCCTCCATTTAAGAAATGGAGAGGATCCCAACCCGGTATTACGTGGTGTGATTCATATTGACTCAAGTAGATACTTTGTTCCGAACAGGTAACAACATCACTATGTGGAAAAACATGTGACTCCTGTAGACACCCAAACTTAGTTGCCAGAAATTTGGAGGATCTTTCAGCTGCTTGTGCTCTACGTCAGAGAGGCGGTTCTCGAGTTTTCATTACCAGGTAAAAGACCTTCATGCATTAGGAATTTAACTTAAAGTTGATAAACTGAAAAACAAACTAATGATAGGTACCATTGGAAGACGATGATCGGTTTGTTAGTATATCTGACATTAGAGAATCAAATAGTGTACTATGGTTATGATAGGGTTTATTTCCGCGTTGTCTTTGGCTGCGTATGACCGACTGACTGTGCCATTAGCCTAGGCTTTTGCAGTACCTACCATGTGATTTTGCCTTCTGGTCTCATAACTGCGGGAGAAATAGATAGAGGAGGAAATTAAAAAAAGTATTTTCTGCCAAGAAGATTGTGTGCTGAACTTGTAGTTGGCTTGGTGGTGATTTCCTTATGCTACATTAATTAATCCAGTCAAATAATGCCTAGTTTTCTTGTATATCCACCACTGTCATTTTTTTTTCAGTTCCACTGATGCAATTGATGGAGGACAGGTATCTGAATTCTGGAATCGAGATGAGGAAGCAAGTGGGTCAGAGGAAGATATTTCCGACATAGATGGTGGTACCAAGTTTATTTCAGTTGCATTTGTTTTATTGTTTAGGTGATGTAGTGGTTAGTAGATTATTCATTCATGTGAATGATTTTTTTTTTGTCAGAGGGTAATGAGGTTGTCAACAATCTAGCCCGGTCAAAGGTTCAATCCAGACTGGGAGTAAATGAGAAGCTTGATTTGTTACAGAGGGCCGAAGAGAAGTACTATCAAAACGAGAACACTAATAAACAGGTTCGTTTTTTACGCATTGTACCCACTCTGTTGAAAAAAGTATGTTCTCTAATTTGCTCTATGCCTAGTTCTATTTCCCATGGTTAGAGCTTTTGGCTGGCTCCATAACAGAACTTTTTATGATTAGCAATCTGTAATTGGAAAGGTATAACAGTTTATTTTCAAGTCTCTTATTTATATTCTTAGCTGAGTACAGTTAAGATGATACAGCAGAAACAAAGTTGTAATCCACCCTATCTTTCTATCTCATACTCACATATCTGATATGATTTACAGAGAAACAAAGTTGACAAGAATGCTATTTCTGATGCATTGCGAGATGCAAGCAGGCAGAGATTACAAAACGCTTTAAAAGAGGCTCAGCAACGGCTTAACGACTTTAAGTATGTAAACATCCTTCTTGCTAGTTTAAGTTCTTTTATATGCACCTCAGTCTGCCACAACAGGAAAACCACCCAATTGAAGTTTCTCATCATCTAATTCCTATAACAAGTGGGCAATGTATTTGACGTGAAATAGCATCTTGTTCAAAGATCACAGTCCGCTAAAGATTAAAGTGTTGTCACATTAGACATCTAAAGATTAGTCAATAAATTAGTCCCTTAAAGACTAATTAGTCTCCGAATAATTTTTCAGCAAAGAAGTCCCTAAAAGATACACAATTGTCACAAACATTTTTTCCTTTTGTATCACGACTTTAATCCTCCACTCCACTTAGATGAATTTGTTGACAACTGTGTATCTTTGAGAGAATAAGGGTTTGTTTGCTCACACATATCCATGTGTGTCCATAGCAAATTTGGCTGTTGGATCCTTAAATGAATACACGGTAACTTTGTGGAGTTTTTTTTTTTTTGAAGGACTAGTATGACAACACTAATTTTTGAAGGATTTTAGTTTGGTAATAAAAGTCATCAGGATTAACATAGGAACACCCTGATCGTTGGAGGATCGAATTAATTAAGAGTTTTACTCTTTTTATTCCATTGGTGAACTGTTAAAATAACAAACCTAAATATTTCATCATAGTACCACGACTAAACAATTTAACAACTAAAGCACATGCTCTCAAGTTCCAACTTCCAAGTACCTTGTTTATTATCGTGTTTGTTTAGGACAGCCTCCCCACCCCTGAACAATTTGAAGCAGCAATTGCAGTTAGGGTGTGAGCTGTTTCTGTATTTCTTTTCCTAATTTAAAATATTTATTCAGGATTGAAATGGAAACCTCGGCATCTCTTCTCGAAGATGAATGCTACAAGAAATATGGCAAGACTGGCAAATCATTCTATTATTCCAAAGTTGCAAGTACTATCAGGTGGTTGAAAACTACAAGTTCTGTCGATCTGATGAACCGACTTTGTGAAATTGATGCTTCCTCATCACCGAGTGTCTTCTTTGAAGCTGAGCATCCTCTCACACCGCTACCTGCATCAGATCCTTGTGCAAAAGAAGAAACTGGCAATGAGCTCTCAGAAAATGCTATAACAGAAACAACCCCATGTGATATGCTAATAGGAAGTTCTTTTAATACAAACTTACCGCCAATACCATCATTTGCTGAATTTGTAAATAGTAAGAAAGAGAAAAGGGATCGATCAAGTGACACAGAGAAACACTCCTCAAGAGTAGAAAAGAAGATGAAGATACAGTAGATTGACTCTTGTACGTGCTATGATATTGAGTTTTAGTTACAATATGTATGAAATACTCTAGTTTCATCTTTCACACAAGTTTTAGTGCATCTTATTGATTGTTTGTCTTATGGTTTCTGATTACTAATTTTGCCTTTATCATCCTTCAGATCAATTAAAGCCGCAAATTTACATAATATGGATAGTATTTTACTAAATGTGCTTGGTCTAAAACCCTACATATCAAAACACATACGATAATACACACCCCCCTTATTCAGTAAGATCTGAACATCACTATGCACTTGGCAGTGGAAATTTTCCAACAAAGTCAGAATTCAGACTTCCTAGGTAAAGATGGTCCTCAAACTCCACAGCTGAAGTTACAAAACTAATCACCTTCCCTTCATTATCACCAAACTTTCTGATAATATTTCCTTCAGTTCCAACATTTACCACCATAGCTGATTTTGTTACACTATTGATCATATTAATTAGCCTCGGAAACGAAGCAAAGAAGTGCTTGGATACTTTAGAGGTGTGCACAAACCCAAACCTTTCAGAAGTTAACTGCAGTATCAATATTTAAGAAAAATAAATCAACGTCATTCATTGGAGACACTATATAGCATGAGTATATATCTGTTAGGTGTGTAACCAACCAAAATCTAAACATTAAATAAAAATTATAGTTAAAAAGGAAGATGGCCCCGAATAAAAACAAGTTGATATAGTAGTATTACTTGAACCAAAGCTATCCAAAATGAGCCATCAGGAGCAAGATTGATATTGTCAGGTCCACCAGGGAGGTTTTCAATGAAGATATTTGTTTTGCCTTTGTTAATTCCTTTTAGCCAATGCCTCACACACCTAAATCTGGTTTAAAAACAAAGTCAATATGTCATGCTTCAAGGCGCATCTCCAATGACCAAGTTTTAGGCAACTCCTCTTGGATGGTATCAGACAATTGCTCTTCTCCTATCTATTTTTTCTCATTCCCGTCCTACGGGAATTAACTCACGCTGAAAAATACACTTATGTGAGTTAACTCACGGTGAAAATACACATGGGTGAGTTAACTCACGCTCGACTATTTGACGAGAATGAACAAAAACACATGAGAGAAGAGCAATTACCATGGTATTATTGCCACTATCATGTGACCCCTCTACGCCAAACTTTATAAATCCTTGAACAAAACTTTATAAACTCAATGGTTAAATATGTTTTTGGTCCCTATAAATATACCAACTTTTCGTTTTAGTCCCTCTAAAATTTTCCTTCAACTTTTAGTCCCAAAAAAACTTTCCATCTTCACTTTTGGTCCCTCCTTTAAAGTAAAATCATACGTAGAATTTATATTTTTGAATAAAATTTTGCAGCAAAATTCATAATATTATAAGAATCTCTATCAAAAAAATTTATAATTTTTTAACAAAACATGAATTTAATATAAATTTTTATATTTTTTCCGGTTAAAAATTCATATTTAATTTATGTTTTGTCAAAAATAAATTAATTTTTTGTGGGAATTTTTTTTACAATATACTACGCATTTCTGCACAATTTCATTAAAAATACAAAAATTAACTTGAAAATAGGGACTAAAGTAGTGATTGAAAATTTTATAAGGACTAAAAGTTGAAGGAAAATTTAAGAGGGATTAAAACGAAAAGTTGGTATATTTATAGGGATCAAAAACATATTTAACCATAAAATCAATATTTGTCGTATTTAAATAATTTATGCATATTTTGCTATAGTTGAATGCTTAATAAACTCTTAAGGGTGTTTGTTTCAAGTTTAAAAATGACATTTTTGGAAATACATGGCTTGTGAATGATTATACCCATGTTTGGTATAAGATTGAGAAAAAACATTCTTGGACATAAAGGTTCATGCCTTCCTCGGAATGAAATTACTTCCTTTATTCCCATGAATTAATTCCCATGTGTGAAGGTAAAAATGTGCATTCCCATAAAATCCTACTTAGATTTTTTTAAAAAAAAAATTGTAACTTCCATTTTTCCCAAGAATGCCAACTTATTTGCCAAACATTCTTTTTAAAAAAATAAAAAATACCCATGAATCAAATTTTCATATTTTTATTTATGGGTAAGTTATTTCTGCGTATAATTTGTGTGTCACTGAAACAAACGCCCTTTGTTTTAGAGTTAGGAGAGGAATATAGTTTTCGGGATAAAAGGAGGACAAAATGGAAGAGTAGTCTCCACCTTTTATCGAGGTTTATTTTCCTTCATTAAATCAAAATAATTTGGATATGGAGTAATTCAAAAAATCAATGTATTTTAGAATCGAACTGCCTGATTCAAACAGTTGAATTTAAAACAATAAGTCGATTCCTATCTCTTTAATCTACTCTTGAACCAAATAAAATACTAGTTATAAAATATTCTTTCGAAAGCACTTTTCAAAACAAGGTGGTGGATTTTTCACTTTTTCCTTTTCTCTCTTCTCTCCTCCCCTCCAAAGTCCTTTTATTCCTTTTCCTCTTAACTATCAAACACAACATTGAACAAATCATTTTTATAATATAAGTCATGTTGACTAACATGTTAAAGATATCACAAAAGATAAGTATATATTGAAAAAAAAGTAATTTTTAAAATTTTAAAAAATAAATTGACACAATTTCCTCTATACAATTTCTATCTTTGGTTTACTAATATTCACTCTTAGGATACATGTAAGCATTTCCCGTTTTATATTTGTACTCAAATGGTAAGTTGTTATAAAGTGGCTCATAATAAACCACAAAAAAATATTTTTTTTTACATGTATGACAATGCTCATAAAAACTTAAAGACATTGTTTAGAGAAATGAAAGAATGTCATAAAGACATTGTTTAGTACTCTAAAATAATTTTTTTTCGTGTATGATAATGCTCATTAAAAACTAAGGATATTGTTTAGAGAAATGCTAAAGAATGTCTTACAAGACATTGTTTAATAGTAAAAATTAGTAAGTTTTAATAAAAAATTGTGCTTCAACAATGTCTTGGTGGGCATCAACCTTTTTTAGTTTAAATTTATGAAGTCAAGATGGCAACTCAAATGGATGTAAACCTAAGTTCCATAAGTTGTAAAACCCCTATATATATAATAAAGAGCAAAATCTGATCAAGAAATTTACTTACTTCCAAGTTTCGCACACCACAATATAATCCTCGTCTTTGGACAGTGCAACACCATTTGCAAATGTCAAATTATCAACGACAATAACTGTCTCATTTAACGTGGGATTATACTTTAAAAGTTGTCCATGAGGTCTTGCCTCTAGCAAATCCAAATACCAATTGTGTAAACCAAATTTGGTACTAGCAACACTGAAGTATATATTTCCATCTGATGCTTCTATTACATCATCGGCAAACCTGGTCCAATCATTAGAAAAATCTTAGATGTGACTTATGAATTTAATAGTGAGTAGTATATATATGGGGCCAATTTGGCAATGTACGCTGTCTAATATGACAGTTAAATGGACATGTCATCGGTGAGACAATATTAATGAACATACACTAGGAGAAGGACTAAAATGATTAACGTTTTAGACATGTTTAAAATACTCATAATCTTATGAATGTATACAAAATCTAAGACAGTTTTGATAGTTTGCTTAAGTAAAATCTCTTAAGTAAGAGCTTGGGTCCTAGGACGGATAAAACAAATTTAGAAGGAAAAGAAAAACAACTCACTAAAGAAGAATAGTTGGTTTTATTGTCAATATTTTCTATTTTGTTTTTTCATAGGTTTTTTTTTCTTTCTATTTTCTATTTTGTTTTTTCTAATAATAATCTTATTTGAGGCGTATCGGACACTAAATGAGGATACCTCATCCTGTTAGATTCAATATTTGGTTCGCAAGATTGTGAAAATATGTATAGTCCATCCACCAAATCAACCTAATAGGTGGTTACTTGTCGTAAAAAGATGGTATAGTTTAAATGTGTGGTTGACAAAGTCGACTAGGTAGAAAAGGAAACAAAACCTTGAAGTAGTAGTCTTGTACGCATCTAAAACTAAAATGAGAGCAATCTTATCTTCGATTGTTCATGGTCATTCCAATTGAGTGGTCCAACAAAAGGCAAGATTCTTTCACAGCTTATACGTGGCTAATTTTTTCTGACTATGCTATTATCATCTTTCTGGAGTAAGGATGTATTACTTACATATTGTTATAGATTATTTCTTTATTTGTTTTTTACAAATTTATTACTTATAAGACTCATAAATATCCTATTTTCTTTCTATAATCTCATATATATTTCGATTTTAAATTTGTTTCACTTTAAAATACTCTCTAAATTTAAAAAAAGAGGATAAAAAAATAATTTGCACGAACACTACATAATATCTTACGGTATGATGCAACTTAATGCGCCCGTTGCACCTACTACGATGAATTGTTGTCATGCAATTTTTATTGTGATTTACTCTCACATGGCAATTGCGGCCGCATGCAGTTGCAGACAACTGTATGCAACTGTAATATTGCGGCCACATCATGTGATGGTTTACAATTAGAAACCTTGCTTGTAAAACTCAAAATCTTCACGAATTTTACATACGCAATGCCTCAAACAAAAGACCAGAACAAAACATAAAATCAATCTTCTTAGGAAGTATTTGTTTAAAACTCACATTAATTGAGAACCATTTACTTGTGAAAGGATAACACTGAAACCTTCTTCTGTAACCTTGAGCAAACCCTGCAAAATATAATTATGTGTTATTTGCTCATGCAGAATTTTATCTTGGACCTATAATTGACGCCTAATTTTCTTAACAAACTTCTTAGCCAAGTCTTAGAAGAATATGTATTTTACCTTCTCAGTATCACAGACTATGAGACCACCATTTTTAGATGTTGTGATTCCAAGAAAAGAAGAGCTATCTATATGCTTCCAATTCTCCCAATTTCCATTCCTAACCATTCTTTTGACCCAACCATCTCTTGTAGCTGTATATAGGACACCGTTTTTATCCACACAAACATCTTCTGGTTGTTTCAGAAATCCTTCTCCAAGTTTAATCACACTCTATTAAGAAATAATATATACATATTATTTTGAACACCAGCTATAATTAGATTATGTAACAAATATTGATAAAATTTTCACCTGTAATTCGTTGTTTTTGGTTGAAGAAGTTGAAGATGCAGCAGAAGGAATTTCTAGTATAACTGGATCTATAGGTGAGAAGTAGAAGACTTGAACTGTGACAGCAACTAAAGCTGCTAGAACCAAGCTTGAGGTAAGTGTGACACAATATTTACCAGGGGTGAAAGGAGGATTGGTTATATTGGAAGCCATGCTTTAGAAGCTGTGTGCTTTGCCTTTATATATTGCATATAGTGGAATTATCACATTTTTATGGATTTGTTTTGATTTAGGTATGTCTTGGCATCTGTTTCCTTTTATGGACTGGAAAGTTCATAGAGAATTAGGCTAATAGCTCTCAACCATGATTTCCCTTTACTTTATACTAGTGTTGTGCCCGTGTGACGCACGGGTGGAAAACGATCGACATTTAAATACACGTTGTTCAGATTCTATATGACACATGATTACAAATTAATATTATGTGCGTTATAGCCGACGACAGGCCACATACTGAATGAAGTGTACACACACCACATGGATACAAAGCGTAGAACACTAAAACTTAAAAATTTTCCACAGAATATTCTTGCATCAATTCTCTATTTCAAATGTGTAATTCAACAGTAAATTTTCTCCTAGAACATATTCATTTTTCTGGGTAAAATAAATATTTGGTCCCTAAAAAGCATAGTCAGTTTTATTTTTAGTTCTCATAAAAAAAGTAACATATTTTGATCTCTATATTTTTTTTTTCAGGACGTAGTTTTAGTCCATATTAATGGCTTTCATGGGTAGGATTGACATTAGTTAATTAATATAAAGTGGTACAATTTTAGCGTGTTTATCAAATGCACATGTCCCGGCATAAAAAATGCCACCATTATTTTTCACATATCTAGATTAACAAAAAATACAGGAACTGAGAATCAACAACACACCACGTTTTACAACAAAACATAAAGGTTTATCAAAGCACACAAAGTCTATAGAATAACAATAAGCAAGAGAGCACCAATCAATATGTGTATTAACCTGAACATGATCCAAAAACAACTTATGAGAAATATCCAATCAAGTCAACTGGAGAGTTTCGACATGAAGTTCCCCTTGGATGATTTTGAACAATAAACATGAAAACCTTATCCTCATTAACATCATTCTTGCAAAATGATGTCATCTAGTCCCCCAATATTTCAATGAAAACTTTAGAAATGTATAGGCTGCAAAAGTATTTCTTAAGTGTGTTCTCATCTTGTAGATATATAATTTCTGAAAATGTGTTTTGAAATATATTGCATGAAACATAAAAACTAATATTATAAAAATCAAACACTAACATCTAAAATTAACTTAATAAACCACTAAATAAATAAAAAAAAATTAAGAAAAAACAAATAATCAATTATGATAAAAACATACAAAAAACATGTTACTTCCTACCTTTTTGAAGTTGTTTTTTTGAATATCATCTATTTTTTTGCAGATAATTAGAAGAGTTTTATTAAATATCATCACACATCTAACAATAGTGACCAAGGAACATCTTATGGCCCATAAAAATCATATAAAATAGATCAATACATCCGGGAAGAGATACACCAAAAAACAAAACAATCTAATGTTGTAAGTCTCTAATGATCTTGCAATACACCCAATGCAATGAACTACCTATTGCTTCAAGCAATGAGATTTAACACCAAGGCCCCCACTCGACTAATCAGAGCTCTAAAATAGCCAAACCAATGAAACATAGTCAGCGGAAAAACTTTGCACACCAGAGGTAAAAACCAGAAGAAAAAAGACAGCAGCAAATACTCTTGTACATCACCTAGTTTCTACAGTCCTTCTCAATTTACAAAGAGAACACCAGCCGCAGCTTTCATAGTGATTTTCATAGTGGCTTAACACAACCCCGCACCACTTATTTCTCCAAAACTTGATCAAAAGCTCATCATACCTCACAACACAACACCGCAAAAATCATTGAAACCAACCACAAACCATCATGAGCATCCACATGAGATTCCCCAGACTGTGCTAGACAGGAGAAACTAAACACTGCTGAAAACTTCCTATGCTCGTGTCACAATCAGACCATCAAAACAGTTGTGCATTCAAGCTCGCAACTCCTCCGGCTGATGTAGTGGCAAACTGATATTTCTTCTTTCCTGCAGCGCAATAGATATACAAAATAGGCATAACATGTGCATTGCTACAGATGCAGACCAAAATCGCCTGAGAATAAGGCATAATCAAATATGCATAATACAAAAATCTATAAACACAACACAGTTTCACAACCACTGCAGCAGAATTTAATAGCCAAACATACCAAACTGAAGCAAAACAATAAATCTATTCACCAGACACCCTTAAGTTAATGAAATCCACTTTTCCACTAAACAGTCATAAAAAACAGACCATGCCACCACTGCATAATTTAACAGCAAAATATACCAAGCCAAAGCAAAGGCAATACAAAAACAATAATTTAATTCGTCAGACTCTTAAGATTTCAGTCAATTTGCACCAAAAAAAATGCTCATTCATATTGGTCTAACATTGGTATTTGATCTTTTCCAACCATGAAATTTAATTAGGCCCTTAGATCTTCATGTTTTGCAACAATACAAATGACTTAGCCACCACCAATTTGATTAACAACAACAACTAAAGCTAATGTGGTAGAGCCTGCTGAAGTAGCACATGCCATAACCATTTTTTATTTATTTTTTGCTTACACCAGCTAGTGCTAATATAAACTCGGCTACATTTGGCTCTTTCATCCTTTTACCATGAAGAAAATGACCCAAAATCTGATTGAAAAAACTTTATGCTATGACTCCCATTTGGAGCAGCAGTAGCAAAGCAACAACAATAACAGTAATAACAACTTATGGCTCCTTTATGATTTGATGCAGGTTTCCTAGCAAATTTGGAAAAAATCATAATATAGAATAGGGAAAAAGCAAAGCAAGAACGACACAACATCACTATTTCAAATTATAATCTGCAACTAATAGCGAAAAGAAATAGCAAAAGCAGCCACTCGTGCAGGTTGATTAATGCTAAACGTAGCATCAAGGTTGCTCAATACTAAACTATCTACAAATGTTGACCACCTAAATAAAAATCTGCCTCAAGCCAAAGTTGATGTATATCAATATCAATATTTATAATCATTTGCTGTATATCATCGAAAACCAAATCAAGTGTAGTACAAATATATACTATCTTGCCTTTAACACACACATTCATTATTTGATTTTAATTGAAATATGGTTCAAATACATTTTAGTATCTTTTCAGGCATCTTGAAATATATTCAAGGAGGGAAATCCTACTCTGAAGCTGGAAGTGTAGTATGCTTCAGTGAAACTTTTCATAACTCCTCATAATATGATCAAATTATGATCAAATGCAAACTTAGTAAAAAATAATATAAAAGAGTAAGATCATTTAAAAGTGGAACTTTGTAAAATTCTTCCACTGTACTCATTAAAGATATATGCATCTCTAGATCTAGAAGATATAAGAAGCAAACATCATATTCATGAAATCCTATGATATAAATCAATCGCAATCAAGTAACCAAGTTTGCACAGAAAAGTAAGGGCCATATACACTAAAGGATACACCAATGGAAAACAATTAAGACTATAACCAATAACCTAACTTTTTCATCTATAAGCACCATCTCTATTGAGTTTGGTTGTTCAGGATTCAGAAAGGATGGAACCTCCCACATCCTCAGAACCCTAACCTTAAAACGCCAACCCTCTCTTCCGGGCAACACCGCCGACAACAAATCAAAGGAGTTCTCCATCACAGAACTGGAACTGGATATCATACCCAAGAATTCAACAACACAAATATGAGCGATGCGAAGAATGAAAGACGGAAGCGCAAATTGACCACAACATCTAAGCCACAGACGTACATAAAGACCAAGCAGGGAGGTAGTATAGAGATTTCAACCACAAGACAAACTTAAATATCTCAGGAACGAAACGGCGAAAAAGAAAGATTGTCAAGTTTAAATATAGTGATGCAGGTTGAAAACAACTAAAACATTATTGATTTTGGAACCAAATGTTTTGCATTGTGAACCTGATTTCGAATTAGAGTTGTGGGATTATGGACCTGATTTTGAATTAGTGTTGTGGGATTAGCTTGAACATACTATGAAAAAAGTTCTACATCAGATTTTTTTATTTATAGTTGGACTACATCAGGACAATTTGAATAACACGCAGTTACCACCAATGTCACCTATTTTATTTTAACTAACTCTGAATCTCCTACACACACTGCCAGCTAATACATCAAATGAAATTTTAAAACTCATCCAAAGCAGTTGAAAAATGCCATTTAAAAAGTATATTGAGAACAAAATAACATACATCAACCATACCTTCCTCTTTGCCACTTGTTCCTCCTCTTCTTTATGCTTCTAAAATGGTGTATATTTTGCTTAATAAAGAACGATCTCATCCTAAAAAACCGGAAAAAATGTAAGATACAAAAAGTAGCAATTCAACAAATGTTAGAAAATCAATGATATAAATAGTCATTGAAAGCTCATAATGCATTCAAGGGGAAAATAGCAATAATAGGATAGATCTTGTAGTATGTATGTATGTATAATTATATCTTTTATCATGCCCCTATGAGGCCTATGACCTAATAAAAAAGAGTGTTTATTGATAAAGCTTAAAATGTATTTTTTGAAGCTTACACTATACTGCTTCAATTCCAGACAAAGATAACGCTAAATCAAATGCAATATACTTGCAAAGAAAAATCATAAAAAATTAAACAAAATCGAAGAACAAAGCACTGAAAATTACCATAAGAGGATGACAAAACTTAGTCCCAAGAAGCTCCTTGATATGTTCTCTAGCACTTTTCAACTGATCAGGATCAGATTCAAACGCAACCGTTCCGAATCGTCCACTCGAAACATGAACTTCTCCTCTTCGCTGAAAAATCGCAAACACAATTAACACAAACGAACTAAAAAAAAAAAAAAAGGCATTGAAATGGAACTCACATCCACACTTTCAACATGATCAATTACAACATTACTCAAATATGTGGATGAAAATAAAAAATAAAGGCAGAGAAGAAAACATCAAACATATGGTGATGTTAATTTTGATCAGAATTCACTATGGCATTTTATCAAACATATGGTGTGTAGTGTAGGGTGCATATATGGAGAAATAGCAGAGTTCAAAGTCACACACAACAAAGAACAAAAAATAAAGAAATTAAAGAAACACATGAAAGAACCCAAGAAATAAAGATGGAAGAAACGAAACATTGGAGCAGAACAATTTACTAACCTTTTCATCTATAAGCACCATCTCTATTGAGTTTAGTTGTTCAGGGTTCAAAAAGGATGGAACCTCCCACATCCTCAGAGAAGTATGACATCTTGTACATTGCATAGAAGTGCCAACTACCAAAGAAGTATGACATCTTGTACACCTCCCTTTCCACCAACTTCTTCTGGAAAACGTACAACAGTTGTTTTCTAACAGTGGCATGGATTTTGACACCCTAACACAACACCCACACAAAAAATGACAACCAGGGAAAATGGGAAAGATTCATCACACCATTTCACAAACATCAAAATATCAATTTCATTAAATACATTTTGATCAATCAAGACCATCTCTGGAAGCCCTATTTCTATCTAAACGATAAATCACGCAATTATAATAAATAAATAAGATATAGACGTCACGCCTTCGAATAATTCACCAAGTAAACATGCATGAAAATATCTCAACATAAAACATCACAGCGGAATATCACATACATCTCAATAATAATCATGTCATCAATCATGAAAATATAACCAACTCATAAATAAATCCCAACATCGGTACATCTCCAAATAAAAGAAATCCAAGAGATAAAAGTAGATGTCGTCCTAGATCAGAGTCTCTCTAAGACACGACAAAACAAAAATAAATGGAGGAAGCTCCTGCTATCCTCAAGCACTCACCAAAGCAATGCAATCAACTAATCCTGCACGTCGTCTACCCATTCATACAAATAGGTAGGCGGTCCACCACAGACCACTAAGGGTTAGATTCACATCAATCATAATCGAAAAGATAAACAGGATTAAACATGCATTAATAATTCATCTTTCATAAATAAGCATTGACATAAATTATTCTCAACAATAATTGCACAAGTATAAGGTTCACCAATTGCAACCAATCACCAAGCAAACAAATACACCAATACGTAATTCACATCAAGCACATAACACATATGTCTCATCCTAAAACATGCAATGTGTCTAGACCGACTCTAGATACGTGTGGTACCAATTTCATCTCCGAGGTCGTCGCCCCTGATGCAACAAACACATCATAATCACCCGGCATAAACACCCCGCATAATTGAATACAAAAGTATTCGCCACCAAACGTGGAGATGAAATCCAACAACAACTGTGTGTGAATTTAGGACTCGACAACAACAAACCATATTTCATACGAATTCCACAAATCCACACCAACATATTCCAATACATGCTTACAGCAACAATTCACCACCAATAGCATGTAAGAGCAATTTACCAACAACATATATGCACATAGACATATATACTCACCAATACCATATATGCATATAAACATATATAATCACCAACAGCATATATGCACATAAGCATATATAACCACCAACAACATATATGTACATAAACATATATAATCACCAATAACATATATGCACAAAAACATATATAATCACCAACAACATATATGCACAAAAACATATATAATCACCAACAACATATATGCACATAAACATATATAACCACCAACAACATCTATGTACATAAACGTATATAACCACCAACAACTCATGGAAGAATTTCAAAGTTCGTCTCAAAATGTCACATTTTCAAATATAGCCCATTTTCAAAGCAAAACAATCTAGTTCTCGATGAAATAATTCAAGATCATCTTATTAATCACATGAACAACATACATACTTAATCCTACATCATTCACTTGAGAAAAACAAGTTTTCGGAAATTTGATGTTCTTGAACATTTTTTCAAATATTAAATCGATTAGCAAAACTAAGTCGAATTCGATACAAATGATGTTTCAATAGGATTAAATACGTAAGTAGTGATCAAACAAGTCAAAAGAAACAATTTAGAAAGTTCGGATTGGTCCCCAAGTGCACGAAGCGAAAAATCAAAAGTTGCTGAACAGGGTGTTGCTCGCTTAAGTGAAGTCTGGTTCGCTTAAGCGACCAGGTCCCAGTAGCATTCTGGGCTTGTTTGCTTGGAGCTCGCCTACAGCTCGCTCAAGCGAACTTTGTCCAGAACCTACATTCTCGTTCGCTTACTGCTCGCTCAAGCGAACTTTGTCCAGAAGCAACATTCTCGTTCGCTTACAGCTCGCTCAAGCGAACTGTGTACAGAAGCAACCTTGGCACGCTCGCTTGGAGCTCTCTTAAGCGAACGCTCATTAGTTCTGAAAAAAACTTCGAATTTCAAAACCCTTTTTCCTAAACACTCCAATTTTGATCTTTCCACACCCAAAACACATCCCAAATATTGTTTACAGGTCATATACATGAAAACATACTCAATGATGCACAAAACTTAAGATTAAAACATCACTTTATCAAAATTCAATAATTCACCAAACTTTCATAAATATTCAACAACAACAACAACTTTCATTATCAATTCACCAATAGGCATACTCATTACACCAATTCATCAACAACAAATAATCACGAATTCATTCATAATTCAACAACCACAACTTCATTATTCATTCTCTTTTCACAAAAACACAATATACTCACATAAACAACTTTTGGCATGCAAAATTCATTATCAACAACAATTAATCATTCAATTCACATGTACAATCATAGCATCAACATCTAAACATAAATTCATACACTCAAATTTATATAATCACTTATTCACTTAAACACTTGTGAGAAATGGGTAGAAAAAGATTATGTTTGAAGACTAGCCCCCTTACCTCTAACTTCAACAATCCAAGCCTAAACTTCACTTTTGCTCCATGATCTTCACCCTCTTCAAGTTTCTTCTCTCCAAACCCTTTATTCCTTCCTCTAGCCTCTTTCTCTCTCTACCTCTCTTGTTTTGTGAAATGAAAATATTCTAACCCTAGTTTCTCTCAAAAAGTTGGGTTATATAGTCACACTCCATTGGGCCTAACCCGCTAAATGTTAAATGGGCTCAATTCTAATAATTTCACCCTCTAGTTTCTAACTTACAAACGGTAAAATAACTAGTAACCAATAGACTTAATTCTAATTACCACGACAAACTAACACCTTAATAAACAAGAGGTCCTCACTTAAAAACACTACAATTTAACCCTCAACCAAAATTACTAATTTACCCTTGCTCACCAAAAAGACCAAAATACCCCTCTACACTAAACCCAAGAAAATACACCCAAGGATAAATATTCACATACAAGCATAAATAAACATACATAAAATAATTAAAAACAAAATAACGAAAAATCGGGTTGTTACAACTCTCCCCCCCCCCTAAAAGAATTTCCGTCCTCGAAAATTACCTGAAGGAAACAACTCCGGATACGAATCCTTCATCCTGCTCTCCGATTCCCAAGTAGCACTCTCGCCAGTTGGTCCAACCCAAATCACTTTCACCAAAACGATCTCCTTGCCCCTCTAACGCTTCACCTCGCGATCTTCAACTCTAACTGGCCAAGTCTCAACCGTCAAATTATCTCTTACCTCCAACTCGTCCACTTGAATCACATGAGACTCGTCATACACATAATTCCGCAACTGAGACACACGAAACACATCATGAAGATTCGGCAACGACGACGGCAACGCAATCCGATACGCTACAGCTCCAACCTTCTCCACAATCTCAAACGGTCCAACAAAATGCGGTGTTAACTTTCGACACTTCAAAGCACGACCAACACCGGTTACAGGATTCACCCTTAAGAACACATGATCACCAACCTGAAACTCAATATCCTTCCTCCTTTTATCATGATAACTCAATCAAACGGTGTCATCCCGATGCTAGAATGAAAACTGTTGTTATAAGTAAACTCAATCAACGGTAAACATTTGACCCAACTGACACCTTGCTCCAAAACACAAGCTCTCAACAAGTCTTCCAAACTCTGAATAGTCCTCTCCGTCTGACCATTAGTCTGAGGGTGATAAGCAGAACTCAACCTCAACCTAGTTCCCAAAGCAGCTTGCAAACTCTCCCAAAACTTAAAAAGTAAACCTCGGATCCCGATCTGACACAATGCTAGAAGGAATACCATGCAACCTGACAACCTGCTCAATGTAGATCTCAGCTAACCTCGCCACAGACATACCGGTCTTGATAGGAATAAAATGCGCTGACTTCGTCAACCGATCAACAATCACCCAAATCGAATCAAAACCCTTCACAGTCTTCGGCAAAGCTCCAACAAAATCCATAGAGATAGTATCCCACTTCCACTCTGGCACAAACAACGGTTGCACCAAACCCGACGGCTTTTGATGTTCAATCTTTGACTTCTGACAAACCAAACAAGCATACACAAATTCTGCTATATCCTTCTTCATTCCAGGCCACCAAAACAATCTCTTCAAATCCTGATACATCTTCGTCGCTCCTGGATGAATACTCAAACTACTCCGATGACATTCGTCCAAAATATGCTTCTTAAGTTCGGGCACATCCGGTGTAACACCCCGTTCTCCAAACAACGTAATATTTAAATAATTTACTCAGAGTAAATCAACAAACGGAGCATTACACCACTTTTCAAAAATTCTTAAATAGAAAATAAAACTATTTAATTTCAACAACATATCATCTCATAAACTGCAGCGGAAAAATTCTTTTAAATTAATAGCAACCTCCAATAATTCTTGGCACAAAGGCCCCAACAAAACAAAATATTATTCAACAGAAATAACTCCAACAACATTGTTTTCAAAATGTGATACATAAGGAATGAAAGACAAAACAACGTTTCCCCCATCCCGTTACATATCAGAGCCCTAAGACACTTGAGCCATACACCAACCTAGCCTTCATTACCTGCAAGTTACCCATACGAAGAGCAACATTTTCAAGCAGAAGGGGTGAGATTCACAAACAACAATAGTATATATATAATTCATCAATTTGAATTAAAACAACAACAATCACAACAACAAACATAATTCAACTCGTATTTACATAGCAGCTACATTATCAACAACAATTACATCAATTATATTTGATTGGCAACAACATTAGTAATAGCATCAACACACCGACAACAACTTCAACACCAGTGACTCATCGACAACAACGACTCATGTAACACCCCGATTTCCCAACATAATTAAATATACGTAAAATCAGAGTTTTCATCGCAAAACGGAATGTTACACTACTTTTCAAAAATTCATAAATAGAAAATATACTATTTATTCAACAACATAAATTAATCTCGTAATATTTTGCAGCGGAAAAGTCTTTTTTAAAATATAATCAACTTCAACAAAATCTTGGCACAAAGACCCCAACATAAATAATCATTTCAATAATCATCTTAATAATAAATAAATGTTCCAACAATATAGTTCCAAAATTGATACATAAAGGAATGAAAATTCAACAATTAACTCCCATCCTGTTACGTATCAGAGCCCTAAGACACTTCAGCCAACATCCTACTAGCCTTGGAAATCTGCACTTGCCCACAAGGCGGCAATTCCAACAGAAGGGGTGAGAAACACATTCAATAATAATAATATATAATTCATCAAATCGATGAAACAACAACAAATACCACAAGTATCAACAAGTTCATATATGTATGTATATATATATATATATATATATATATATATATATATATATATATAGCAACAACAACGTTATCAACATCAACGACATTTAGCAAGATACAACAACAATAAACAATCAACAACAACAATATCAACAACATCAACAAATCATCACATATAACGAAAACATCTCAAACATTCACAAGTACATCATAACATCACAAATACTTCAACACGTCATAAATACATCAACAAGTCGCAATTACACCATCACGAATATATCATCACTTTGCAAATTACATCATCACTTCACAATTACATCATCACTTCACAAATACTTCAACACGTCATAAATACATCAACAAGTCACAATTACACCATCACGAATACATCATCACTTTGCAAATTACATCATCACTTCACAATTACATCATCACTTCACAAACGACACGACGCGACTATGCAACACTTAGACCTCATGCATGTGGTACCATCAGGGCATTAAGCCCCCATCGCTAAGGTCAAATAGGACCTGTCAGGCATTAAGCCCCCATCGCTACGGTCATAGAGGACCTGTCAGGCATTAAGCCCCTAAGCCCCCATCGCTGACTATGCTATGCAACGACACGAGTAAAGACTCAACAATGCACATCTTTAGATGACTCGACAAATACACATCTTTATATAGCATCATCATCAAATATCACATATTTAAATATGACATCTTTATATAGCACATATTTAAGTCACACATCTACAAACAACACATCTTGATATAACACATATTTAAATCACACATCTCCGGAAAACACATATACATTAATCAACTACATCCATATCAAACCAAAACATTCTTCAAAAATAAAGCAAGTTGATCAATAAAACATAAGCCAAATACTCATAAAACACTCCGACTAAATCCCTAATACTTAAGTTTGAAGTTGGGAAACCAACCATAAGTTTTGGACTAACTTGGGATTAGTTAAGCTAAGTTTTCTAAAAAATTTCTGAAGACCTACTTGGACTATTTTCATCATAATTCAAAATCTACAAATCCTCTTCGAGTCAAACCAGTGCCATTAGAAAGCTAACTTAATTATCTACAACTTTCATGTTTACACCTAAAGCCAATTATGTACCAATCAATACCAGTTTTCATTTCAAATTTGGACAAAGTTGTGCTGAAATTCATAAAAATTCACTGTGACCTACGTTCAGTAATTTGACCATAACTCAAGTTCTATAAATTATTTTGACGTTAGACCAACGGCATTAGAAAGCTAACATTCATACCTACAACTTTTATGTTTACACCGAAAGCTAGTTCGAAACAGAAACTGATGCAAAAGACGCAACAACATGAAACAGGGTATGCTGTCAAAGGTAGCTCTCGGGAAAACTCTATTTTTCACTCAAAAAACCCAAATTTCATCTACCCAAATCCCAAATTTGATAGAGAACAATGTTTACAGGTTCTACATACAACATAACAATCAAAACAACACAGAAACATGCATTAAACAACACAATTCATCACATCATATCAATTATCATAAACTTTCTAAACCCTAAACCTAGAACACAATTTCATCAACAATCAAAATTATATATACATATTATTGAAGGAATCTCACCCTTACCTTAATTCAGCAAGCAAAAACTCTACAGCAATTGATTCCCTCTTCTCTTAGCCTCTTCTAGGGTTCTCTTCTTTCTCTCCAAAAACTCTCTTTTCTAAAGTTTTGTACGTGAAAAATGAAACAGACTTTTGTTTTTCTGTAAACTAAAACCTCTCCTTTCTCTTTCTATTTTTCCTTAACCTCCCACTTATTTCACTTAACTCCCTCCTTAATTTCTATTAATTCTCATTAAACCCCATAATTTCAAGTAAATAATAATCTTACTTATTTTTATTAAACAATAAAAATAATCATATATTCACATAATCACATAAATACTATATAATAAAATAGTAACACCCCACATATTCACATAAATCATTAAAAAATCATATAAAAGATTTTAAAATCAACCAACGATAATTAAAATAAAACTAGGGCGTTACAACTCACCCGACAACAACTACTACGACAATTCACGACGACAACTACTAATGAAATATGCATGTGGTACCATTTTACGCGTTTGAATGACAAAGCATTCCAGGGCATGAGCCCTCAACAGTTTGGATGGTTAAAGCATCCCAGGGCATAAGCCCTCAACAAGTGAATGACTAGCATTCCAGGGCATAAGCCCTCAACGGTTGAATGATTAACATTCCAGGGCATGAGCCCTCAATGATGCATGAGTATGAAAAGACTCACGGTGTATATCAGCATACAACCCAACAACAACCGCAACGACAACGACAACAACAACAACAACTGTGCCTAATTTATTTATGACACACTCCCCAACTTTGTCTAATGTGACACAACGATTCTCCACGTTCGGCATAACATATATATATATATATATATATATATATATATATATATATATATACATTTATTCATTTGATTTTACATTCAATCACAACATTTATCTTCATAAACAAGGTTAAATAAACCAATAAAACATTTTAGGAAGCTCAGATTAAAGTCCTAATGCATGAAGCAAAATTCAGAAAATGGTCGCACAGGACCCAGTTTGCTTGAGCGAAGCTCTGTTCGCTTGAGCGAACTCAAATGTTGTAAGTCTAGAAAAGTTCGTTTATGGTTCGCTTAGGGCTCGCTTGAGCGAAGTACAATGTCGTAAGTCTGGGATTTGTTCGCTTGGCGCTCGCTTGAGCGAACTGGCATTTCAAAATCCTGGGCAGCACACAAGGTCGCTCGCTTAAGCGACGGGATGCTCGCTTAAGCGAAGCATCATCTGGCAGGTCAAAAACTTACGAACTCTCAAATCTTTTGACATCCAAAATCCCAATTTTGATCCCTCAATCACCCAAAACAACTTTCTACAACGTTTACAGGTTCTATATGCAACATAATACTCAAAACAACACAGAAACATGAAATCAACAACATAATCATCAACATTTTGCAATTATCACAACTTTCTAACCCTAACTCAAGAACACAACTTTTTAATTCAATTTTCAGCAATTACATATATATTATTAGTTGAAGGTTAGCCTCACCCTTACCTGAATTAAGATGAACAAAAATCTACAGAAAGTCCTCTCCTCTTGGCTCTCCTTCCTTGTTCTTGGTTTTCTCTCTTTTCTCCCAAAACTTGAGTTTTCTATTGTACGTTAAAAAGATGTTACTGACTTTCTCTAACTCCCACTAATATTCCTTAACTTCCTTTTTCATTCTCAATTAACTCCTACTAAATCCTATTAATTAAAACGTAACCCCCAAAAACTCCATAAATTCTGTTTTCTTACTTATTTCTAATAACTCTCATAAACCCTCAAAATTCCAAATAAATAATAATCCTTACTTATTCTATTAAATAATAAAAACAACTACTCCCTCCGTTCCTTTTTAAGTGTCTTTTTAGAAAATTTCCATCAAAATAACAAAGTGCATTTTTTCACGTTTTCTTCCAATTATACCCTCCTTTTAATTCAACAATAAATTCATATTTTTTTGCACACACTTTATCTTTCCAATAAATTTAATATGTTATCTTTTTCTCGTAACAAACAGTTGTTAGTTATTATCTTTTTCTCCAACAAATTCCTATTTTTTTACGCGCTCTCTCTCCCAAAATAAACAATTGTCAATTTTTTAAATATTCCGCACATCTTTTAAATTATTATAAGTCAATATAAAAATTATTCCAACTTCACATTAATCAAAAACTAAGAAAAACTTTACTTCCTTCCAACTCCTTTAATCAAAGTTAAGACTTCAACCAATGCTAGATTCGCATTGTGCGACATCTTATTTATAGAATTTTTAAATTTATAGAATTGTTATTCATCTTATTTATAGAATTTTAACTCTTCTTTGAACCATTGTTTGTAACAAAATTTTGTTTAAATTTGAAGATAATAAGAAACAAACTTTGTTTAAAAAAAACAAACAAACTTTGTTTAAAAAAAACAAACTTTAGCTTTCCAAATAGATAACATTAATTAGATTTATTGAAAAAGTTAAGAGTAATTGAAAAAGGGTATAATTGACAAATCATACCCTAAAAATACAAAAAAGACAGTTAAATAGGAACGAAAAATACACGCTAAAAAGACACTTAAAAAGGAACGGAGGGAGTATATAATAAAATAACGACACACCACATAATCACACAAATTATATAAAATACTTAAAATCAATCAAAAATAATAAAATAGCAACTAGGGCGTTACATCCGGCACACATACTTGATCACGAAACATTAGGACACCATTCTGATCCAATCTGAAATCTACACCTTTACCTTGTTTGACCAACACCACACGATCTACAAGTTTCAAATCCTCTCTCTGACCAACCTTGATCTCTTCCAAAATGTTACTTGTCAGCTTCAACATTCCCAACTTCACACTTCCAGGTGTCAACTCACAAACCAAACTCAAATCTCGAAACTGCTCGATCAACTCCAATTCCTTAACCATCAAAGCAGACATATGCAAAGACTTCCTACTCAAAGCATCTGCCACCACATTCGCCTTTCCTGGATGATAGCTTAACTGAAAATCATAATCCTTAAGAAATTCCAACCACCGTCCCTGCCTCATATTCAACTCTTTCTGATCAAACAAATACTTCAAACTCTTGTGATCACTGAACACCTCAAACCTAGAACCATACAAGTAATGCCTCCAAATCTTTAACACAAACACAACAACCGCCAATTCCAAATCATGAGTCGGATAATTCTTCTCATGCACTTTCAACTGCCTCGATGCATAAGCCACAACCTGACGATTCTGCATTAACACACCACCAAGACCCATCTTCGAAGCATCACAATGCATAACAAACGTTTCCTTCGGATTCGGCAAAATCAACACAGGCGCTGAAGTTAACCTCTTCTTCAACTCAAGAAAACTATTCTCACACTTAGAATCTCAAACATAAGCTTGCCCTTTCCGAGTCAACTGCGTCAATGGCAACGCTAACTTAGAGAATCCCTCAATGAACCTCCGATTGTAACCTGCCAAACCAAGGAAAATTCTAACCTCAAAAACAGACTTCGGCGATTCCCACTGCATCACCGCATCAACCTTCGACGGATCTACCGCAATGCCACCTTTCGAAATCACATGACCAAGAAAACTCACTTCCCGCTACCAAAACTCACACTTCGACAACTTAGCAAACAACTGCTTCTCCTTCAAGACTTGCAACACAATCCTCAAATGCTCGGCATGCTCCTCCTCCGACTTCGAATACACCAAAATATCATCTATGAACACCACCACAAACTGATCCAAATAAGGATAGAAAATCCTATTCATATACTCCATGAAAACACCTGGCGCATTAGTCACACCAAATGGCATGACAGAATCCTCAGAGTGACCATACCTCGTCCTGAACGTAATTTTAGATATATCTTCCGCCTTCACTCTTATCTGATGATATCCTGATCTTAAATCAATCTTACTGAACACTTCCGCTCCAACCAACTGATCCATCAAATCATCAATCCTCGAAAGCGGATACTGATTCTTGATAGTCACCTTGTTCCACTGCTGATAATCCACACATAACCTCATACTACCATCCTTCTTCTTCAGCAACAACACAGGAGCACCCCACGGAGAAACAGTCGGCCTAATGAATTGCTTCTCGAGCAACTCTTCCAACTGCTTCTTCAATTCTCCCAACTCTGATGCAGACATCCGATACGGCGCAATCGAAATAGGACTTGTTCCTAGCACCAAATCAATTGCAAACTCAACTTCACTCTCTGGCGGTAAGTCGATAATGTCATCCGGAAACACTTTTGGAAACTCTTGCACTATCGACAAATCGCCAACACCTTTCTTACCACTTTCCTCCAAAGAAGCAAACATCATAAACACACTAGCTTCACCATCTAAGGACTTCTTCACTTGTTCCGTGGTCAAAAACTTCTCACCTACTTCTTTCACCGGCTTAGAGAATGTTACACTATTGGTTAAACAATTGATGTTAACACCAAAAGTCAACATCCAATCCATTCCAAAAATCACGTCCATATGCTTCAACGGTAAGCAGACCAAATCCAACTCAAAGTCAACACAACCAAAACTAACGGGACACTTAGCACACACCAAGGAAGTAGTCACCGAGCCATTGGTCGGGGTATCAATGACCATCCCACGCAAACGGAGTCACAACCAAGCCCAAACGCTCGACACAACTACTCGCGATAAAAGAATGCGTAGCACCAGTATCAATAATTGCAATCAAAGGAGTACTATTGATAAAACACATACCTCAGATGAGATTATCCGGCTGCTCCACCTCTTCCGCATTCAAAGCAAACACCTTACCCGCCGCCTTCTTCGTTTTGGTACACTTAGTACTCAAATGACCCGTTTCACCACAATTGTAACAAGTAATGTCTCTCTTGCATTCAAAAGCCTTGTGACCCTTCTGACCACACTTGTAACAACTATCTCCCTTCTTACAATCATTAGCAAAATGACCATAAATACCACACTTATAGCACTTGACTTCCGCTACATTCACTTTGGAAGAATTTCAAAGTTCGTCTCAAAATGTCACTTTTCCAAACAACATATATGCACATAGACATATATACTCTCCAACAACATATATGCATATAAACATATATAATCACCAACAACATATATGCACATAAACATATATAATCACCAACAACATGTATGCACATAAACATATATAACCACCAACAACATATATGTAGATAAACATATATAACCACCAACAACATATATGCACATAAACATATATAACCACCAACAACATATATGTACATAAACATATATAACCACCAACAACTCATGGAAGAATTTCAAAGTTCGTCTCAAAATGTCACTTTTCCAAATATAGCCCATTTTCAAAGCAAAACAATCTAGTTCTTGATGAAATAATTCAAGATCATCTTATTAATCACATGAACAACATACATACTTAATCCTACATCATTCACTTGAGAAAAGCAAGTTTTCAGAAATTTGATATTCTTGAACATTTTTCCAAATATTAAACTGATTCACAAAACTAAGTCCAATTCAATACAAATGATGTTTCAATAGGATTAAATACGTAAGTAGTGATCAAACAAGTCAAAAGAAACAATTTAGAAAGTTCGGATTGGTCCCCAAGTGCACGAAGCGAAAAATTAAAAGTTGTTGAACAGGGTGCTGCTCGCTTAAGCGAAGTCTGGTTCGCTTAAGCGACCAGGTCCCAGTAGCATTCTGGGCTCGTTCGCTTGGAGCTCGCCTACAGCTCGCTCAAGCGAACTTTGTCCAGAACCTACATTCTCGTTCGCTTAGAGCTTCACTTACTGCTCGCTCAAGCGAACTTTGTCCAGAAGCAACATTCTCGTTCGCATAGAGCTTCGCTTACAGCTCGCTCAAGCGAACTGTGTCCAGAAGCAACCTGGGCACGCTCGCTTGGAGCTCGCTGACAGCTCGCTTAAGCGAACGCTCATTAGTTATGAAAAAAAACTTCGAATTTCAAAACCATTTTTCCCAAACACTCCAATTTTGATCCGTCCACACCCAAAACACGTCCCAAATATTGTTTACAGGTCATATACATGAAAACATACTCAATGATGCACAAAACTTAAGATTAAAACATCATTTTATCAAAATTCAATAATTCACCAAACTTTCATAAATATTCAACAACAATAACAACTTTCATCATCAATTCACCAATAGGCATACTCATTACACCAATTCATCAACAACATGTTCTAAAACATCATCAACTACAAATAATCACAAATTCATTCATAATTCAACAACCACAACTTCATTATTCATTCTCTTTTCACAAAAACACAACATACTCACATAAACAACTTTTGGCATGCAAAATTCATTATCAACAACAATTAATCATTCAATTCACATGTACAATCATAGCATCAACATCTAAACATGAATTCATACACTCAAATTTAAATAATCACTTATTCACTTAAGCACTTATGAGAAATGAGTAGAAAAAAGATTATGTTTGAAGACTAGCCCCCTTACCTCTAACTTCAACAATCCAAGCCTAAACTTCACTTTTGCTCCATGATCTTCACCCTCTTCAAGTTTCTTCTCTCCAAACCCTTTCTTCCTTCCTCTAGCCTCTTTCTCTCTCTACCTCTCTTGTTTTGTGAAATGAAAATATTCTAACCCTAGTTTCTTTCAAAAAGTTGGGTTATATAGTCACACTCCATTGGGCCTAACCCGCTAAATGTTAAATGGGCTCAATTCTAATTATTTCACCCTCTAGTTTCTAACTTACTAACGGTAAAATAACTAGTAACCAATAGACTTAATTCTAACTGCCACGACAAACTAACACCTTAATAAACAAGAGGTCCTCACTTAAAAACACTACAATTTAACCCTCAACCAAAATTACTAATTTACCCTTGCTCACCAAAAAGACCAAAATACCCCTCTACACTAAACCCTAGAAAATACACCCAAGGATAAATATTCACATACAAGCATAAATAAACATACATAAAATAATTAAAAACAAAATAACGAAAAGATCCCCTTGAACAAAAAGATCTAGACAAACCAGACAAAGGATCGCAGAAAAATTTGAGGAAAGACGCTATCAAGAAAAATGGAATTCAACAGTAAAGAGAGAGACTATTCTCTTTTGTAAGATTTATTGATAATTACGCCATGAAAGAAACTTTGTCCCTCCGCTGTCCGTTCTATAACTACTTGAAAGAGTGTTAAGTGAGACAATGAGTGATCCACTCGTGTTTGTCTGAGGTGCTAGCGTGGGAGTGTGCTCCTTTCAATGTTTCATGTTCAATTTTTCTTGATGTCAATTTCAGTGAATTAGTTGAGAGCTTTAAATGTCGGTCTTTGGATCGAAATTTTTAAAAAAAAAGTGAGACAAAGAATTGTGGAGAACTAAAATGTTAAAAAAACATAACTAAAAGCTAAAAGTAGATAAAATGCAAGTAAATTGGAACACGATGGCATTTATCATGGAGAAGCGATAAAATTCCACACCATGGTCAAGTTATTTTTTAAGAAAAAAACCAAAATTTATTAAATAAAAAAAGAGAAATCAACAAAAAAAAAACAAAAGAACAAAACTTGTGCTAAACAAATTTAATATCACTCTAACTTTAGACTTGTATTGCCATGCTTTCAGTTACAACTTTTTGTGTTTCCTCAATTTTTGTGTTAAAACCTGTGTTGGGTCTGCTGCAATAACTTGATTAAGATGATGAACATGATGAAGAGTGCACATAAATTCTAAAGTGTGTGTGAGACACACTAACCTTTAAGTTCGATTCTCCCCACCAGTTATGTCAACCAGATGCAAAAGGGTTATACCGACGAATTCCTTTCAGGATACGATGGAATCCTTGACGTGACTTGCACATTCACACCGAGTGTATCGACAATGGTAGTTTACAGAATAAAGTTTTGTCACTTTCTCTCATAAACTAGATAAAAGAAAAAATGTTTTAGTATAATTTTTGACATAATTTAAACGCACAAGAATGTAATGTTCTATCTCTTTTTTTGACTTTTTCTCTATATGTCTCTGTCTCAAAAGTGTCTCTAATTATGGAGAAACTTATGATCTTAAGTAAAGGGAAACAACCATTTAAAAGGTTTTGTTCATGAATCGTTACATTGCTTCAACCGTAAAGCATTACACCTTTTGTCTAAAAGTTCTCTATAGAACCATTACAACTTTTCAAATATATTTTAGAAATTTCTCTCATACATCATCATCAACTTAGAAAATGTCATTATCCAAATCGAACTTATATCAACCTCTTCCAAGAACTTGACTAGTATTTCTATATCTTACTAACATTTTAATATGAATTTTTAGCATCAGAGAAAATAAAATTCCAAAATTTGGTCACAACATTTACATTACCTATAATTCACATATCTTGCCTAGGTCCAAATCCAATATGTTAAAGATTATCTAATACTACTTCAACCTATGCCGAAATTTGCATAATTACAAAAGGAGAGCATGCAAAGATATTATAAAGAATATAGTTGTGGTGGATATTAGGAGGTAATCATCTCATTTTTCTTTGAACTTTAACAAATACTCGAAATCCTTCTCCAATTAATAGTGCATCCTATCTTAAATATAATAAACTAAACCAAATTGCATTTACTTGTGATACAAATGTTTGTGATATCCTGTTAAGTATAAACAGACACCAGACACACAACACAAAGACTGACATAAAATTTTGAAAAACTGACATAATTTAATGTAATTACATGCGTTACTGTCAAACATAGAGATATACCTTCAATTAGAAGTGTCGGTGTTGTAAGATGATATCTTTGGAATAAAAGGTGTCACACGTAACGAATTAGATTGATAACCTATCTCATTTTCCTCACTACCAATAGCATATGCATTATTATTCATATCAATGACAGGCACAAATTAACATAAAATACATTCCTAGATGTTTTTGGTCTAAATCATACATTAAAACCCACAAGATGTTTTCTCATACAAGCAGAGAGATACACCCCTTATTCAATCTTAAGGGTTGAACTACTTCACTAGTTCTATGCACTTTGCAGTGGAAATTTCCCAACAAAGTCAGTATTAAGACTACCTAAGTAAAGATTGTCCTCAAACTCAACAGCTGAAGTTACAAAAGTAATTTTCTTCCCATCATTGTCACCAAACTTTTTGATAATATTGCCTTCAGTTGTCACTTTCACCACCATTGCAGATTTAGTTACACTGTTAATCAGGTTAACTAGCCTTGGAAATAAAGCTACCAAGTGTTTGGATACTTTAGATGCGTGCACAAACCCCATTCTTTCAGAAGTGACCTGCAACATCAATTAAGATATATTTGAAGATAAAATATTCATCACCATGCTCTATTAAATAAACAATATAAGTTTCAATATAAGTCAAAAGTCTATATAATGCCGTCAATCAACACTTTAAATTGAAAGCGTGTTTAGTATTCGACATAGAGACACATGTGGTTTCAATTACTCGACTTTCTCAAATTATTATATATCAATGTCGACTTGTCAATTTTGTATTTGATATTTGTATTTGTGCTTCACAGACAAAATTAAAATTACACTCGAAACACAAGAAAAAACAAAGTTCTTTTTATCGTCTCTAATTCACTTGACACCATGAAGTTAGTGACGAAATTAGAGACCGTGCTTTCATGTATTCTTTTTTGTGTGAATTCGGAGTCATATGCGTGCAATTTTTTGTGAATCGGGTGCCCTCTATGCGCAACTAGAAAGATTAATCCCTTGACTTGGGTAGGACCGCAACTGGTGTAAAATTTCTCCTTAAAAAATTTAACACAGCTGCATTCTCAATTTTTTTTTTTTCCCTCATTATATTTTCTTTTAGTGTTAATATATATTATAAGGAGTACAAGCCACAAGGGGTATAAGACCAACGTTACCTGAATTAAAGCAATCCAGAATGAGCCATCAGGAGCAAGGTTAATGTTATCAGGTCCAGCTGGAAGGTTTTCAATAAAAATATCTGTTTTACCTTTGTTTATTCCTTTTAGCCAATGTTTCAGACACCTAAATCTGATTCATGAAAAACAAATCAAACAAGATAAAAATTGACAATACAATATAAAATTGTAGCAATATGAAATATAACTGTGTATGTATAGTTGTATTTTCATTTCTCTAGTTTAGACTAATTAAACAAATATATTTATCATAATCATTTAATTAAAAAAGCACTTACTTCCAAGTTTCACAAACCACGAGATAATCTTCATCTTTGGACAGTGCAACACCATTGGCAAAGGCCAAATCATCAAGGACAATAACGGTTTCATTTGACATGGGATTGTACCTTAAAAGTTGTCCATGTGGTCTTGCCTCAAGGACATCTAGATACCAATTGTGTAAACCAAATTTGGTACTTGGTACACTGAAATATATATTTCCATCTGATGCTTCTATTATATCATCTGCGAATCTGGTTAAAATAAATCATTAGAAAAGTCAAATGACCCTTACCATATTAAAAAATAAAATGAAAAATCCAAGGAGGATAAATTATTATTAACCAATGACAACCATTTCCACTGAATTTGAACTTGAACATGATCATTTGCAATTATAAAGTCAAACACTTACCAATTATGAACATATATAAAATGGACTTCAAGAAAATATATCATAATGAAATTGAATGCATATAACATGCATGGACCTCGAAAAATGGTCTGACGCTGAACACTTACCAAATGGTCTGACGCTGAAATCCATATTATATCATTTTTAATATGAAAATATTAGATCATTTTCCCCCATTTTATAACAAAATCCACAAATTTACTAAATATAATTAGCTTTCACATTTGGACTCTTCTTTTGGAAATCCATATCAGAATACCACGATATTATGTTGGGATGTTTAAGTAGATACCTAAACTAAAGAAATTTATAATTTGATCTGTGAAAAACATTTTAATTTTAATTTTGTAATTTCATTTTTTTTGTTAGTATACCGTTTATCTCAACCAAAAAATAAATAAATAACTATAACAAAACGACCAAAAGATAGATAATCATTTATTTCAATCAAAAGTATTAAGTAAATATCATAAGAGTATAAGAATAAACTATAACAAATTAACAATGAATATAAATTCCTTCAAAAAACAATGAATATAAATTGATAAAAAATGGAGAAATAACAACAAAAAAAAAAGGAGAGATTATGCAAAGAAGGGAGAACTAATTAAGAAGTGGAGAGAGAAAATGAAGAATAAATATTTTGAGTCAGAAATTTTAACAAACTTTATTTAAAAAAGAAAATCATAAACTATTTGAGAATTTTTAAATAGAAAAATATATTAATTCAAAGATTAGATCAAATCTAGCCAGAGTTAGCTTCCACATGACCTGAGTGTGCTCGTCCCACGTTTACTTGTACAACAAGTTGCATGTCTTCCCTATTTTACGGTCATTCTATAGTCAGAGAATATTGATTTAATTTTTACCCATTATTTTCATATATTTTTCACCATGTAAATATTTATTTTTGAAGGGACTTTGTAATTTTTTTTTTAAAGAACCATGTCAATATTTCTAGATATGTTTTAGAAACCACAATAACGAAGTGGCATAATAGTGTATTATTGTGTTTTAATTGGATATATATGTAAAAAAAAAAGTTTAAAATATTGATAAGTAAAAAAAAAAAAATCTTAGATTATGTTTATTAAATTTCTCTATAGCATATATATATTTTTTGTCAAATAGTTTAGTGGTTAAAATTCACCTTTTAAGATAAATATATGGAGTTCCTCAAAAAAAAAAAAAGGATAAATAAATGGAGTGTTTGGAGGTTGAACTTCGATTCATACATATAACAATGTATTGTACGCGGTTCGAACCGAATTATGCTCACAGAGACTATATCTTTTTATTTAATTAAACAGTCAGTCCTCCAAATTATTCCACCATGTAATTTTTTTTTTTCAATGTAGCGATCATGAGTTATAATTGTGGTTATGAGTCGTGATTGAAAACTATGATTGGTTTGATAAGGATGACAATTGAGCTGAAAGCTTCTTGGGAATATATGCCATATCGTTGAAGTTAGAAGTTACGGTAAAAAGCTTTGATCCTTCAAAAAAAAGTGAAAAGCTTAGATAGAATATATTGGGTGGACTGTCAAAAAAGAATATATTGGACAGAACATATTATTGAGGATCATATACCCAATTCCTAAAATTTTGAACATAAAAAGTGATGTGTTAAAATCATTTGTATTACTTAATCTAAACATGGATGAACTGAACAAAACAGAAAAGCAATATACTCATAATGAATTATTTGTCTAAAACTTACATTAATTGAGAACCATTTACTTGTGAAAGGATAACACTGAAACCATCTTCTGTAACCTTGAGTAAACCCTGCAAGATATAATTATGTGTTAATTTTTTTATTTTACTAATCAAATCGACAAGGACTAAATCTCAGTACATCGTTGCAGCAAGACCACTCTATCATTCAGAATACCATGTCACGTATATATATGTTGTTTAATCAATAAGTTAATTAAATTCAAGCATGAATTAATTACCAAGGTAGTATCACAGACAATGAGACCACCATCTTTAGCTGTTGTGATTCCAAGCAAAGAAGAGCTATCTATATGCTTCCAATTCTCCCAATTTCCATTCCTAACCATTCTTTTAATCCATCCATCTCTTGTAGCTGTATACAAGACACCATCTTTATCCACACATACATCTTCTGGTTGTTTCAGAAATCCTTCTCCAAGTTTAATCACACTCTATAAAGAAATAATATAATTAGATATCATATACATGATAAATATAGTTAAATACAAATTATTTTCTAGAGTAGCTATAACTAGATCATATAACAAGTATTCCTTAAGTTTTCACCTGTAATTGGTTGTTTTTTGTTGATGATACAGAAAGTGGTATTTCAAGTTTAACTGGATCTATGGGTGAGAGGTAGAAGACTTGAACTGTGAGAGCAACTAAAGCAGCTAGAACCAAGCTTGAGGTTAGTGCCATTTCGGTACAGAAAGAAAAATTGTAAGCTATGCTCTTGTAGTCATGTGCTATAGCCTCTACTATTATATATATAGTAAAACCAAAATTATTTTGGGTTAAATATGTTTTACGTCCTATAAAATTTGGACCTTTTAAATTTAATCTTTATTTAATTTTAATAGATTTTTTATTCTTTAAAAAATATTTCTGTACTCGGTATTAGTCCCTCCTCAATTCAAATTTGTTTAATCCATGCTTAAACTCTTGAGTTTTTAAACAATTTTTTGCAGACGTGTTAAGAACATTACTAAAAGTTCCTCTTCAAAAAATTGTCACAAAATTTGATTTCTACGTCCAGATTTTGTTAATTTTATCTTTAACTTTTGTCGTTTTAAAAAATTCATATTTAATTCGTTTCATGTTAAAAAAATTTAAATTTTGTTAAATGAACCTTTCATAGTGTTCTAAACTTGTCTTAAAAAAATCGTTAAAAATTTAAGAGTTTAAGGATAATTAAACAAACTTTGTTGTAACAGGGACAAAAATTAGAAGTATTTTTTTTTTTTTGTAAGGACTAAAAACCCAATTAAAATTAAATAAGGACTAAACTTTGAAGTTTCCAATTTTATAGAGACCAAAAACATATTTAACCCAATTATTTTTCCACTCCTACATATAATATTTTTAATTTGATTATTAATTTTCAAAACATTTTTTTAAAAGGTAAATGATAATATTGTTAGTAATATGTTAGGAGTGTGAGGTTCAAACTCTCAATCTCTTTAACACCACGCTCTTTAACTCCGCAACTTTAACTATAGACTTTAATGAGTTTTAACATAATTGAACAATCACGATCATTAATCCAAATTAAACGTTAAGACTGCGTTACTACACCAAATCCAAATCCATTCAATTCAACTATCATAATATTCCACATTGTTAAACTTCTATTTAGTTTTAAAACGTTATAACGCTGTTAAAATTTTCTTAAGTCTCTTGTTAATTAGCACCGTTAAATATATCTTACATTTGTATTAATATGCTTACGTGGTCACTCATAACCGATCTAAAGGCCGAGCTACTAAAGCAAGGTTTTAAGCCTAAAAAAAATTCATATGTTAAAAGCCTCTGAAAAATAAGAATAGTATATTTTTTCTTGTATTAAAAAGCCTCGAAAAGGTTTTAAAAGGATAGAAAGATACACCAATTGACATGTTCTTTTTTTTAATATATATATATATATATATATATATATATATATATATATATATATATAGGGTTTTGCTAGAAGCCATTCATGAATGTGTCTTTTAGCAACCCACACCGCAATGTGTGATTTTAACTTTTTAGTTATAACTTTGTTAAAAGACACCTTCATAAAAATTAGTTGGTGTCTTCTAGCAAACTTTTATGGGTTTTGCTAGAAGCCACCCATGAAGGTGTCTTTTAGCAACCCACACCTCAAGGTGTGATTTTCACTTTATAGTTATAACTTTGCTAAAAAACACCTTCATAAAAATTAGTTGGTGTCTTCTAGCAAAACTCATATATATATATATATATATATATATATATATATATATATATATATATATATATATTAGTCCGGGATACAACAGTTGTGGGGAAGCGGAAAGAATCTACAACCCCGCCTACAAAAGGAGATAAAACACACAAAGAAAACCCGAAAGAAAAAGGAACATTTATAGATAAAACAACTCCCCACAAACAACAAGGAAATGGAGGGGGCCAACACTTGCCAAAACACCGCAAAAACAAAATTCACCATAAAAAAAGAGATGTATAGATCAGAACGAACCTAAGACCCCGCTTGAAGACACCCAAACACGGCTCCTCCTCAGCACACTATCGATCCCAACAGATAGTCGGTTTTACAACCAACTCATAATGAGAACAAGAATGACCAGAATGCCACCCAAAACACAAGTACCGAGAAGTATACTGTATTTTCTCAAAGAATTGCTCTACATCTATTGTCCTTCTAGAGAATGCCATATTATTGCAAGCAAACGAGATGGATCACACCACATAATGCCATATTAACAATAAGCACACCTAAATTTCTATCTCCTAGGAAATATGCAACACCCCTAAAAAAGTCCTAAAACATCCCTTGGAATGACCAACTCTAAACCTAATCTTCTAAAATTCATATACCAAACACTCGATGTAACCCCACAAGTCACAAAAAGATGATCAAGAGATTTAGGCTCCTTACCACAAAAGGCACACAAGGAAGCCACTTGATTTGTTAACACTCTACTTCTCAGGTGATTCACTCTAGTCGGAATGCTATCGAGGAGCTGGTGTCAAATAATACTTGAATCTTAGAAGGAGTCCAACTCTTCAAGACCAAAGCCAAAATGGAGGATAACTCAACTACTTTGCTTCTCATTCGAACGTAAATCCCAAAGAGGTATTCACAAGTTGATATTGTCGAGACCACTTCATTCGAGCTATGCTTCCAAGACCAGAAATCAGGACCCTCAGTATGGGGATAACCCCTCTAACAACTATATGACCAAGTGGTCCTCCTATTAGCTTGTATTTTCACCAGCCTCATTCAATGTGGTCAACATTAGTTGACTTTTACTCTCGTAGGAATTGAAGCCTTTTCCTCGGTTAAAGGAGTTTTGACGTGTTGTTGGACTTAGCATAAAAAGTCTCGAAGCCTTGAAGTTCGACAAGATACGAGTTAAGAAGCAGAACCGTTGAAGTGAAGCAATTGCCTTTGAAGCGAGAAGGTTCGAATTTCAAAAAGAGAAGCGGTTTCCTCAAAGGAGAACATGGGAAACAAGCGGTTGTCTACATGAAAGGAGTGTTGATCGTGGGATTAGTTTCTTTCCAAGTTATTTGCTTTGTACAAATAAGAGTTTTCCATAGGAAAATGGGTCACAAATCACCTATACAGAATTCTAAAACACTCGAAGTACTGGCGCGAGAGAAAAGAGTCAAAAAATGTATTTAAAAGATTTATCGAACCATCTTTATATTTAATGCATTTGCATTTGCAATTTACCTTTCCTTTAAGTTTTTGCAATTTAAACTTAATGTATTTATTTTCCCTTTAAAACCCTTTTTTCGTCGAAAGACGCCTCACGATCTCGTCCCGTTCGTTAAGTAACCTACGAACTCGATGACCGCACACAAACAAAATGCACAACATGTCCTAGGATCTCTGATTTGGTCCTGCTCATAATAATCAAAACCAACCCGTATTGTTCGCCAAAAACATCAGTGAACACCTCCAAAACAAACATACTCCTCCATCTCGATTGATATGTTTAATTACGTAAAAAAACTGAAAAATTTAAATAAAATTACCACAAATTATTATTATTAACATTAAAAAGGTACCTATTGTTTTTATTATTAATTTTTTTTTAGTTTTCTTTAGACCACAATAGTATTGGACAGACGTTGTGGCCAGCAAATCATATGTATATTTTTTTTATTATAGATCAAAAAATGTGTGTTCATATTTAAATGTTGTTGAACAATAGGGCTAATATATTCATATAGATATGAGGAAGCATCCCTCGAGTTACCTAGGTCTTGTTTGAATATAAATAAAATGCAAGTATTTGAGAGCAAAAGAAATAGATGTTGATACGAACCATTCACATTAGAGCAACCTCACAAGAAAGAGAGACACCACACTCTTACCTAAAACCTTAAGACAATGAGTTTATAGGTCCTCTTAATTATAAGATGTTCAACCTTTACTGTTTTATCCGATGTAGGACATATATCTCACACTTGCACACATTAACATAGCACCATCTCAATTTTCAAAGGAATATATCTGATACGATATATTCTTCCTCTCTTTTTTTTTTTAACAAGGAAATCACAATCAGAAAAATAAAATTCATCAAGAAAAATAAAATTCAACACTTGTGCAATTTCTTAAATCTTCTCCCATCGATACCCTTATCAACTACACCATTGCTTTTATTTCCTAGCTAGTTCCATTCTCAATGCTAGTTCTTCCAACTAAAATGTCAATCTTAGGCGTTATTCGTAAAATATTTAGTTAAAAAAGTTAGTTCGTTTAAAAAATAAAATATTAGGAAACTTAGTTGGAAAGGGGACCTTGTAGAAATATTCTTAGTTTGAATCCAAAAACTAATTTATTTTTCTAATAACTTTATATGAAAAATCTTATATATTTATTTACTATTTTCTATGAAACACTACAAAGTAAAGGATAAAGTTCGAACAAAAACTAAAATTTCTCTCTCACGACTCAAGCAATCCCAAATATACAATTTTTTTTTTTTGGAGACTGTATTTTGAACCCCGGAGTTTACATGTATTGTCTTTATCAACTGAGTTAAGTTCATGAGCACAAACATACACTCTTTAAAAACACGATAACAAACCACAATCCCAAGCATTATACATTATTATCAAAAAATTTAAACCGGAAAAACAAAGGAATTAGGAGTATAATCACCAAAAGAAAAAAGGATAAAAAATTAACATACTCGATCAGTGCAATAAATAGCAACTAGTTTTAAAAAATAGTAAATAAAAGTAGTATATTCAAATCCAACTAACAAGATCTCAATGTCTGTTTGATTAAACAATCTAAGTCTTCATGACCAATTTGATTAGAAGTATATACAAAACCAATTTGATTAAACAAGCAAATTGGTCACTAACATTTCAAAGCTATTAGTCATTCTACAAGCTGTAACTAACGTGACTTTACAATTCATTTTCAAATGGGAAAAAATGCAAAAATAACAAATTAGGATTTATTCATAAGAAGAGGAATAAAAATAAAATGGTTTTTATTTATTTTTTAAAGTAACTCAAGACTTTCTTAAACGGTAAATATTTTTGTTAATTCTTTTCGTAAATCAACTAGTTACAAACCCGTGCTTCGCACGGGTTGAATTACGTATTTGGTAAAAAATTGTTGCAAAGGATAAATGTTTAAATTACAGAACATTGTTATTCTTCGTAAAATATTTATCAAGCCATTATAAGAGCGTATAGTTAGTTGGGGAGATCAGGAATTGAACATAATATTCAAGATTAAAATAATTGGAACCAACGAAGAAACCGATTACATATTAGTGAAAATTATAAAAGGGAGTGCTACTGTTATAGAGTTACCAAAAAGGAATTAATACCCATATTTACATTATACAAAATCAAGCAATGAAGTAGCATCGCTAAGTCAAGATAATCTAGTATAGCATTAGAGTTAAGGTGATTTCTCAAAAGTGCGGATCATGAACATTGAAGATCTATTTGGGAACGACTTGAACATGCATATCTTTAGGTGGCTTCTCTAGATCAAAGATTAATTTACCACCTACATTTAACTTACATTATCGGCAAAAGTTGAACCAGTGGCCACCTAAGTACTTTTTCGTAACTTGCTCTCTCCGCGGTTATCAAGCAACACTTGTACCTTTTTTGTGTTTGGCTATCGATGAGTGTCATCGTTTTCTGTAACACCCTAAAACCCCAAAATGTATTTTTTAAAATAAAATACAAACAATAATAAACCATACAAGGGTGTAACACATCTTCTTCAATTCAAAAATACTTAATATAAATTTTAAACGTAGCAGCGGAATAATTTTCAAAAGAATTCTAAAAACCTAATCTAAAATAAAATAAATCCCTAATCCCTAGTGTCACAGATCAGAGCATCGACTCAATAAAGGCTCCCAAAAACGATAAGTAAATGAGTAGACTTCAAGTCATCCTCAGAGACTCACTGCTACTAAACTTCTATTTCTTGCAAATCTACACCACAAGGGTGCAGGCGCCCAACCCGCCACTAGAGGGTGAGAATATATCCAACACAAGAGATGCATAAACACATGTATAGATTCAGATGAAAGAACACAACAATTACATTTAGACAAGTATGCACCACAATCAGTTAATATTCACATTTAAATATAAAATTTCATTTAGTAACAATCAAATAGGCATCAATCAACATCTTATAATAACATATAAGTATCAACAACATTAAAGAATATCACGTAGACATTAGTAAAATACAAATCATTCACACATAATCATATAGAAGCACATCATCGAATATCACATCTTTAAATAATTACACATCTTTAAATCACATATTTTAATTACACATCTTCAAATAGACTTGCAATTATGTATGCAATGCCCCTAACTCAACTCTATATGTGGTACCAAACCTACTCACCAATTTTATCCCATCGTCTTTGAATACAACACCATCAAAGTATTTTAAAAGCAACACCGTCTTTGAATACAACACCATCAAAGTATTTTAAAGAGAACATCATCTTTGAGTACAGCACCATCAAAGTATGTTAAATCACATCGTTAAATAGACTCGACCATGAATGCATGAACACAAAGTAATGACTCGACAATGCACATCTTTATATGACTCGACAAATACACATCTTTCAATAACATCATCGTCAAACATCACATCTTTATATAACACATATTTAATTAATCACACATAATTTATCTTTGTTCATCGATTAATATTTAATCAATTCAATTCATTATCTAAAACACACATTTAAATAATAGTAAAATTAAGTTCAATTATTACTATCATCCTTACAAGAAAATCACATTGAAGCTAGAATACATAATTAACTAATATAGTAGTAAGATATAACCTTAAGCTTAACCCTATGAACCTACCACGTTCGGCAACAAAAGGTCTAAGAGAAAGGGACATAATTTCACAGGTAGTTATTTTATATGGTTTTATATCAAGATTGATTGGTTTCTTCCATAAATATGGTCACATGCTACTAACCTATATGGATGCTATAATCACTATTTCACATCACGTCATATAGTGGCTAACTAAATATGTTTGTATGGGTATTCAATCTCTTCTTGCCTAAATTCATAATTCCAACACTTCTTGATACAAGTTGCAGTAGCGTATTTCTTTGTATATATTTCCATGCGCAAAATTTTTATATTGTACAACACTTCTTAGTTAGGAGTACTATTAATCCAAACCGTGTCGTTCTATCGGTACCCAAAAGGGTAACTAAATATGTTTGTCTGTAACCAAAAATCGATAAACTCCTCTCTATAATCATGAATTTAGTACAACAACATTATGAATTAAGAGATAAGAATATAAGATCACAGCAACAATTTAGAACACAAATTTAACATGAATTCATTAAAAGATTATTAGAACAAGAAAAAGAACAAAAACCCTTCACTATCCATATGTTCATACAACCCTTATGTGAATAGAAACTCCCCCTTACCTCTAGTTTGGCGAAGTTGAAGATTTCATATGGTTGAATCGCTCTCTAAGCTCTTCTCTCTTTGACTCCTTTGCCTCTTTTCTCCATAACCCTAGTTTTTCTTTTGCCATTTTGTTTCTCTCTTTCTCCATAACCATTTTTCTCTAATTATCTTATCTATTTATAAGTTTGTTACCAATCTTTTCAGAGTACTATATATTCTCTAAGTTTGTTACCAATCTTTTCAGATTACTATATGTTCCCTAGATTTGTTCCTAATCTTTTCAGATTACTATTTGTACCTCTAGATGTTTGTTACTATTCTTTCTATAACTACACCACCTTGCTATTCACACATCTCTTTGCTTAAATCATTAAAATATTACTAAGTTCACTAACTACACCTCTCTTGTACTCAATTTTACTAATTCACCTCCGTTCACACTCTACTTTCTTATTCTCTCTAAAAACTCTATTTTCTTTATAACAATTATTTTCTCTCACTCTAACCGACTAACCTACCCATCTACATTCTCCTTACCTATTCTTCCAATAAATACGAATAATTAAATTAATAATATCAAACAAATCAATACTATTAATAATATTAAAATTAATATCATCTAATAATAATACTAATAAACTAATATTAAAAATTGGGGTGTTACATTTTCCGCTTTTCTTTAGAAATTGTCCTTGATATCTCATTAGGGAAATGCTAAGTAGGAAACAAATTGTAATGTTAATTAGATGTTATGTATAAAATGATTGTAGTATAATTATTTTAAGTTGACGATAATATACCATGACCTGCAACTTCTCTTCCTTAGTCATCCATTCAACCACTTCTTTTTCAAAGTATCCTTCATTGACAACTTCTATCTCAAGAACAGCCATAGTAGAGCTAGTTTTGGTTCTTTTGAGTGTATTTCTCTTGCACCTTTCTTTCCCTACTCTTCTTGAAATTTTGTTAGGCGTCTGTTGAATAGAGATTAATATTTGTAAGATTTGGTTTGATGTGATACAGTTAGCAATCTATTTTGAACTAAAATAAGGTGTATTAACTCATATATGTGAAACATTAAAAAAGGGCATATTTATTTGAATGGGGCATCTTTAGAAACATTACAAAGAAGCAAGCACTAAAGGCAAGGGGTATGTTGAACTCATCATTCAAATAGACTAATTTAAACTAATTTAACTAGGGGTGGGCAAAGTTAATCAAAAACCAATCCGAACCGGTTAACCGAACCAAACCATATTAAAATTAACCGAACCATTGCATTGGTTAACCAAATTGAACCGTTATTTGAAGATGGTTTACTAACCGAACCGAACTTTTATTAGATTCAGTTGACTGGTATTAACCGAACCGAACCATTACAATTTACAACTCAATTAATCAGTTATCACACAAAACTTCTTTTCACACAAAACGTGAAGTAACCCTTTTCTAAACCCTAATTTCAATTTCAATTTCAATTTCTAAACCCTAATTTCTCCTCTTCAGGGACCAGTGATGGTGATATCGAAGCTTTCTTCACCTCACTCAATTCACTCTTCCGCGATTTTCCCACTTCTTCGATCAGTGACCATCGACCAGTAGCGCTTCCCACTTCTGCGATTTATTTTCCTTCAGAGACCATTTTTTTCTGCGATCTTCACCTCTTCTTCGAACTCTTATGCGAACTCTTCACCTAAGGTACAAATTAGTTTATGGGTATGATGTGTTTTGAGTTTTGTTTTTGGGTATGATTGATTTTGGTTTTTGGGTATGATTTTGTTTGATTTTTGTTTTTGGGTATGATTGATTTTTGTTTTTGGGTATGATTGATTTTGGTTTTTGGGTATGATTTTGGTTTGTGGGCATGTTTTTGTTTCTGGCATGTTTGTGTGATTATATGATGAGTGTTAATTTGTTAGTGATTGTTGCAAATCTACGGTATACTATAGTCTATGGTATAAGAGATATCTTAGTAAGTATAATCAATTGATTTTTTCGGATTAAGTCCTTCTTGTGGAGAAGGCAAAATCACTCTATCAAGGATGGACTCGACTAGCTATCGATAGATAGTGAACCCGTATAAATATATCATGTCATTCTTTTGGGACAAGATCATTATGTGGTTCGCTTCCCCCATTGAGTTTATAAACTCCCTCTGTGTCATTTGGTTCCTTGCAGTATTAGCTATTCTTTTCTTTACTCCTGATGGTGATTGTAGATTAGTGCCAACATGAGCCATTTCACTGAGGTTGATTTTCTATTCATTGATATACAAATGATATAATATCCGTTCTTAGACTTAAGGTAATTTGGTTTGTTCTCAATTTGTATTAGTCTTTTGATGGAAGGTTTTATAATTGTATTCATGTACTTGGATAATGTGGTTGATTAATGCTATTAGTAAGTGTTGAAAATGTATATTCCAAACCAATAGTTTTCTTTGGTTATGTTATTATGATTCAATTGTGCTCATAGGTCGTATACTCATGACATTTTTATTTGGGTCTATACCTCATTTGATTGATGGAAGTGTTGTGTAGGCATAGTTTCTTAATTACCTCAGCAAGCTAGTTCTTATCAAGTGAAAATGTTGGTTCAATTTGGAAACATCAACAACATTTAGAAATACAATGTGCTTTATATGGGAACCAAATGTATTAGAGAGTGTTCTTGAGCTTCATGGCTCAGAATCTTTTTATTTCACATTATGTTTGAGTAACACTGTGAGTAGTCTATATATAAGTAGTTTAGGATCTAACTACTTTACTGAGCTAGCTAACTGACTTGCCACATCAGCAATGAGTCTAACTGACTTTAGCAGGTCATCACTACTCTAACATATTAAGGTAACTCAGTAATACTGTGCTAGCTAGACTAACTGCGGTATTTGCTATGTATACAATGATATATAGGATGTACAGGCCTGAAACACATAATTTACCCAGCTCTTTAAATGATCATTTTAAATTCCTACCTATATGTGATTCTTCATTATTTCTGTCACATTCTGATATGTTGTCCATTTTCTTGTTACACAGATGTCAGATAATATCTTAGACTTCACAGTGCCATAAGATACAAACCTCAATGCGTCGAATGAACTATCAGATGAACTTGAATCTAATGTTGAACGTGATGTTCAATCTACTGATAACACTAGTAACAAGCGGTCTAGTGTGTGGGAACATTTCAAAGAGGTACCTGGCATAAGGAAAAATGGAAAGAAAAAGGCTAAATGCAATTATTGCCCTCAGCTCATTGTGATTAGTGGGACAAGTGGTATGTGGAATCATCTAGGAAGATGCGATAATTATAACTATGGTGACACCCAAGGGATCCAATCAAGGAAAAGGAGAAAAATCGTTAAAAAGGGTCAAGTTGTTTCATCTCTAAGTTATTCAAAATTTGATCAAGAGGCTTGCTGATCGCAATTAGTGAGAACTTTTGTGTGTGTCGAGCTCGCATTCCGCTTTGTGGAAAATGAAGAATTTAGAAAGTTGTTGATTATCTTGCAGCCTCGATTCGACATCCCCTCACGATATACATTGAGGCGTGACATCTGGGCGCCCTACATTGAGGAGTTGGGGAAATTGAAAAAAGTCTTGAAGAATTGTGGTAGAGTTTGTTTGACAACTGATACGTGGACATCAAATCAAAACTTAAGTTACATGAGTTTGACCTTTCATTTTGTTGATCGTGAATTGATGCTGCACAAGAAAATCATCAACTTTTGCCAAATCACGGGTCACACGGGAGACATGTTAGGTAAATATGTTGACACTTATTTGAGGGATTGGGGGTTGTATGGTAAGATATTAACGGTAACGGTGGATAATGCCAAGGCAAATGATGTAATGATTCGATATCTGCATAACATGATGAGTTCTTGGGACAATCACGTCCTAAATGGGGATTATGTTCACATGTGGTGTTGCATGCATGTATTAAACCTTATTGTGAAATCTGGCTTGAAGGAGGATAAACAATGGTCTATTTCAAAGATTCGTCATGCTGTTAAATGGGTCAAATCATCGCCATCTAGATTGGAAAAGTTCATGATATGTGCTTCTGAAGAGAAAATTCCATACAAAGGTGCTGATGTACTTGATGTTGACACTCGTTGGACCTCAATGTATTCAATGTTGACAGTTTCCTTGAAGTACATAAAGGCTTTTCACAAGTTAAGCGTAGTAGAGGTCACATTTCGTCGAGAAATGGAAGAGAAAACAACGCATGGAATAATAGATGGAGATTGGGACTATGTTGAATCGGTGCTTCCCTTGCTTGAGTTGTTTTATAAATCCACAATTCGTTTGTCTGGATCTTTGTATGTGACAAGTGCTTTGTATATGGAAGATGTGTTCACCATTGGGAAAGGGATCAACAAGCATATGAGTAGTACAAATAAGTACATCATGGAGACAGCGAACAAGATGAAAATTAAGTTCAACAAGTATTGGGGAGATCCAGACACCTTAAATAACTTGCTATTGATTGCTTTTGTTCTTGATCCACGGGCGAAACTGCATTTTGCTGAATTTTATATTGATCTTTTATATGCAAGCACCGGAAAAGCTAAACACCTAAAGGACAAATTGATATCAGATTTTAGAAAAGTTTATGTTCAATATGGTGGTACAGATTACTTTCAATCTAGTCAACTAGAAACCAGGCATGAGAAGGATGACGATGATATTTGGTGCCACTACAGTCAAGAAACCAAGCATGTTTCTGATTCTAAAAATGAAATCGAAGAATATCTAAAAGAAGCTCGAATGCCTTACAAGAAAGAAGTTGATTTTGACATCTTAGGTTGGTGGAAAGCCAACTTAACTAGATATCCTATTTTGGCAAGCATAGCTCGAGAGGTGTTAGCTAATCCTGCATCTACAGTAGCTTCAGAGTCGGCATTCAGCACTGGTGGAAGGGTTGTTAGTGATTATCGTACTTGTTTAACACCCAAAATGGTGGAAGCGCTTGTTTGCACGCAAGACTGGTTGAAAGGAAAGGCCCTCCACTTGTTTTCTGAAGAGGACCTTGATGAGATCCATAGATTTTGATTCATATTTTCAACATTGGTTAATATATATCTTTTTTTTTTTTCTAGAGATAACATCTCAAGAATCTGTCCACTTAGATGATTAAAGTTGATATGCACTCTGGCCAGTGTTATTGAGGTACATTATAAGGTCTAATTTGTGAACATTGTCTGATCAATTTTTTAGATTCCTCCTTTTGCTTGAGTTTCAGATTCATTCAGATTTTGTTTTTGATGTGTTCTACGGCTTCTGCCTCTATTTGTGTGTTACTCATATTTTTGAATTGAGATATCTGAAATGCATTCATTTGACTATGCTCTGGTTTTCTTGAGGCTTATTTTGATTTTGATTTGGAAATTCACAAAGAGAAAGTGAATCTGGCTTACACAGTTTTCATATTCACATAGTGTCCCTAGGTTGTCTTGAGCTGTTTCTGTTTTGAAGCTAGTTTGTTTAGTATTTTGGCCTCTGTCTTTAGTGTAAGATGTTGTCTTGGGCATTATAGTGTCCTTATAGCATACGACCATTTGGGTTTTGTGTTGGGGACAGGTTTGAGTGTTGATCTGCAGCCAGGTTTCTGTATTGATGAATGGTATGGTCAACAACTGTGGATCCTGCTGGTTTCTCGGATGGTGATCAGAATCTGTTTGATCTTGGTGAATTTTGAAGTTGTTTCCAAGTGTTCCTATCTGTTTCTGTCAATTTTTCATTACTGTATATGTTTCTGCTATCATCAGTATAGTGATTTCAAATGAAACATTTCTTTAATTTAGATATACCTTGTTGAAATGAATAATATGATGCAAGGTTGAACACTATACACTTGCAATCTCAGATTATTTGTTTTATTACTTTCAGTTTATATTGTTACACTCATTTTGTTTGGCAATAAATTTCCACAGCATACCCTGTTACACCTATCTTTTCCTTCATAGTTTATCTTTTATGTATCTTAGTGTAAAAAAATATGAACAAAACATTACTCATTTGTTTGATCCCTCTACTTCTAGCTGCAGCAGTACAGTTAATCTCATAATATATTTGATGTTTAAAATACTATTTCACTTCAATTTATGTCTTTTTGTTTTGTAGGGCCAATACCATATGAATTCATAAATACATGGATCAATTTGGACTTCAAAGTTGAAGTTGTTAGCTACTTTGCTATTATAAACATTTAGCTGCTTGTTGATAGAAGATGTCTGCTATTAATTTATTTCTTGTAATAGTTTTATTTGGAAGGATGTTGACCCTATTAACTTATGCAAGTATGATGTATTGAGAGTAACTAAGGAATGATTGTGCATCTTTATACTTCAAACTGAAGTTGATTTTATTGTTACTTAAGGATTAAGCTCTTGTGAATTATGTGTTCTTATGTTGATGTCAACTATACAAAAGATATACTTCTATTACATTTTTTGAAATTTATCAATGGATTGCAATTTAGGGGTGTTCAAATCCAAACCGATCTAAAACCAAAAACCACAAAAGCTGAATATTTTCGGATCATTTTTTCAAATCTGAAGCGAACCGAACCGCGAAAGTAAATATTAATACTTATTTATTTAATATTATATATTACATTAATTTAATCTATATTATTATTACTTCATATCTTTCAAAAAAATAATCGATAATAATTTTCATACTGAAATTTTTATTTCATAATATATTTTTCATTAAACCTATTATTTTACCGTGTTTGTGTAATAATAATATTAATAAAAAAATTATATTCTTAAAAAAAAAAGTAAATAAAAAAACATTTTGCATTTTGGATATAAAAAAGGATAAAAAAACACAATTAAATTCGCAAAAGGATAAAAAAAAAACACATTTCGGTTCAAAATATTGGTTTTGTTTCGGTTCGGTTCGGTTCATAGGTAAGAAAATGGTTAACCGAACCAAACTTTGGTTCAGTTCGGTTAGCTCCAAACCTGTAACGGTTCGGTTCGGTTTTTCTGATGAATTTCAAAATTTCAGTTCGGTTCGGTTCGATTTTTTAGGTTAACCGAACCATGCCCACCCCTAAATTTAACATACAAAACATTACAAAGAAGCAAGCATGTTAGTTTTTTTTCCCTAAATTGGATAAAGAAAATAAATAAACTGTATCAAACCATGGAAATAAGAAGTGAAGGAAAAATGTTAGAAGAATAAACACTAAAGGGAAGAGTATGCTTTTCTGTACTTATCAATTTTGCTATTCATATGGCCAAACGCATATCTAGTTTTTAAACATATTTCAAATTAGGTACCTTGAAATTTCATAAATTAAAAAAACATCCATGATCGTTAAAGAAAGTCATAGTGTGGTCCTATTGAAAGATAGGAAGGTCGTTCTGTGATTGTAGCTTATTTATTACTTGTACTCACTTCTGCTGGAAGGAACAATGCTACTCGAGGCCTCTTCTCCGGTCACATTTCCCATCTTCAAGAAATAACCATGCCTGCAAAAATAGAACATTTGAAGTCCACTTCATCTCATATATCATATAACACTGTAACTTGTACAGTTCAAACGGCAAAAAACAAATTATTTACCATCGAGTATCAGCTGTCAATTCAGGATGAAAAGCAGTCGCCGGTATGTTCCCTTGTTGCAAAGCAACTATAACTTAGCTTTTTTCATCAGCATTCTCCTGTCATACCATATATATTAAGAAACATATTATGTCATGGTGAGAAATGGTCAATGCATAACTAAGTTATTATATCCGGTGGTAATAGGAAGTCAGTCTGTGTCATGTATTTGGATTCTCTTCTGCCTCTAGTACAAAAAGACAAGTAGGAGAGCGGACACATGAATCCGCATCAACTCCTTCCAAATACTCTTTACATCCTCTCTATCACTCTCTAAACTTCTATATACTTTCTCTCTGTACCTAGTGTCTCTCCTTGAGTGCAAGTGCAGGCGAAAACCCTTCTCTGCAATCATATTGAATCTCTTGCAAAGATCCTTTGACCCTTTGGACAGAAAAATTGAGCGCATCATTATTACCTCTCATTGAAAATGCAGCTTGATAGTAAGCTAAAGCAGCATCCTCAGCACTGTCAAATGTTCCAAGCTGTTTCTTCCTCTTCTTGTCGTGTCTCTGATCTTTGCTGCATATTTTCCCCAAGGTCTTTTTCTCACACCTATATATGATGACTTTTGATTCATCTTATTATTATTCTGCAACACTTCTTTTGCTTCAGATGATGATGAATTCAACATCAATTGTTTAGGCTCGTTTTCGGTAATTGCTGTCTGCGAACTCGATGAGAAATCAATCATATCAAAGGAAAGAAAATCGCCTAATGCAGATTAGGAATTTATTTTCTATTGGGGATTAGGAGGACGACTGTTAGCAGCAGCAACCCTTGATCTCCATTCTATAAAACAAAGTGAATATTTCTCTGCACCAGTAGCTGTTGCAATTAAATGACATAATGCAAATTATAATGTGTTTAACAATCAACCAAATTACAAACTAAAACAGTGGCACAAGATAAATTGTTCATTTTGTGCTATCCTTGGAAGTCCAGCATTTCCCTTGTCCATTATGGATGGCACTCACAAAGCGGGTATAGTCCCAATTCTTGATGACATTGTATGGACCATCACGAATCTCAACTTCAATTGATTCATCTATTCTTATCCCTTTAATCAATTCATCTATTCATAGCTCTCTAGCCAAAATCATATACTCAAAGCTGCAGCTAGAGTATTCCACATGTATGTTTTTCCGGTTCCCCCATAACCATAAAGGAAAAAGACTCCACCTCTTTGATTTGTGACCGCTTCCATGATCTTTTGGAAAATATCATTTTGCTCATCTGATATTAAAAGAGAAAACACAACAATATATTATATCGTTTAAAAAAATTAATTTTTTAAAGGAACTAATATCAAGTGGATACTATTCTAACCTGTTAAAGAACGAAGCATTTGTTGAAAAAATTTCTTTTGAAGTACAGGGTTATAATTTTTTTCATCATATATTAACTTGTTTCCGAAGAAATCAGTGACATAACCATCTGGATACGGCATGTTTTTGAATTCTCTAAAGCTTCTTCTGTTGGATTGCAAGTGCTTTTCCTACCCAATTCAATAATGAAAACATCATGTCAACAATTAAAACTTCAAACATTGTCAACAAACAAAAGGCTAATTGAGGTTACAATTTTATCAACATATGTATGAACCAAACCACTGAAGGTCAACAAACAAATACTATCAACCTTGGATATAGTATAAGATATCATAATATAATATATCTCCATAAAGGTTCATATAAGTGAAATAATATTAACCTTGGAGTAACGAAAGTCACAAATTTTAAGCCGAGGGGATGGATTTCTGTCCAAGAGAGTGTTTTCCAATTTCAGATCTCAATGACAAATCTCGTACAACACGAAGCGTAATATAAGACAAATTTGTAATGAAGAACACAACAAATTCTGAGTTCATGCATATCATTGAATGACAGTAGCTAACACCGTATATTAGCTGTTGGAAGACATATCTTGCCTGAAATATAGGAAAATTGTCCACTTGGTAAGTTTCAATGTGAATAACTTATTCGTGTATATGAATTTTTCAAAAGGAAAAACAACAGTTCAATTCAAACACATTAATTTTATGACCTCAACTTCACTAAATCGACCAGCGGAGCATATCCTCTCGAAGAGTTCACCACCAGAAGCATACTCCAAGACAATGGCTAGATGAGAAGGAGTCAGCAAGACCTGCAGAACAGATATTTCAATATTCACTGTTTCATAAATAAAATTAGGTGGGTAAATTGTTGTTTCCTCTGATTTTGATGAACTGAGCATCCTCAAAAACATCTCTCACCAAGGATTCAGCCAGGAAAAAAAAATCCCTATTATTTGAAAGAATTGGAAATGGAGAAGAGTATTGAAAGTGAAGGACAATTCAAAGGACACATTAACTTGAAAGAAATAAATGCTACAATGGTTCTCAAGGTTTAAAATCACGGTTGCGGTCGCATTAAGGTTGTTACACATATAAGGAGAGGTTTGTTCACTACCTCAAATTAAAAACTAAATAAATACTAACATCTTCATCTACTGATTAGTATCATATTTTAAACTATGCCAACATTAAACTACAGAGGAAACAACAATTTGATGGTAGCAAAAATTAGAATTTATGCATTTCATCACAAATGCTGCATCAGACTTGTCAGTTACATTGTAGACACTGTCTCATTCTCAATTAATATAAATGTCATACATTTACATAAAATTTGATAGTAAAAGAAAAGAAATTGACATGCCAACATCAAAATTATGGAATTACTGGATGATTCAAAAGTGACATCCTCAATTTGCCAGCAAATCCAAATTATATTTGAATAACAACAATGTTGTTTACAATATATGCAGAGAGATATGTATTGAGCATTCTCATTTTATTCAAATACATGATTCCAATAGTAACAACATTCAAATTAAGATTGTGTTAGGAAAACAATAACTGAGAACTGCAAATATCAACAACGACAAATCCTTATTCAAATCCGGTGATTGGAATTATCCCGATTATTCAAAACACAGTTGAGACCAGATTGGTTGGTTCGTCTTGGTAGAGTTTTCATGTATGTAAGTTTGATCACATTTTCAAAATAACTGGTTTCCTTTTTATCAAATTATCTAAAGGAACTCATACTATTCTTAACAAGTGATTTTTTTCCTCATGAAAGATCAAAGTTAATTAGCAATACAGATGAAATATTTTCCCAAGTAACATAATCTCCAACTCATTAAAATCAATCAAATTTTCGACCACAACCTCATAAAGGATCCCGAATCAACAAAATCCGAGATAGCTTATCACTAACAAAACCCACTACTAAAAAAAGGTCATTTTCGAACGGAATTTCGGACGGTTTTGGGATGGAATTTACGGAGATTTCCCACGGATTTCGGATGGATATATGTTTTCGGACGGAATTCGGACAGAAAAGGCGTTGTCCGAAAAAGCCGCGTCACAAATCAAAATTTTGTCCCAAATTCCGTCCCAAAAATGTTTCAGACATATTTCGTACGATTTTCACACAAACTGTTCGTGAGATATTGGAATAGACTTTAGGCATATTTCAGACGGAATTAAGTATAATTTCCTACGGATTTAGGACGGAATTAAGTATAATTTCCTACGGATTTCAGACGGAATTAAGTATAATTTCGTACGAATTTTGGACGAAATTAAATGTAATTTCCCACGGATTTTGGACAGAATTAAGGTAAAATTTCCTACGAAATTCGAACTGAATTCATTTAAAACTTCCTACAATTCTCAGACATATTCAAGGTAAAATTTCCAACGATTGCAGGAAGTTTTAGGACTTGAATTTATCTCAAATTAATTATTTGCAGAATTGCCACAAAATAGTTTTTTTTTAATGAGTTTGAGATAAATTCAAATCCTAGAATTTATATTCAATAATACATACTAGATTCAAATAATAATTCAAGAGTAAAGAAATGCTTATTGTCTAAAATAAAATTATACAAACTAGATTCAACACAATATTTCACAAGCTAACATGACTAAATTATTCATTAGTCAATACAAAAAAGTAAACTTACACAAATTTGAGTAATACTCTGGGCAAAAGATGACGTATTCGAACACAAGACAAACAGATACACACTAAAGTGCATTAGCAGGGACAAGGGCGACAACAACTACCCTCAAAAAGTAAATAGTCAAAAGGTAAAGAGGTTTGGAAACATAACTCCAACCAAAAGGAAATCCCAAGACAAAGCCATTTAAGACAACAGAAATCAAACACATAATTCATAAAAAAAAGAGAAATCAGCAGCAACAACCACAACATCAGGACAACAGAAAACCAGCTCAGCCAAACTCATCAATCAATTCCAAAATTATCAGCATTGTTTTCATTAGAGGCTTCACCAATATCATTTGGCTCATCTTGGATAGGTGTCGCACAAGGAAAGTTTGGAGGCAATGGCATATTCAACTTTTCAAATAAAGTTGCAAGCATGCTTTTGCTTGACTCAATTCTTTTTTGTTGCTGGTCCAGTTTTTGTTTTTGCGCTTGGTTTATACGTTCTTGCTCTTTTGCCTTTTCTTTGCATTTTAAGAGCTCTTGTTCTATGTTTTTATCCTTAAAGGCATTTGAGCATGAACCAAGAGTATACTTCGAAGCATTTGATCCTATAGAACCTAAACCATATAATTTCCCTTTTTTTACCTTTGGCAGCTACTTCCTTCCAAATAGTCAAGTCATCTGGCATATTATGCTGGGTTTCAGAAGACAATCCTTCTTCTTCTTGATTTTGAGACATAGATAATTCCAAAAGCTCTGCTTTTCTTTTCTTAAAATTTCCCTGCAATTTTAATTTGGTTAGTCATTTAAATAACAACCAATTATAAATATGTAATTTTAGCAAAAATCATAGATAAATTAAAACCTATCTTTTCTCAGCTATATTATTATAGCTTAAATCATAGGTAAATTAAATTTGTAATGTTAAAGAACTACTTACATAGGCTTGCTCAGCTATATTATCCACCCATGTCTTATCCTTTTTAATATGGCAATAAGCAAATACCTCCTCCACAGGAGGCGTGACTCATGTTTCATTCTCCTACATTTTTCCATAACTTCAATGAGAAAATTTCCAATATGTTGTTCGCAAATTAATGGGGTCACATGACACAAATACACATAAAATCCAAAAGTCATGCAATACTATCAACAAATAATCAATTACTATATTAATTCACCAGATGATAAGTAAAGAAATATCAAGTGTCTTACCATCCTACGTCCATGCTCACCGATAGATATAGAACCACCGGTATGAATGGAGCTACCTTGAGTTGAAGCTTGCAATGTTTGCCACAGATAAACTCTTAAACATTTTATCGGAGGCCCAATGATGTACTAATTGATTCCATATTGGCTCAGATATGTACTTTGGCCTGTATTCAAAATTTTCTGCATAGTTTTTCCTCTCTTGATACATCATACCTCTGAATCTAGCTTCTCCCTTGATTTCAAAAATTTGGCGAATCTTAGCATCATATTTAGGTTCCCATTTACAATACTTCTATAAAATTGCACCCAATTAACATGTTAGCAATTCAAAATTTTCAACTAATATTCAACTATGTGCATTGTTTGTACTGTTCTGCACTGTTTGCTCTTAATGGATTTCGTCAAGAAACAAATTGAACATGCAGTATCAAAGAAAAATTGAAACTAGATTTTTATAACAATACATCTATTTTAAAATAGCAACAAATTCTCCCTTCTACCCAATAGCACATGACCCAAATTTATAAGTGCAAAAATAAAAATTCGCAATAATAACCGCAATTGAACACTCAATTGTGATTTGATCACAAGTTCCTACGACTAGCAGATAGCTACATAAGATTAATCAATCAAGCCAGGAGTGAAAATCCACGTATACATGAGCAACAACTTTACTTTAAGTAAGAACTGCACATATGGAAAGTCTAATTCCTAGTGTCCTTCTCAAGCTAACACAACACATTAACATGGTAAAATAGGCAAAACCAAAGCCATAAACACAAAAACAAAGTACTAGTTAAATGCACATAAACAAATAAACAAGTTTATAACTATTACCTTAAATTCAATAAACCATAACAATTTATGGTCAAGAGCTGCATGTCCCCATGTAGGATAGAACCAATCAAATTTACTCTTAATGGATTTCGTCAAGAAACGAATAGCAGATGATGGATTGAACCTGTTATTACTAATTGTTAATATACATGGATTGATTATTCTCTGCAAAAAATAAGTTACTTTCTCTAAAGTTTAATATTTAACTTACTCATTTTCATACGGCTTTATTTACAAAAGGCATTCTTGATCAATTTCTTCATCTTCTTCGGGTTCAATGGCTGATGATTGAGTGTGGGGTAAAGTTTGTTCAGAATTTTGAGGTGGGGTAGGTGATGGGGTCGGAGTTGGTGTTGGGATTTGAGTTGGTGATGGTGATACTGATGGTATAGTGTTTATGTGTGGTTGTGAGTGTGATAATGATTGATTTTGAGATACCTGCTGAGATGGTATATTGGGTGTAACTTGTACATTAATTCTCCCTCTACCAGTTGAGTGTCGACCTCGGGAGGATAAAGTTCTTCCACCTCTATTTGTACCGGTTGTTGTTGGAGTTTGAGTTGGTGATTGTGATGTTGATGGTTTAGTGTTTATGTGTGGTGATGATGTAGGCTGTACATGTGATAATGATTGATTTGGAGATACATGTGGAGATGGGATAATAGGTGTAACTTCTACAACAATTCTTCCTCTACCAGTTGAGTGTCGACCTCGGGAGGATAAAGTCCTTCCACCTCTTAAGTGCTAGTTACAAGAACAATAGTAGAGGAAATAACCAAAACTCAATAGAGTATATAATTAAATACTTGTAAATCAATCACCACTAATTCATCTAACTCTAAACCAAACTCTAGAATAAAAATTGTAATAACTTAACAGAATCGAAAAAGGAGAAATATGAAACATAAATGGTTTTGTGAACAAAAGTTCTATAGTTTTTATATAACGGAAAAAATTATCAACAATCATCATACCGATGAAGGTTTTAAAGTAAGAAACAAATACTACAAATGAAGCATCCTTGGCTAAAAAAAAAGGTTCTAAAGTTTCAGAATTATTCAATCATACTGATGAAGATATTTTAGTGGTAGAAGAGGATTCGACAAGGGATTGGGAGAGTTTATGCAGATTGAGATCGCTAATCTTTTTATTAATATGTGCAATTCTTTTTTGCCGCTCCTCCTCATATGGTATCATCTTTTTCACAAGGTTGAGACTCCAAACACACTCACACTGCAAGCATTGATGATAAAAAAAAGTCAAAACGATGCAAATAGCTAAACATAATAGAATAAGAAAAAACTAGAAACACCAAAGGACATGATCAAAGTTATTTCACAATATTATTCAAGCTACTTGTGTCAAAACTCAAAAACAGTAACGGAATGATTTTTAGAAATTTATTGAGATATGTTAGAATTTAATTAGAATAAACGCAACAAGAAGTTCACACAAATATTTTATGTCAATTGACATGATTTGAAAATAATAAATGGAGTACAAAAGAATGACCTGTTACTTGCCTAAAACCTTTCCGATGAATTGAAATATTGAATGTTTAGGCTTTCTAACATGGTGGTTTTATGAATGAAAATATTTTGACAAGAGCTTTCTACAGAAAACTTTCTAACTCTTTGAGCCAAACTTTCAAATGTCTTTATTGGTCTAAATTACCTCCAAGGGTCATACCAAAAAAACAAAAAGGGTATGCAATAAGGCCATTGATGAAAACAAAATTGAATCTTTAACAAAACAGAAAAAAAATCCAAGTACTTGAAATTGAACAAAGAAATCGTGAAAGTGATTAAGCAGGCACAATAAAATTAAGCACAAAACCCACAATTATTTTCAACAGCAAACGTGAATCAAGTCTAGGTAGTTAAGCACACTAAAATTCCTAATAAGTAAAACAAAATAAACCCTAAAATTGAACATGGAATCAGGTACAAGTTTATGGGAACATGCTTGATTCGTTGAAGAAAACACTGAGAAATTAAAAAAAAAATACAGAGGATCCTCATATATGAAGAGAAGAGAAGCGAAACTTGGTGAGCTTGAGAAGATTTTGGAAGAAATCGATTGAAGAGCAGAACAAGAGAAGTTGATTGAAGAGCAGCACACTGAGAAATTGATTTTAAAATTGGTTTTAGGGTTATGAAAGAGGGAGATGAAATTTTAGGGTCATGAGAGCAGCACACGAGGGAAATTTTGTGAGATAAGCGGGAGATGAAATTTTCCCAATTAAAACCCTCAAAAATATTATCCGTTCGAAATCCGTCTCAATATTTCACACGGTTTTGGGACGGAATTGTTTTTTTTAAAGAAATCCGTGCGAAATTCGTGGGAAAAATACCAGTTTGAACATGTCATCAAATTTTCACACGATTTTGGGACGAAAATTTCGCTCTGTTAAAACCGTCCCAAATCCGTCCGAAAAATTCAGACAAATTCGTATCCGTCCGAAAATTCCGTCCGAAATCACAGCTTTTTAGTAGTGACCACTCAATCAACATTCTCAAATCTCAACAACAAACACATAATAATTATCATCTGTTCAGCCGAGAAAGAAAAAACCTTCAAAATCATAAATTCCTGACAAAGCCACAAAACTCTTAAGAACCTTATACATCATAAACTTTGATATAAGCCAAAACCCTTGTACAACATGAAAACAAATTTCAGTAGGTACATACATGCACTTCCTCAAGCCACCAACAATTAAAATTTCCTCACCTCATAAAAACCAATCCAAATATAGCCATTAAAAATTAGGAAATCACCTATTTTTTATTCTAAAAACAACAATAAATATTTTGAAACCCAGTATTTCCTTTCTCTCAAATCTTGAAACTCATAATCCATGTATACAAAACGGATTCAATAAACAACAAAACAAAACAAAATAAAAAAACCCCAGTTACTCTTTCCTCTCATGTGATGTTTCATAGATATTACAGTAAAAGATGGCTTTAAAACGGCAAATAGTACCTACTTCTGTGTTAACAAACTCAGTAAGTGATTCTGCAGTGTGTGACACTTCAAACATATATGTGCTCGTGATTTTCGGGTATCAATCCATTTATTGGCTTTGAACCGTCAATCTTTGAACTCTCAATTTTTATCCGCGGGAAGGGAAAAAACGAGTAAAAAACCCTTAAAGAGATTAAGGTCCGGGGGTTGGTTTCGATTAGGGAAGGTGTTAAGCACCCTAAACGACTTCGGTATTCCGAAGGAGCCTCTTACCTAAATTAAACTTGTGCTAATTATTCGCTTAATTACTTGTAAAATATATTGCCTAAAATCTAAGTGAAAGAATGGGGGGAGAAGATGCATGTTTTTGTTGTTTTTATTGATTTGAAAGGATGAAACCTTTGCCTACTTACCCAAAAAGATGGGATCAAAATCAAGTAGTTCTCTCTCGAAAATTATTTTTCTGTGTTGGGTTGATTTTAAAGTATAGAAAAATATTTTGAGAGGATTAAGAAGCCGAAAGGCATAGAAGATTAAAAAATGTGAGGTTGTTTAATTTTATTTGCAAAAAAAGCTAAGTTTAGGTGTAAATTAAAGTTGTTTAGGAATTTGATTAAGAAAATAAAAGGAAAAATCTCTTGGGTTAAAATCCAAGGTTTATTAAGAAAATATTTTTGGTGTTATGATTATTTGATTTTTTTTTTTGAAATTGATTTTTTACTAACGGTAAAACTAAGCGTAAAGCGTAACAAAAAGCGTAGAAAGTAAATAAAGCTCAAACCTAAAAATTTACTAGTTGTTTATTTTTAAGGTAATTATAGTCAAGTTTTTAATCCTAATTTGTCACTAGTTCGTTTTTCGCCTTAGTCGCGGTTATGGCATAAAGCGATAAATAAAGTGTGTGATTGTGTCGGTGTATGTGTCGGTGCATTTTTATTATTTTTGATATTTACATGAGGCCTAAATACATTCTAGAGTCTTGCAATAAAATAAATGACAAGAAATAAAAATAAATTACATTAGATCCTAAATACATACTAAAAAGATAATAGCAAAATAAAATATCAAGAATTAAAAATAAAGCATAAAGATATAGATGAAAATAAAGCAAAAACGGACAATAAAAAATAAACACATAACAAGAAATGAAAATATTTTTATGCTCTTTTTTAAAAGGTAAAAATTTGAGTAAAAAAAATGCATAAGTAAAAAGGGGTAAAAATAGAGAAAATATAGTGAACACAAAAGAAAATAAGTCTGGATAAATCTGAGCCATTGGATAGATCAGATGGTTCAAATTTGATCATAACAGAAATAATCATAGCCACAGGATGGAAATCAGGAAGACCAAAACAAATGAGATGCAATGAACAAAAATAAGAGGCACAGAAGCCGTCAGATCTTAAATCTGACGGTTTGAACAAACAAAGAACAAGATAACATAGGAAGAGATGCGCGCAAGATTTAGAGGGAGAGAAAACGCACAGTAGCCGTTGGATCATTAGATCTAACGGTGGTGAGGAGAGTTACGGTTTAAAGGAAACCAAAACCGGTTCGCTAAAAAACGGTTCAAAAGGCTTTATAAATACATGAGACCGGTTTATTTCTTCATAATCCATAACTCTTTCTCTCTCTAAACTCAAACTCATCTCTCCCTTCTCTCTAACTTTCAGTCGCCGGAGAAGATGAAGGAGGCGGCCCAGACGCGGTGGCCGGCCGGTTTCCGGCGGTGGCGCCGCCGCGTCTGAGTGTTAAACTCATTTTTTTTTAAATTTTTTTTCGCAAATCTCTTCTCCTTCATCTCCTCTGTCCGAATCCATGATCCGTTTTCAAAAAACAGCACACAAACAACATAGATCTACAAAAAGGAATCGTACCAAAAATGAAGAAAACTACCTTTTCCTTCCTTCTCACTTAGCTTCGGCTTATTCACGTTGCCTTGGTCCTGGAACTCGGTTCGAAACGCTTGTTCTTCTATTCTATTGTTTTGGTTCGGATTTGGAACTTGTTGCGGATTTGTTTGAGGATCCGAAAGTTTAAAAGGGAATATGTTTATGGAAAACTTTCTGGTTCATCATGTTCTTGATAATTTGGCATTTCTTTTGTGTATTTGATTTTTGTGGATCTGGATTTTTATGAAATTAGGGTTTTTGTTAATTTTGTGCGGCTGTCAGTGATTTTTTTTGGTCAATCATTGGTCCTCCCTACAGTGTAATTAATGCAGAATATTTATAGTGGAAAAGTAGGGTTTCAGGTGAAAGATTATGGACAAAAATGCCCCTGGCTTGGGCTCCAATTAAGGACAGCTGGACAAAGGACCAAAAAAGGACTAAAAGAAAAAAAGAAGTAATAGAAACATCATTCAAAAGAAAAGAAAAAAACGTGACATAGAGAAAGGAAAGAAACATAAAGTAAAAAGGAAACAAAATAAAATAATAAAAATCATAAAGTAAAAAAAGGAAGTTAAATAATGAGAATTACAAATAATAAAGATGAAATAAATGCATTAATAAAAATTAAAAATGTCCCTTCGGAACCAAATTGAGGTATTTTAAAATACTTTTTTTGCCGAAATTTCGTCTGAAACAACGAACTTCTCGACTCTTTAAAAGACGAATGAAAGTTAAACAAATGCGTATAAAAATAGAATTTTGAAAATATGAACAAAATAAGAGGTAAAACGCAGATAAAATGCGGGTAAAATACGCAACAAAAATGCGAATAAAATGAGCAAAAAGCGGGGACCCTGGTCCAAATTTGGGGTATGACAGATGCCCCTATTTAAGTTTCTTCGACATGGGGATTTTAAAAGATGAAATTTTTGAATCAACAGGCCGAAGAGACTTAAATATCGAATACACCAAATTTGACCAGTTGAAATGATGAATAGAGAACAAGTTAAAAGATATCACTGGGGAGGAAAAGTTGCCTACTATTTTTGAAATGACAATTGACTAACGTGCATAAAAATAAAGTTTGCAAATTACCTTTTGAAAAGGTAACCAGTGCCTTGCAGAAAGTGAAGCTTTTGTCGACTATTTTTGAAATAGTGGCCGAAAGTTTGCAGAAAATAAAGCATTTGTCGACTACTTTCGAAAAAGTAACCGAAGGTTTGATGAAAATAAAGCATTTTTGCAGAAAGTAAAGCATTTTGCAGAAAGTAAAGCGTTTGCAGAAAGTAAAGCATTTTGCAGAAAATAAAGCATTTTTTGCAGAAGATAAAGCATTTTTGCAGAAAATAAAGCATGTCAATTACTGACGAATGTGGTGTTATGAATGTCAGATGATGACGACCTGACTGGGGACAAGAAGTTCACTAGGGAACAGAAGCCTAAAAAAAAAATGGTAAAGGTAAATGCAATGTTGGTGAGGTAAAACTTGAGAAGACACTGGAGAAAATGAAATGTGTATTTGTAGACTGATGGTTTGTGGAAGCTGACACTTGAAGTGTATACTTGGTGATATCTTTGGGTTAGACACACTGGGGATGCTGAAAAAGTATTGACAAATTGATTGATTGACACAAAGGCATTTGTGGGCTAATAACCTGATTCAAAGACATTTGTAGGGTCTTAACCTGACTCAAAAGGCATTTGCAGGGTATTAACCTGACTCAAAAGACATTCGCAGGGTATTATCCTGACTCAAAAGATATTTGCGGGGTATTAACCTGACTCAAAAGGCATTTGCAGGGTATTAACCTGACTCAAAAGACATTTGCAGGGTATTATCCTGACTCAAAAGGCATTTGCAGGGTATTAACCTGACTCAAAAGACATTTAAAGGTTTTTTGCAAGCTATTCGCTTGACACTGACGTAACAAAAGAAGTTTGCAAGCTATTCGCTTGACACACAAGTAACGAAAAAGACTGCAAGCTACTCGCTTGACGCACAAGTAACAAAAGATAGTTTGCAAGCTATTCACTTGACTCACAGGTAACAAGAGATAAATTGTAAGTGATTCGCTTGACGCACATGTAAGTGAGGTTCGAACAGAAAGGATACGACCAAACAAGACTATTGGTGACATCTCTGGATCATACACGTTGGGGATGACGCTTTTGTGAGATACAAATGAAATAAGACAACAGGTGGTCGATGCATTCATGTATAAATGATGATTGTATGCAGTTATATGTGCAAGAATGTTTATATGCATGAATATGTGTATGAATAAATGTATGGATGCATGGATATATGAATGTATGGTTTGGATGACTCTATATAACAAATGAAACTGACAAGACCGAACAAGTAATATGGGAGGCGGACTGATGACATCGCAATACAAACACTCGACAATCTTCATTGTGGGATGATGTTATATTGGAGATGAATCATATCACTGTTGGGGTAAAGCCCGCTATCAAACCACTGATGAGCGGAAGCTCAAACATCAAAACACTGAAGGGGTAAAGCCCATTTATCAAAAACTTGGCAGAAATCGTCTTCACTTAAACCACATGCAAGAGACGCCATTAATCAAACCATAGGCAGACGTCACTATAAATCAAACCACAGGCAGAAGTTACCATAAATCAAACCACAGGCAGCAGTCGCCATTTCTCGGGATTAAACCCATCAATCAATCAAACTGACAGAAATCGCCATTAATCAAACCACAGGCAGCATTCGCCATTTGTAGATCAGCACAATGTGTATTCTTCTGTTTGGCCCACTTGAAGTGTGATGCCTCTGTCTTTTTTTATTTATTTTTTATCATTTTTTTTTACAAATCCCTAACTTTTGCCTGGACCGCCCTTTCGGGTTTTCAATCCACCGGGAATTTATTTTTTGTATGCCCCTAATTTTTGCCTGGACCGCCCTTTCTTGGGTTTTCAGTCCACCGGGACGCTCATTTTTTGCTTAAGCCGCCCTTTCAGGTTTTCGACTTAGCGAGCTCTTTTTTTTTATATTTTTTTTGTATTTCTTTTCTTTTTTTTTTGACAGAGGTCATCTCACGGCCTTTGGTCATACTCATCCTGCAGTGTTTAACTGTCCTTGAGACGAATGTTGATGTACATTTCTTCTACTCATGAGTTCAAAGAAAATGTACCTGTTGTTTACGCATTTCAAAAGACATGAAAAAGTTTTAAAAGAATTTTTTTTTGCTTTAAGTATTAACATCAAAAATAGAAGAGAAGAATGCAACCCGAATAAAATGAGAGTTTCAAATAAATGGGCACAGGCTCAAGTTAATGTAAATGGAGTGGTGGCCCGCCAAAGGCATGACTCCACGAATTTTAAAAGTTTGGAAAATGGTAATTATACATGTACAGTACATTGAACACAATAACCACTATTCTCCCTGACAACTTTGAATTCCACAGTTCCGTGTCCTTGATTTGCAAATGCTTCAGATCGGAAATCTTTTAACAACTAGGATGCCCCAGTTGAATCATATTTGATTTGATGCAGTTACCTTGCCGTAAGTTGGAGGTTTTTTCCTTTTTTGTCTACGGCTGAAATGCCCCAAGTGAGTCATGCCCGACCAGATGCAGTTACTTTGTCATAATCCTTAACTTTTGCATAGATCGCCCTTGCTGGTTTCAACCTATCAGGATATACATTTTCATTTTTTTTTATGTCTCTAACTTTTGCATGGACCGCCCTTTCGGGTTTTCAGTCCATCGAGACGCTCTTTTTTGCCTAAGCCGCCTTTTCAGGTTTGCGACTTATCGAGCTTTTTCATTTTAGCAAAGTATTTCTTGACTGCATTGGTGTTCATAAGACATGTGAGCTTGCACAAGATCTTCTTGAAATTCACTGGGACGAACCTTCTTGTTAGAAGCCTGTTTCATTCTTTTGACATAACTGTCTGGGAGAACTTTTCATTGATAGGACTTTGACCTCTATGTGAGGCACTACCTTTGTGTTGTATACCGAGGGATGGTGGGGGGGGTTGCCCCTGTTAAAGTGTGCACTTTGAAGTACAATATTCCTGCAAGGCAAATGGTAGCATCTCATGCCAGCCTTTGTAAATGAATGCCTATTACGCTTTAGACAATCTTCTTGATGTCTTTGTTTGTAGCTTTGACGGCTAAGATGCCCCAGTAGACAAGAAATCTCAACGGGAATCCCTTCGTTCTCCTATCCTCCAGTCTCAGATGCAAGGAACTCAAAGTTGGGAGAGAGCACAGGGTTTGAGTGTTCAACGGGTTTATTAATGCATGATTTTGTTGATTTTGTCAAGTAAATAAATATTATGATTATGCAGACATTGAAAAAGAAAATATTTTTTTTGGTTTTTTGTATTACCATTTTTCCAGAAGAAGCACAAAATAAAATATAACAAGGTCGGGATCGAGGCGACCTTTTTATTAATGATGAAAATACGTAAAACAAAAGCCCTAAACAAGTTCGCTTCCGTCTCGGGTGGGACAGAAGAATTTCTTTTGAAAAACATAAAACAACAAACAGACATATTAAATGATCACATAAGTAGTAGAAAGAAACAACAACAAACGACCCAAATGCAGCTAAACATTCCATGTGGCAACAAAAGGTACCAAGATCCGATAGCGGATTAACCTGCACATTCAAATTCAAACTCTTCGAAAGGTATGAGGTTCTTTTGGACCAACTTCTGAACTACCTTCTGAAATGCAAAACAGTGCTCAATATCATGACCCGGTGCCCCTTGATGGAAAGCACAAAAGAGATCGGGCCTGTACTGAGATGTCAATTTTGTTGGCATTGGAGGCGGTGCCTTGGTGTAGATCAAATTCCTCTTAAGTAACCTTGGAAACAAATCTGCATAACTCATAGAAATAGGATGAATCTGAGTTCTTGGAGCCTGTTGTTGAGGCTGTTGTTGATATTGCTGAAACTGGGGTTGATAAACCGAACTTTGAACAACATTTGTTACAGGCATAACGGCAGTGACAGGGTGATACGCCAGATACTGTTGTTGAGGCTGAACCTGTACCCCACTCATTTCCTGATCTTCGTACTCGGAATCATCATCAGGAACACTTTCTTCGGCCGAACGTCTCTTTTGGACCCATTCTTCAATACGCATGCCTAGGGTCACCATCTTTGCAAAGCCACTGAATGCACTTGCAAGCATATGCTCATAATAAGGCTGATCCAAAGTCTCCAGGAAAATCTCGGTAAACTCTCTCTCCTCTAGAGGTGGACGGACCTGTGCGGCGAAATCTCTCCAACGTTGGGCATAAGCTTTGAAAGATTCATTATCATCCTGGGTCATGGCCTGCAGTTCCCTTCTATTTAGGGCCAAGTGCAAGTTGTAGTTGTATCGCTGAACAAAAGCCTCGCACAAATCCTTGAAATTTTTGATATCAACCTTGTTCAGACCCACGTACCATATCAGTGCGGCACCCGTCAAACTATCTTGGAAACAATGGATGAGAAGTTCATCATTACCTACCTGACCAGACATCTTTCTCACGTACATCGCTAGATGAGTCTCAGGGCAAGTGTTCCCTTTGTATTTTTCAAAGTTGGGGACCTTGAACTTGGGCGGTATCACAACATTGGGAACCAAGCAAAGATCATAAGCACTTTTCCCAAACAAGTCCTTCCCTCGGAGAGCTTTCAATTCCAACTGCATTCTGTCAAGCTTTTGGTCAAACTTTTCTTCCAGTCCATCTTTCCGGTCGTATGCTTCCACACCCTTCGAGTGGTAATTGGGTCCATGGTTTTGCTGAGTAGTGTGAATCAAAGGCGATGAGTAAGTCATAGCAGCTTGGGGGAACAATGGGCCCGGTTGAGGGATAGACATTGTTTGTTGCATAAAAGGAGCTTGAACCTTAGAGACACCAGAACGGAGTACTTCACCAGAACTTAAAGGTGTGCTCCAGAGATAACCTTCCAGCATAGCATGTAGAGGAGTACTAGCAAACACTGTTGAAATCGGGGTAGTGGAGGCAACTGTCTCAGCTTGAGTGCTGACAAGAGAAAATGGCTGACCCTGCGCAACTGTCATCAAAGATACTAAATTCCTCAAAATCTCATTTTCGGCCCGGAGGTTCGTCACCTCTTCGAGAAGCTTGTGGTTCTCTTGTTCAAGATGATGATTCATTCTGCTTTGCGCGAGTGTTGTAGATGCGAGTCGACTGATGGATTGACCTTTTATGGAGAAGACACAATATGAGACACGGACTAGAAACTATGAATGCAAATGATGCATGATCTGATTATGCAAAAAGAGATTTTTTTTTTGAAGGACTTATCAAAGTTTTTTTTGTAAACATTCTAGAGGAACATGGTTTCATTTGAAAAATGTAAAGATATTGCAATCGGTTCCTTTTTCAAAAGGTAAGAACGAAACCGAGGAAGAAGTTCTTAAGCCCTTTTTTTTTTTTTATATATTTTTGGATTTCTTGGCGTTCTTTCTTACAATGTCCGTTCCTTTGATGTTTAGAAAAAACTTGGCTAAGTCCTTCAATATTTTAATGAGAAAAATATTTTTCATGAATGGATGCATGTATGCATGATTTATGCTTTGAAACATAGAAAACACGGTGAGATTAAGTCCAACATGATGGAGTCAAGGGTAACAACGCCATTTGGTAAGGACTATGGTTTCAATTGCACTTGTAACAAAGGTTCTACCAAGGTTCCCAAATTACAACCACCTTTGCGAACGTATCGGTGCTCAGGAATGCTCCTAGTCAAATAGCGCCCGCAAAGAGGTCTAGTTTGAGTGTAGTATCGCGTGTCGACCAAGTTTCAAGAATGCTCCTGATTTAGCCACCGCACTACGTCCTAAAAGGCCAAGATGGGTTAAAGGTAACTACGGTCCACGGCTTCACGGGACACTTCACATTGAAAGTAATAACGTCAACACAAATGCTCATGTTAACAAGAATACTACCTTCTGTGAGGCCTCCGCCGAGTGGGGTTGTATCACGTGTACACATAACTCAAGAATGCTCTTGGTATGGCACTATGATTATACCACCGTCCTATCTTATGTTTCTCTCAAGCCCGGGTGTAGGACTTATCTCACCACTCACGTTGAAAATAAACAAGTATGTATGTACAAGGTGTATAAGCAAAAAAATAAAGCACAAGTAAAGAAAGGTAAGGTGGGCTTAACCCACTTAGGAAATTAATGCTCCCCAGTGAAGTCGCCATTTCTGTGCTCGTGATTTTCGGGTATCAATCCATTTATTGGCTTTGAACCGTCAATCTTTGAACTCTCAATTTTTATCCGCGGGAAGGGAAAAAACGAGTAAAAAACCCTTAAAGAGATTAAGGTCCGGGGGTTGGTTTCGATTAGGGAAGGTGTTAAGCACCCTAAACGACTTCGGTATTCCGAAGGAGCCTCTTACCTAAATTAAACTTGTGCTAATTATTCGCTTAATTACTTGTAAAATATATTGCCTAAAATCTAAGTGAAAGAATGGGGGGAGAAGATGCATGTTTTTGTTGTTTTTATTGATTTGAAAGGATGAAACCTTTGCCTACTTACCCAAAAAGATGGGATCAAAATCAAGTAGTTCTCTCTCGAAAATTATTTTTCTGTGTTGGGTTGATTTTAAAGTATAGAAAAATATTTTGAGAGGATTAAGAAGCCGAAAGGCATAGAAGATTAAAAAATGTGAGGTTGTTTAATTTTATTTGCAAAAAAAGCTAAGTTTAGGTGTAAATTAAAGTTGTTTAGGAATTTGATTAAGAAAATAAAAGGAAAAATCTCTTGGGTTAAAATCCAAGGTTTATTAAGAAAATATTTTTGGTGTTATGATTATTTGATTTTTTTTTTTGAAATTGATTTTTTACTAACGGTAAAACTAAGCGTAAAGCGTAACAAAAAGCGTAGAAAGTAAATAAAGCTCAAACCTAAAAATTTACTAGTTGTTTATTTTTAAGGTAATTATAGTCAAGTTTTTAATCCTAATTTGTCACTAGTTCGTTTTTCGCCTTAGTCGCGGTTATGGCATAAAGCGATAAATAAAGTGTGTGATTGTGTCGGTGTATGTGTCGGTGCATTTTTATTATTTTTGATATTTACATGAGGCCTAAATACATTCTAGAGTCTTGCAATAAAATAAATGACAAGAAATAAAAATAAATTACATTAGATCCTAAATACATACTAAAAAGATAATAGCAAAATAAAATATCAAGAATTAAAAATAAAGCATAAAGATATAGATGAAAATAAAGCAAAAACGGACAATAAAAAATAAACACATAACAAGAAATGAAAATATTTTTATGCTCTTTTTTAAAAGGTAAAAATTTGAGTAAAAAAAATGCATAAGTAAAAAGGGGTAAAAATAGAGAAAATATAGTGAACACAAAAGAAAATAAGTCTGGATAAATCTGAGCCATTGGATAGATCAGATGGTTCAAATTTGATCATAACAGAAATAATCATAGCCACAGGATGGAAATCAGGAAGACCAAAACAAATGAGATGCAATGAACAAAAATAAGAGGCACAGAAGCCGTCAGATCTTAAATCTGACGGTTTGAACAAACAAAGAACAAGATAACATAGGAAGAGATGCGCGCAAGATTTAGAGGGAGAGAAAACGCACAGTAGCCGTTGGATCATTAGATCTAACGGTGGTGAGGAGAGTTACGGTTTAAAGGAAACCAAAACCGGTTCGCTAAAAAACGGTTCAAAAGGCTTTATAAATACATGAGACCGGTTTATTTCTTCATAATCCATAACTCTTTCTCTCTCTAAACTCAAACTCATCTCTCCCTTCTCTCTAACTTTCAGTCGCCGGAGAAGATGAAGGAGGCGGCCCAGACGCGGTGGCCGGCCGGTTTTCGGCGGTGGCGCCGCCGCGTCTGAGTGTTAAACTCATTTTTTTTTAAAAATTTTTTTCGCAAATCTCTTCTCCTTCATCTCCTCTGTCCGAATCCATGATCCGTTTTCAAAAAACAGCACACAAACAACATAGATCTACAAAAAGGAATCGGACCAAAAATGAAGAAAACTACCTTTTCCTTCCTTCTCACTTAGCTTCGGCTTATTCACGTTGCCTTGGTCCTGGAACTCGGTTCGAAACGCTTGTTCTTCTATTCTATTGTTTTGGTTCGGATTTGGAACTTGTTGCGGATTTGTTTGAGGATCCGAAAGTTTAAAAGGGAATATGTTTATGGAAAACTTTCTGGTTCATCATGTTTTTGATAATTTGGCATTTCTTTTGTGTATTTGATTTTTGTGGATCTGGATTTTTATGAAATTAGGGTTTTTGTTAATTTTGTGCGGCTGTCAGTGATTTTTTTTGGTCAATCATTGGTCCTCCCTACAGTGTAATTAATGCAGAATATTTATAGTGGAAAAGTAGGGTTTCAGGTGAAAGATTATGGACAAAAATGCCCCTGGCTTGGGCTCCAATTAAGGACAGCTGGACAAAGGACCAAAAAAGGACTAAAAGAAAAAAAGAAGTAATAGAAACATCATTCAAAAGAAAAGAAAAAAATGTGACATAGAGAAAGGAAAGAAACATAAAGTAAAAAGGAAACAAAATAAAATAATAAAAATCATAAAGTAAAAAAAGGAAGTTAAATAATGAGAATTACAAATAATAAAGATGAAATAAATGCATTAATAAAAATTAAAAATGTCCCTTCGGAACCAAATTGAGGTATTTTAAAATACTTTTTTTGCCGAAATTTCGTCTGAAACAACGAACTTCTCGACTCTTTAAAAGACGAATGAAAGTTAAACAAATGCGTATAAAAATAGAATTTTGAAAATATGAACAAAATAAGAGGTAAAACGCAGATAAAATGCGGGTAAAATACGCAACAAAAATGCGAATAAAATGAGCAAAAAGCGGGGACCCTGGTCCAAATTTGGGGTATGACAATATCCAAATGATTCTAATCCCTAATCCACACTTGTAAAATTACCCAAGCAAAAATTCCTGCAAACAAACACAGGAATCAATATAAATTGAATTCAAATTTCAAAAATATTAGTTGGCTAAACCATAAGGAATCTAGAAAAGGTCCTTGTCATCATAAGCAATATCTCAAACCAGAATCAACCAGAAGCAATATCTCAGGATCAAACCTTCAAATAATAAGAACAAACCAGAACTAAACAATTTTTGATCAGCAAGTTCTTGAAGCCGATTACATTTGCATCAAACACCAATTTTATCACCAATACTAAACAAATATGATAATAATCATTGCCATATAAAAAAAAATCATTATGCAATGTGTCACGCGAAAGATATAGACTATAAGCTTTTTCAACATAGGTAACTTGAGTGAGTCACAATCCTTAATGTTACAAAAACTTTCTGTCAAATATGGCTGATGAGACTGCAATTGAGGTTGTAAAGCTGTCAGAGACATCACGAAACTTGACATTAGGACCTCAAATGCGGTTGCCCTTGCAAACCATTTTCAATTAACTTTGTCAATGTGCAGGTAGAGTTTGGTTAAACTTTGTTGGAACAAAATGTGTTTAACAATAAACCTTAAAGAGTTTTGATGATTACAAGGTATTACAAATTGATAATTGGAATCGCTAATATTTGTTCAAGTGTACAAGACCATAGACAAAAATTTATATCATACAAAGGTTCTGAATGAACAAAAGAGAGCAAAGATTTCAACAAAAATGAAGCTAGGAAGCCTCTGAAGACAAGTGCTCCTAAAGACTAGCGCTCCTGAAGACTGGGTGCTCCTGAAGTGATGACGTCATCAGAAGCTGTCTCATCAGAAGCTACATTTCACCAGAAGCTGAAGTTCATCTGAACTTGCAAGATTTGAAGATTCAAGAGTTGTTTCATAGATCGAAACTTATCTTAGATTGGCAGAAGACTAGTGGAATAATGCAACGGTCATTTCAAAAGGATTTGAAGACATTTGCTTGCAAAGATACAAGAAGCGTTGACATTGTACTCTGTACGAACTGTACAACCACCTTCTCCATTACTCTGTTTTGTGTCTCTGCTACAAGACAAGATAACAGCTCTGAAACACAACCACGCCTGTAACAATGTTCCTTCTCAACTGGAAAAGATTTGAAATTGATCCTTCATAGGACAATACCTTAATCAGGCAAGGAATCATTGGTGAAAGATCAAGCTTCAACAAACGACTCGTTTTGGATATGCTGGCATTTACAACGTTCATATTTCACACCTCTATATAAAGGTGTGAAGACTTGAAGAACAACAAGACTCTACAACATTTTGAAAAGCGCCAAAACTCTGTCAAATTGTTCAGCATCCAAAAGTTCACTTAGAATTTCAGTTTTCAAGTTCATATCTTTGAAATTCTATAAGTCTTAAGAGTCTGTATCTGATTTGTATTGTGAACACCATTGATTGTATATCAAGTGTTCAACCTCAAACATTTTCCTCGTAATTTGGTTTGATAGAAGTCTCTTGCTTGTGTGCTTGAGCATTAGAAGTCTCTTGATTGTGTTCTTGAGCATTTAAATTCTCTTGCTTGTGTGCTGCAGCATTTGTAATCAGATATTACTTATAGTGAACTCTCCTTGGAACTGCAAGGGGGATAAGACTACTTCCGGTTTGTGGAAGGAACCTGTATAATTGCTTGTGTCTTTCTTCTTCCATTCTCTCTGTTTCTATTCTGCTGCAGACGCTCCTGATCACCTAGTTCAGAAGCTGTTCTTCTAGCTTCTGATCACAAGTGTTTTGAGTTTAAGAGAAAACGAAGAAAAGTCTAACACAATTCAACCCCCCTTCTTGTGTTTTTCTCCCCTTCACACTACAAAATTTTGACTCTATGAGAACGCCTAATTTTTCTTATGTAAAAAAATTGTTCTGGTAGGGTATTAAATACAACGGTTAGTGTATTCTGTTTTGGTAGCATATGACCTTTTTTTCAATTTGTATGCCACGCCTCAAAGTCGTTGTGGAATATGGAAGCAGAACGGATTTTTGTAGGTTATTTTTGTTTTGCTTATGTATACAATCAGAGACAATGGAATTGAAGCACTTTATTAGCTCTTTAAAAGATCAACAGTGTTGTGATTGACAATGGCCAGTGAACAAGGTTTATATGTTTTTTCCCCATATAACTTGTTGTTGAGTAATGTAATTAACCTTCTCTTTTTGTTTATTTGTATTGTATTTGTATTGGGTCAAGTACAAGTTTGTGATTGATATATGGTTTTTGGTGAAGGATGTTGGAGTATTCGATATAGTCTATGTTGCATAGGCACGGGTACGATACGTGGTACGAGAATACGACAATTTTAGAAAAGGTAAGGCACGAGTATATCAATAAAATCATAAGTTTTGTTATAGAATATAACATGAAGGAGTTAAATTCTTCAATTCATAACAAGAAAATCACATTAAAAGTTTAAAAAGTCGAAATTTAGAGTTGGTTACAAAACCAAAAGAAACTCAAAAGCACAAATAACATTATATTGTCATATTAATGTATAGGAGAATGCCACAAATTTCTCTCACAATATAATAATTAGTAAAAATGGAGTACCACGATAACCGTACGCGGTACGCATACTTGGTACGGGTGTGTACTCGATACGGGTACTTCACCATTTTACAAGTACTCATACTTCAGAAGACGTAGTAATTTGTGATTTGTGTGCTTACTCTTAGTTATAAGAACTTTAGTATGTCTTAATTATTTCTTCTCCATGAGGGGTAACCTTGGCGCAACTGGTAAAGTTGTTGTCATGTGACCGTAAGGTCACGGGTTCAAGTCCTGGAAACAACCTCTTGTGTAAAAAACAAGGTAAGGCTACATACAATACACCAAATGGTGGGACCCCTTCCCGGACCCTACGAATGTGAGAGCTTTAGTGCACCGGGTTGCCCTTTTTTAATTATTTCTTCTCCATATATCATGTCTTAGGGTATACTATACATTAAAGACAAGTCTTTTATGTTAAACAATGTTACTTTGATAGATATTTGAATGATATATGATTGAGAAGTATTTGACTTTGTCTATTTCATGATTTCAGGAAAGGTTATTGAACAAATAAAAGAAAAGCTACTATAATCTTATCAAGACCTACATGCTAGTAAGTTGGAGCAAGGCTTATGGTTTATAATAATAGATAAATTTTGAAAACCACTCCTGGTAAATTTTCAATTACTTTGATATAGAATTACATATCGTTGATGTTGTGATCTCGGTATTGTTGGTTGCATTTAATGTCATTAAATTCAAATAGTTACACGTATGTTATAAAGTAATCAATTAAAATTAGTGTGTATGTTATAAAGTTAAGATAATCAATTAAAATTAGTGGTTATAGGGCTCATGATTCCACTGCTGGCACTATTGGAGTTGATATTTTTGGAAATTGTGGTGTAGAGCAACAACACTATATGGTCTGCTTCTACCTTTTGTATAATTGCAACAATGTAAAAAACCCTTTAATACAAAAAAAAAAAAACTAAGTTTTTTTCAACTGGGAGTGTCTATGGTTTGTTGTAGCTGACAGGTGTTTTACAGAAGTATAGTTCTGAAAAAGGAAATTAGTCTTTTACTATTAATTCTTAAGATGCTTTTATAGGTGGTTATAAGACTCATATCTCCGCTGTTTCATATATGGAGTGTGTTATCGCGATTTTCGGGTGTCAAATCATTAATTAGATTTGAACCTTTCAATCATTGATATCTCTATTTTTTTTTGGGGAAAGGTAAAATCGAGAGAAAACCTTAGAAATTCTGAGCTCGGGGCTGATTTCACTACGGGAAGGTGTTAGGCACCCGCAATGACTATAGTATCCTATAGGAACCGTTTTGCTAGTCTTATATATACGCTTTGCTTTTATCGCTATTTGTAAAAAAGGATTGATTTTTAGAATGAGAGAAAGAAGATTTTGAGTGTTGTTTTTATTGGACTTGGAGAGATTTTGAGTCTCTTGCCTACATACCCTTTTAAGGGATCAAAATTCCATGTAGTTCTCTTCCAAAAGATTTTGTGGGTTGGTTCAATTTTAGTTTTGAAAATAGTTTTGAAGAAAGGATGAGAGGCCTCGAAGGCATAAGATTTGAGAAAAGGTGAGGTTGATCACTTATTAAACAAAAAGGTTAAAGTTGGAATTTAAGTTTCATTTGTATTTTTGATTAAGAAAATAAAGGGAAAATTGTGGAGTTTTGACTCCAACATTATTGTGAAAAGATTTGAGTGAAGAGTTAGTTTGCTTTAAAAAATGCATATTTTCTAAGTGTCGCGTTTCCTAAACATACATCTAGCGGTAAACATACAACGTGTGTGCGTGTCGGTGCTTGTGTCGGTGTACATCATCATAGTGTCCATTGTCCTTTACATTGGGTCCTAATGTACATTCTATGGTCTTGCAAGAATTTAAAGAAAGTAAACTAAACCTAGAATATTACATGAATTAGTAGGAATTTGCATAAAATGGATAAAAGAAAGAACAAGGTGAACATGATGCAATGCTTGCAATATGAATAAGACATGAAATGAAATGGTTAGTGGCGAATAGAGAAATGATGATATGAATAGCAATGTATCGGAGATGAAATGATCATAACAAAAAGAGCATTAAACAAATCGCAAAAGGAACAAATGCCAAAAATAATGCAAATAACGCCAAACCTAACCCAAAAATTTAAGCTAAATCCCATGACCTATAATCCTCACCAAACAGCATTTTTCAAAGGAAATATTTCAAGAATTATGAGGAGATTACAAGCCATGCATTCATGTTTAGCACATACACATTTCATGCATATTTCACACTTTAAAAGATTCATATTACTCGCCAAACAAGAAATTGAAGTCATAATTCACAAAAACAGTAGGGATGACCACAAATCAACGGCAAAAGCATCACGAAATCGTGCTCCAAGCATTAAGATCACATGGTATTGAATTAGCACGGAAATTATGCAAGAAACTTTCATAGAAACAACAATATACCCACTAAGGAAAAAAAATTGGCACACCTATTCTTCATCAACTTTAACATGTGAAATTAACACCAAACAGCTAAGCAAGTATCAAGAAACTCATGACAATTTTTAGGAATTTTTTTCCAAGAAATTTAGCATGCATAGGGGTTCAATCAGCAAGAAAGAAGTGTATTCAGCAAAAACTTCAAGAAAAACACAGGAAACTAAAGCCCACAGGTGCAAAAGCCCAAAACCCACGCTCTGGTGGATCCGGATCAGTCTTGACGCCTCAGGGACGTTAGATTGATCCGGATACCCTAGAATCAAGATCTAACGGCCTACGGTTCAGGAGAAGTGGACCAGGTCAGGACCGACCCGATCCACACGTGTATATAAAAGGCATGGGATCCGGTTTCCTTTCATTTTCCTCAAATGTTTCTCTTTCTTCCTCCTTCTTCTCTTCTTCTCTCCGCCGTTCCCCATCAAACCCTAACCCTAGTTCTAACAAAATCTACCCAGAAACACATCAAACATGCATCAAATCACTCGTACTACTGGTTTAAACGTGAATCTATCGCAAGAACAAAGATTAAACGGCTGGATCAATGTGAATTCGTGGATTTGTCCCTGTAGATTTCAAACCGTTTGATTTTTACGTTTTTTGGTTGTAATCTTTATGAAACTATGAGAATCTTGCTTCGATTCACCTTCGTTTGTGAATCTCGCAACGTTTCTTTGATTTTTTTGGAAGAAAATTCGGTTAGGGTTAGGGTTTGGAAGCGAACGGTTAAAATTCTCCATGGATTCACATTGATTCTAAACTTATGATGATCTTCAAAGAGGTAAGATGAAATTTCAGTGTTACCTGTGTTTTGATTTGGAGATTGAACCGTTTCTCTTGATCCTTGGCTTCGCGTTTCCACTAGTGAGCCGGTTTCGCTTCCCTCTCTCTTCTCCGATCCGGATCCTATGAGAATTCTTCTTCTTTTTCTCTTTCTTCTTCTTCTCTGTTCTAAAGCTGTGATCATGCTTGCAGCGCGCTACCTCCGGTGGCGTGCTCGCGTTGAATTGCAGCTTCAGCCATTCAATGATGAAGATTCTCGTGAATCTCTGAGAATTTGCTTGAAACTTGTGTGAATTTCGTGTGGATTTTGCTTCTGCTTAGCTCTGTGAGTCGAATTCCATGATGAATTCAAAGTTTCTTTGCGAAATTGTTCTGAATTGGTGCTGGATTGAAGCTAGGGTTCATGAGAATTCTTGAGTTTTTTGTGAGTTTTGTGATTTTGATCTGTAACTGCCAAGAGAGAGAAAATGGATTCTGTTTGTTGTTGATGTGGCGCGTGATCTATGGATTTCTCTGACACTCACGGCCTTATATAGGCTGACATGTGGACTCTGAACCAATTGCAACGTGACACCTGGATTTTGATTGCTTGCGTGGCCTCTGGACTGATTTTAACTCAAAGGACCTTTCTGCAAAAAATAAGACTAAGAGGACTAATCTGCAATTTTTAAAATTGAAGGACTGAACTGCAATTAAAAAAAGAATTTGGACTGCTTTTGAAAAATGAAAGGAATTGGACTGTTTTAGAAATTGGACATATTTGCAATTAAAGTAAAATTTGGACTTGCAAAAGTAATAAAAAAATAAAATTGGTAAAAAATGTAAATTTGAAAAAACGTAAAGCGCAACAATTAAAAATGACAAAACGGACTAAAATGAACCAACTACCAAAATGAGGTATTTTAAAATACCTCTCTGCCCAAAAATCAACTGATGTGAAAAGACTAAAATACCCTTGGGGACCAAAACGACTCAGACTGACTCAGACTGACTCAGATGCAGACTAAAATGATTTTTTAACAGAATTTGACACATAATTTGTACACACAAGTTGAAAAGACTCAGAGACAAATGCAGGGGTTAAAAGTGGGTTTCACTGCAGGAAATGACCTGAACACCCTTTTGTATGATTTCATGCAAAAATTGGAATAAAATGCTGGGAAATATGCAATGGTCCTAGAGACCCTTTCAAATGGCTTGTAATGCAAGAAAAACACTTTGAACGGCCTTGAATGAAATACACTTGGAGATAATACAGTAAAATGCACGTTTGTGGCACGATAAAAGTTTGCAAAATAAACACCGTGAATTTGAAATGATTAGAAACAAAAAGAAGTTTGAACAAGTATTTTTTAGGTCCAAAATGAGGGTATAACAGAGTGCAATATAGTTATGTTGATGGTATGACTGAAATTTAATAATGTGTGAAATGGAGCAAGTTGTGATGCAGTATGAATTGTGTTAGTTTGTGTTGGTGTTAGAGTAGAGAAACATTTTATGTAGGTGGTCTAGGATCTTGATTGAGGACCTACTAGTTTAGTATTATCATATGAAAAGAAGGATAATAAATGTCTAAAATATAATAGTTTAGTATACTCTATTGTTGCGTCTCTTTGAAATGGAGTGGCTTTGAAATTACTACGTCAGTGTTTGAAATATATAGTTTAATTAATTATTGAACATATTTCATTTATTTTGTAGATGAATGGTTAATGATGATATCGATGAAGAATTTCAAGATTTAAAAGTACAAGAGATGAAGACAAATGTTGATATTCAAGTGTTATTTAGATTGTGAAAATGATAATTGACATTTTGACTTAACAGTGCACATTAAATATTCGAATACTTTATTGTGATCAATGTTATTTTTGATACATATATGAATGATATATTTTTGACAAGTATTTGGTATATAATTATGAATTTAGGATTATATTAGAATTTTGGATGTATAATATTTCACTGAAGTGTTCTCTAAGTCAAATAATAAAGTTTTATTTTTGACATAAACAGAGTAAATATAATAATAACGATTTAATGCAAAATCTTTTTTAAAAAAAATATTTATTATTCACAACGGTGCAAAAGTGTTGCAGTAGCTTACAAGAGATATTTAAAATTGGGCCTGGGAGAACGGTTTCAGTAATAAAATCAATACAAAACCGTTTGGATAACATCCAATATACCGTCCTTAATATGAACCAATTGCAACGGATTTTTAGTTGGTGACGAATTAAAACCGTTTTGGTTGTGAAATTTAAAAACCGTTTTGAAAGTGTACCTGAGACTACGGATTTATCTATGTCGTTGCTGTTTGTGGAAAAAACCGTTTCGGATGGATAAGACAATGCCTTAGTCTGCCACGACCTGAAAACCGTTCTGGTATCCTACCGAAACGGTTTTTTCACTTTACACAACAGTTTTTTAGCGTTTTCATAAGATGAAAATGTTGTAGTGTTAATTGGTATCAGAGCCTTGGTTCTGTTGACAACACCTAACAGTATAACGGTCCAAGATCTGAGAAAAACATGTCTGCTGAATCATCTGTTTCTGGTTCTGCTGGTTCTGGTGGTAATCATAGTGTTGTACCCTATGATTATAGTGAAAAGAAAACTGACTCAGGGAAGGTTCCAAAGTTTAATGGAGATCCTGAAGAGTTTTCTTGGTGGAAAACCAACTTCTACAGTTATATCATGGGCTTAGATGAAGAACTATGGGATATTTTGGAAGATGGAGTTGGTGACTTAGTCCTTGATGAAGAAGGAGTTGCTGTTGATAGAAAGATTCATACTCCTGCTCAGAAGAAGATGTACAAGAAACATCATAAGATCAGAGGCTCTTTGGTTTCCGCTATACCACGAGTAGAGTACATGAAGATGAGTGATAAATCAACTACAAAAGCTATGTTTGCTTCTTTATGTGCTAACTATGAAGGAAGCAAGAAAGTCAGAGAAGCTAAAGCACTGATGCTTGTTCATCAGTATGAGCTGTTCAAGATGAAGGATGATGAAAGTATTGAGGAGATGTACTCAAGATTTCAAACCTTAGTCTCTGGACTTCAAATACTAAAGAAAAGCTATGTTGCTTCTGATCACGTGAGCAAGATACTCAGAAGCCTTCCTGCCAGATGGAGACCAAAGGTGACTGCCATTGAGGAAGCTAAAGATTTAAACACTTTAAGTGTCGAAGATCTTGTTAGTTCTTTTAAAGTTCATGAGTTAAGTCTTAATGAACATGAGTTTACTAAGAAGAGTAAATCAATAGCTCTTCCATCCAAAGGCAAGTCATCGAAAGCTCTTAAAGTGGTTGAGTCTGAAGAAGAAGATTCACCCAATGGAGATTCTGATGAAGAGGTTACTGAGACGATGGCTATGCTCTCAAACAGACTTCAGTATCTAGCCAAGAAGAAGAAGAAGTTTTTGTCCAAAAGGGGTAGCTTCAGAAGCTCAAAGAAGGAAGATCGGAAGGGATGCTTCAATTGCAAGAAGCCTGGTCATTTCATTGCTGATTGCCCTGATCTTCAGAAGGAAAAGTCAAAGGAAAAGTCAAAGAAGCCAACATTCAAGTCAAGCAAGTTTAAGAAACAGATCAAGCAGAGTTTGATGGCCACATGGGATGATTTGGATAGTGAATCTGAGTCTGACAAAGATGAATTTGATGAAGGTGCCAAGATAGTTGTTGGATTAGTAGCTACAGCAACTTTAGAAGCTGAAACTAAATCAGATTCAGAAGATGAAAATGAGGTATATTCCAAAATCCCTAGAGAAGAACTGATAGAGTCACTTAAAGAACTCCTCACTCATTTTGAACTGAGAACCAATGAGTTGAAAGTTTTGAAATAAAAATATGTTGTTTTGATGAAGCAACAAGAATCAACTTTATTGGATCTGAAAGCTTCTGAAGAAGGACTTATAGGTTTTGACTTCATATGTAAAACTTATGAAGACAAGCTAAAGTTCTTATGTCAGAAGCTACAAGAAAAATGTGATGGAAAGTCTTTAAGTAACCATGAGATTGCTCATGAAGATTTCATTATTTCTGGTATTGACAAAAGTAGAATCGCTTCTATGATTTATAGCATTTACAAGAACAATGGCAAAGGGATTTGGGTTTTCAGAAGCTAAGTCTAATGAAACCAATCTTAAAGCATATTGTGAATGCATTAAGGAATGATTGAAAACCTTTTTTTGTTCCTGAAGGTGTCAAAACGGAAACTGTTGCTCAATCAGAACCTAAAGCTTCCAGTTCTAAGGCTAAGATTGTAACACCCCAATTTCCCGTCTTAAAAATTTCTTTAAATAAATCATATATCAGAGTAATCATCATAAGGGGTGTCACATTTCATCTTAAAAACAACTTCGATAATAATTTATCATATTACAAAATATTCAATTAAGCAGCGGAATTCAAATTGTCACATCTCATAAATGTCTTGGCTTAAAAGCCAACAAAACGTCTCAAAATATTAAAGTTTCTACATCACATAAGTCAACATCATTTATTCAAACACGATACATAAAGGAATAGACTCCACAAAAGACCCCATCCCGTTACATATCAGAGCAACCCTAACTTCACACATCCTTGCATCATCTCGCAACTAAGATTGGGTACATGCACTTGCCCACAAGGCGGCAATTCCAGCAGAAGGGGTGAGATTCACAACAATAATATTAATATATAAATCATAAGTCAAGATTAACAAATCATATGTCCAATTCATCACATATACAGTATAGCACATCATAACATCAACTTAAACATCATCATCACAACATCATAACAACATCATATCAAACATAAACGTCTCAACACCTCATCTCATATATGTCACAATTGACTCGACTAAATGCAACACCTAACGTCTCAACATCATGCATGTGGTACCATATATGTATAGCATTAATATGCTTCACCGTCGCTTTGAGCAAATGCTCCACCGTCGCTTTGAGCATAAAGCTCCACCGTCTCGTAAATATGCAAATGCATGGACTCGTCGCTTAACAACTTATACACCGTCTCAAACGTCATTTACAAGTTATAGACTGACACATGCAGTTATAATAATACATGGCAGAACATCAACTCATTATACATACACACTGCAACACATAGCATCATCACAATCACATAATCATCACATTTAAACATCACTTATTTTCAACAACACTTCATTTATCAACGGCTCAAGTTAATCATCAGCAGTCATCTTTACAGCATACATTAAAGGGTATAGAACCCCACTAATACTAACCAAAAGGCTCCTCTCAAAGTCCCATGCGAAACAGATCGCAAAAACAACAAACAGTCCTGAACCAACTAACTCGCCACGGCGAGTACATCTGCTCGCCACAGGCGAATACTCCCAGCAGCTCACTCGCCAAAGGCGAGTTGGGGGCGAGCTGGAGGCGAGAAATACTGGGTGCTTCGGCCTTTTTCACATTTTTCAACAAAATCCTCATTTTTAAGCTCTCTAAATTAAATTTGACCAAACCAACTTCACAGGTCATCTCTATAAATATGAGGGCACTCAAAACCATCTAAAGTTTGGCAAAAATCCTAAATTTAAGGGTCAAGCTCGCCACGGCGAGCTATACTGCTCGCCTCGCGAGCAACCAAGGGTTACTCGCCACGGCGAGTGATCTGCTCGCCACAGGCGAGCGATCTCAGAACCACTACGGGTTCAATCCAATTCACACCAAAATCTGCCAATTCTCTCCAATTAAGTTTCTAATCCATCAGCAATATCATCCTAGGGAATAATCTAGGTTCTGTAACACATTCCTACAGCAATGCAACACATTCTCCCATCAAATTCATCAAATCCATCATAACCCTAATTCTCAAAACTCACCTCAATTCTTCCCCAAACCCTCAGCTAATCAAAACAGATGATTCAAGATTAATACTACTGGAGTTAGGCTCACCCTTACCTGGAAAAAATTGCAGAATTGGAACCTAGCTTTCTCTTCTCTCTTGACCGTTCTTCTTCTCCAACCAAAAGTCTGATAACGCGTTCTCAATATTTCCTTTCTTAACCTACTTCTCTTATATACTCCCTCCCAACTTAATTAATTTCCTCTTAACCCACACAACTCTTCTTAATTATAAATATAACCCCATCTCTTAAAATTCTATCTTTTTCCACCAAATCTATTTATTTACTAAATAAATATTCACATAAACATCACTTATATTATTTTATTAAACAATAAAATAATAACACGTCACACGTCACATATACGTCACAAATACGTCACATAATCGTCACAAATCACATAATATATAAACATATACCATATCATCTAATAAAATAATTAAATAATTAAAGAGGGCGTTACAACTCTCCCCCTCTTAAAGGATTTTCGTCCTCGAAAATTTACCTCACTCAAACAACTCTGGATAGGATTCCAGCATCTTACTTTCTAGCTCCCAAGTCAAGCTTTCACCCGTCGCTCCGTCCCAAACAACTCTCACAAGAGGTATCTCCTTGCCTCTCAACGTCTTTGTCTTTCGATCATCAATCCTCACGGGTAAGGTCTCAACCGTAAGGTTGTCCCTAACTTGCACATCATCGCTTTGGATCACATGAGACGGATCCGGAACATACTTCCTCAGCTGAGATACATGAAAAACATCTCTGAAATCTGATACGGTCCAATAAACCTCGGAGTCAACTTCTTCGATTTCAAAGCACGTCCAACACCCGTCAAAGGAGTCACTCTCAGGAACACATGATCCCCCTCTTGGAACTCAAGATCCTTTCTACGCTTATCATGATAACTCTTTTGTCGACTCTGCGACGCTTTCATCTTTTCTTGGATCATTCTCACCTTCTCAGTAATTTGTTGAACGATCTCTGGTCCTAAGACCACTCTTTCACCCGACTCAAACCAGCACAACGGAGTCCTGCATCTCCGACCATACAAAGCCTCAAACGGCGCCATTCCAATACTTGAATGGTAACTGTTGTTGTACGTGAACTCTATCAATGGAAGATGACTATCCCAAGTCCCTCCCTGCTCAAGTACACAAACCCTCAACAAGTCCTCCAACGACTGAATCGTCCTCTCCGACTGACCATCTGTTTGCGGATGATAAGCCGAACTCAACCTCAACTGAGACCCTAACGCCTCTTGCAAACTCTTCCAAAATCTAGAAGTAAATCTTGGATCTCTATCAGATACGATGCTCGAAGGAACACCATGCAGCTTAACTATCTCTCTAACATAAATCTCCGCCAACTGAGCCACAGGAAAAGTAATGTTGATCGGTACAAAGTGAGCAGACTTCGTTAACCTATCAACAATTACCCAAATAGCATCGTTCCCTCTAGGAGTATTGGGCAAACTCGTCACAAAATCCATGGATATACTATCCCATTTCCACTTTGGCACATCTAGAGGTACCATCATACCAGTCGGCTTCTGATGCTCAATCTTCGACTTTTGACAAACCAAGCAAGAATACACAAATTGTGCCACATCGCGTTTCAAACCAGACCACCAAAACAGCCTCTTTAAGTCATGATACATCTTTGTAGCTCCCGGGTGAATACTCAAGCTACTTCTATGGCTCTCTTCAAGAATCATTTTCTTAATCTCATCATTGTCAGGAATGCAAATCCTCCCTCGGAATCTCAACACTCCTTGATCATCGACCTTAAAGTCACCATCCACAGTCTCATCATTAGCAATCAACAAGTCTACAAACTTGACATCTTCTTTTTGGGCTTCTTTGATATGCTTCAGGAAATCATTATCAATTCTCAACATTCCCAGTTTTATGCTCTGAGGTGTTCTTTCACACACCAAACTCAAGTCTCTAAACTGTTCCAACAATTCAAATTCTTTCACCATCAACGCGGACATATGCACCGTTTTCCTACTCAGGGCGTCTGCAACCACATTTGCTTTACCAGGATGGTAATTCAAACCAAAATCATAATCCTTAAGTAACTCAAGCCACCTCCTCTGCCTCATATTCAACTCCTTCTGATCAAATAAATATCTCAAACTCTTATGATCACTGAATACTTCAAACCTTGAACCATATAAGTAATGTCTCCATATTTTCAATACGAAGACCACTGCTGCCAACTCTAAGTCATGCGTCGGGTAATTCTTCTCATGAATTCTCAATTGTCTTGAAGCATAAGCTACTACCTTACCATCTTGCATAAGCACACCTCCTAAACCCAACTTGGACGCATCACAATATACCACAAAAGGTTCATCGGGCTTCGGCAAAATCAAAACTGGAGCCGTCGTCAGGCGCTTCTTCAATTCATTGAAACTATTCTCACAATGCACATCCCATACAAACGACTTACCCTTACACGTCAACTGCGTTAACGGAAGAGCCAATTTAGAAAATCCTTCTATAAACCTCCTGTAATAACCAGCTAGTCCCAAAAAGCTTCTAATCTCCGTAACCGACTTAGGCGTCTCCCATTGCGATACCGCTTCAACTTTAGACGGGTCAACCGCAATACCTTCACCAGAAATAACATGGCCAAGAAAACTTACTTCGTTTAGCCAGAAATCACACTTAGACAATTTAGCATACAACTTCTTCTCTTTCAGCACTTGCAATACAGTCTTCAAATGCTCTGCATGCTCAGCTTCAGTCTTAGAATAGATCAGTATATCATCAATAAAAACCACAACAAATTGATCCAGATATTCATGAAAAATTTTGTTCATATATTCCATAAACACACCAGGCGCATTAGTAACACCGAAAGGCATCACCTTATATTCATAATGTCCATAACGCGTCCTAAAGGCCGTCTTCTGCATATCTTCATCCTTCACCTTAGTCTGATGGTAACCTGACCTCAAGTCAATCTTGCTAAATACTTTTGCACCCACTAACTGATCCATCAAGTCGTCAATCCTCGGAAGTGGATACCTATTCTTGATCGTCACTTTGTTCAGCTGTCTGTAATCAATGCACAATCTCATACTGCCGTCTTTCTTCTTCACAAGTAACACTGGAGCTCCCCACGGTGAAACACTAGGTCTCACAAACTTCTTCTCAAGCAAGTCTTCCAACTGCTTCTTCAACTCTGCTAACTCAGAAGCAGACATACGATAAGGTGCCATCGACACCGGCTTCGTTCCAGGAACAAGGTCAATAGAGAACTCAACTTCCCTCTCCGGAGGCACATCTGGAATCTCATCAGGGAAAACTTCAGGAAATTCCTTCACAACAGGCAGCCCATCAATTACAGCTTGGTTCTCTAAAGATAACGAAGCCATCAGCGAAAACATCATCATCCCATCACGTTCCAGTTGCTTCAGCTGCTTAGAAGATAGAAACTCTGCGCCCCACTCTTCTTCGACAGAAGAAAAATGCACCGTCTTTCTAAAACAGTTGATAAGAACTCGGTTGTACTCTAGCCAGTTCATACCCAGAATCACATCCATACCACTTAAAGGTAGGCACACTAAATCCATCACAAAGTCACGGCCAAACATAGATAAAGGACAATTCAAGCATACGAGAGAAGTAGTCACCGAACCCTTAGCTGGAGTCTCGACAACCATTTCTCCATTCATATCAGAAACATCAAGACCCAAGGCAGAAACACAATCAAAAGCAACAAAACTGTGCGTAGCACCAGTATCAATAATAGCAACTAAAGGAGTATTATTAATATAGCAAGTACCTCTGATCAAACGATCATCATTCTCAGTCTGAGTGCCGGTCAATGCAAACACTCTCCCAGTAGTCTTAGTCTTCTTGGGTTGCTTACACTGCGAACCAATGTGTCCTTGCTCATTGCAGTTGAAACACACAACATCATCAAACTTGCAGTCACTAGTAATATGCCCTTTTTGGCCACAACGGTAACACCTCTTCACCTCAACAGTACATGCATTGCTCTTATGGCCTTTCTCGCCACAAGTGTAACAAGTAATCTCAGCAGAAGCAGTCTTCTTCTGAGGCCTCCTCTCATCATTTACTCTTTGCTTCCCTTTATCTCTAGGGGCATCATAAGGTTTAGGGCGACTCTGCTGGCCCTTAGCTTTCCTATCGTTCACTACCTTGTAGTGAGCCTTAGTATCCTCCTCATATATCCGGCAGCTACTCACCAACTCAGAAAAGTCACGAATCTTCTGGTAACCGATAGCCCTCTTGATATCAGCGTGCAACCCGTTCTCAAACTTGATGCATTTTGAAAACTCAGCCGTCTCGGGTGCATAATGCGGATAGAACTTAGCCAACTCCACAAATTTGGCCGCATACTCGGTCACCGACATGTTCCCTTGCTTAAGCTCCAGGAACTCTATCTCTTTCTTCCCACGGACATCTTCTGGGAAGTATCTATTAAGGAACTCCCTCGTGAAAATAGCCCACGTCACCACAGCTCCATCTTGTTCCAAAATAGGCAGGAGACTAACCCACCAATCATCAGCCTCCTCCGCTAACATGTGCGTACCAAACCGCACCTTCTGAACATCGTCACATTGCATGACCCTGAAAATCCTCTCTACTTCCTTGAGCCACGTCTGAGCTCCATCAGGATCATAACGCCCCTTGAAGGTAGGCGGGTGATTCCTCAGAAAAGTCTCCAACATTCTAGTTCCGTCATTACCACCAGCGTTGTTCTGATTGCCCACAGCATTAGCCATTGCTTCCAAAGCAGCAGCAAGAGCAGCATCGTTTCTACCAGCCATCTAGTCCTCTGGAAACAAACATAAGTCAGAATAATACATTAATACTACTCTAACTCTAAGACAACGTCACTTGACTCTCTACTTGGCCGGACGGACCGACCTGCTCTGATACCAATTGTAACACCCCAATTTCCCGTCTTAAAAATTTCTTTAAATAAATCATATATCAGAGTAATCATCATAAGGGGTGTCACATTTCATCTTAAAAACAACTTCGATAATAATTTATCATATTACAAAATATTCAATTAAGCAGCGGAATTCAAATTGTCACATCTCATAAATGTCTTGGCTTAAAAGCCAGCAAAACGTCTCAAAATATTAAAGTTTCTACATCACATAAGTCAACATCATTTATTCAAACACGATACATAAAGGAATAGACTCCACAAAAGACCCTATCCCGTTACATATCAGAGCAACCCTAACTTCACACATCCTCGCATCATCTCGCAACTAAGACTGGGTACCTGCACTTGCCCACAAGGCGGCAATTCCAGCAGAAGGGGTGAGATTCACAACAATAATATTAATATATAAATCATAAGTCAAGATTAACAAATCATATGTCCAATTCATCACATATACAGTATAGCACATCATAGCATCAACTTAAACATCATCATCACAACATCATAACAACATCATATCAAACATAAACGTCTCAACACCTCATCTCATATATGTCACAATTGACTCGACTAAATGCAACACCTAACGTCTCAACATCATGCATGTGGTACCATATATGTATAGCATTAATATGCTTCACCGTCGCTTTGAGCAAATGCTCCACCGTCGCTTTGAGCATAAAGCTCCACCGTCTCGTAAATATGCAAATGCATGGACTCGTCGCTTAACAACTTATACACCGTCTCAAACGTCATTTACAAGTTATAGACTGACACATGCAGTTATAATAATACATGGCAGAACATCAACTCATTATACATACACACTGCAACACATAGCATCATCACAATCACATAATCATCACATTTAAACATCACTTATTTTCAACAACACTTCATTTATCAACGGCTCAAGTTAATCATCAGCAGTCATCTTTACAGCATACATTAAAGGGTATAGAACCCCACTAATACTAACCAAAAGGCTCCTCTCAAAGTCCCATGCGAAACAGATCGCAAAAACAACAAACAGTCCTGAACCAACTAACTCGCCACGGCGAGTACATCTGCTCGCCACAGGCGAGTACTCCCAGCAGCTCACTCGCCAAAGGCGAGTTGGGGGCGAGCTGGAGGCGAGAAATACTGGGTGCTTCGGCCTTTTTGACATTTTTCAACAAAATCCTCATTTTTAAGCTCTCTAAATTAAATTTGACCAAACCAACTTCACAGGTCATCTCTATAAATATGAGGGCACTCAAAACCATCTAAAGTTTGGCAAAAATCCTAAATTTAAGGGTCAAGCTCGCCACGGCGAGCTATACTGCTCGCCTCGCGAGCAACCAAGGGTTACTCGCCACGGCGAGTGATCTGCTCGCCACAGGCGAGCGATCTCAGAACCACTACGGGTTCAATCCAATTCACACCAAAATCTGCCAATTCTCTCCAATTAAGTTTCTAATCCATCAGCAATATCATCCTAGGGAATAATCTAGGTTCTGTAACACATTCCTACAACAATGCAACACATTCTCCCATCAAATTCATCAAATCCATCATAACCCTAATTCTCAAAACTCACCTCAATTCTTCCCCAAACCCTCAGCTAATCAAAACAGATGATTCAAGATTAATACTACTGGAGTTAGGCTCACCCTTACCTGGAAAAAATTGCAGAATTGGAACCTAGCTTTCTCTTCTCTCTTGACCGTTCTTCTTCTCCAACCAAAAGTCTGATAACGCGTTCTCAATATTTCCTTTCTTAACCTACTTCTCTTATAGACTCCCTCCCAACTTAATTAATTTCCTCTTAACCCACACAACTCTTCTTAATTATAAATATAACCCCATCTCTTAAAATTCTATCTTTTTCCACCAAATCTATTTATTTACTAAATAAATATTCACATAAACATCACTTATATTATTTTATTAAACAATAAAATAATAACACGTCACACGTCACATATACGTCACAAATACGTCACATAATCGTCACAAATCACATAATATATAAACATATACCATATCATCTAATAAAATAATTAAATAATTAAAGAGGGCGTTACAAAGATTACTTCAAAGCCAAAGAACTTCAAGCCTAAGGTTGTGGTAAATTCTGAATTTAAGACCTCAAAGATTAAGATTCTGAAAAGATCAGAACCTATTCCTCAGAATCTGATGTCCTAAAGTCTAAGATTCAGAAGGGCAAAACAGTTGTTGCTTCTGAAGTATCAAAACCAAAAGTTGAAAAACCTAAGGTAATGATTAATTAGAAGCTACCCAAAGCGCACCTCAAGGAACATGGAATTGTGAGTAAAACTTCCAGCACTAACTCTAAAGGACCCATAAAACAATGGGTACCTAAATCTGAAACTGTCAATGCTGCAGATATGCCTAAAAGCAAAGCCAAGGAAAAAATCATGGTACCTGGATAGCGGTTGCTCAAGGCACATGACTGGAAAGAAGTCAATGTTCCTCTCCCTCACAATGAAAGAAGGAGGAAATGTAAAGTTTGGAGGCAACCAGTCTGGGAAGATTATTGGTACGGGGACTATTGGTAATTCTTCCATCTCTATCAATAATGTGTGGTTGGTAGATGGACTTGAACATAACCTATTGAGTATCAGTCAATTTTTTGACAATGGTTATGACGTGATGTTTGAAAAGACCAACTGCACTGTAATCAACAAAAATGACAAGTCCATAGTATTCAAAGGGAAGAAAATAGAAAATGTCTACAAAATCAATTTCTCTGAACTGGTTGATCAGAAGGTAATTTGCCTTCTGTCAATGAATGATAAGAAATGGATATGGCACAGAAGGTTGAGACATGCTAACTGGAGGTTAATCTCTAAGCTTAGTAAGTTACAACTTGTCAAAGGCCTTCCTGACATTGATTATCATTCAAATGCACTTTGTGGTGCATGTCAGAAAGGAAAAATTGTGAAATCATGTTTTAAAGCTAAAGACATTGTTTCTACCTCCAGACCTTTAGAATTACTCCATATTGGTTTATTTGGACCAGTAAGCATTGCATCTTTATATGGAAGTAAATATGGATTAGTTATTGTTGATGATTACAGTAGATGGACTTGGGTGAAATTCTTGAGAAGTAAAGATCATGCATATGATGTATTCAACAACTTCTGCACACAAATTCAATCTGAAAAAGAAGCCATGATTTTGAAAATTAGAAGTGATCATGGTGGTGAGTTTGAAAATGAGCCATTTGAAGCTTTTTGTGAAAAACATGGAATCATCCATGAATTCTCTTATCCTAGAACTCCACAACAAAATGGGGTTGTAGAAAGAAAGAATAGAACTTTACAAGAAATGGCCAGAACCATGATTCATGAAAACAATTTGGCAAAACATTTTTGGGCAGAAGTAGTGAATACAACGTGTTATGTCCAGAATAGGATCTACATCAGACCTATCTTGGAGAAAACATCATATGAACTCTTACTTTCATCAATTTGGATGTACATGTTACATTCTGAACAACAAATTCTACCTAAAGAAATTTGATGCCAAGGCCCAAAGAGGAATCTTTTTAGGATACTCTGAAAGGTCAAAGGCATACAGAGTGTATAATTCAGAGACACTCTGTGTTGAAGAATCTATGCACGTTAAATTTGATGACAAAGAGCTTGAAGATAAAAATTCAAAGCAAGATGAAGGTTTTGCAGAGATACAGGTTTCTGAAGATACTCCAGAACCTGATCAGATAGTTGAATCTGAAGACAGTCCAAAAGCTGAACCCACCTCAGAAGCACAAGATGAAGTTGCTTATGATGAAGCTCAAGACGGTTTTGAGCAAGCAGATCCCTCCAGAAACACTTTCAAATACAAGTCTTCACATCTTGAGGATCAAATCATTGGAAACAAAGAAAGTCCTAGAAGAACAAGATCATACTTTAGACAAGAAGATTCAATGATAGGACTGATATCAATGATTGAACCTACAACAGTTGATGAAGCACTTTCAGATGATGGATGGATCTTAGCTATGCAAGAAGAGCTGAATCAATTTCAACGAAATGATGTGTGGGATCTGGTACCCAAACCTTCTCAGAAGAACATTATTGGAACAAAATGGGTATTCAGAAACAAATTGAATGAACAAGGTGAAGTAACCAGAAACAAAGCCAGACTTGTTGCGCAAGGATACAGTCAACAAGAAGGCATTGATTACACTGAAACATTTGCTCCAGTTGCGAGATTGGAAGCAATCAGGTTACTTTTATCTTATGTGATTAATCATGGAATAATATTATATCAAATGGATGTCAAGAGTGCATTTCTCAATGGTGTCATAGAAGAAGAAGTGTATGTCAAACAACCTCCTAGTTTTGAGGATCTGAAGCATCCTGACCATGTTTACAAACTAAAGAAATCATTATATGGCTTGAAACAAGCTCCCAGAACTTGGTATGATAGACTAAGTAATTTCTTGATTAAAAATGATTTTAAACGAGGTCAAGTTGATACAACACACTTCAATGGAGTTTCTGAAGAAGTTCAAGCTTGAAGATTGTAAAGTAATGAACACTCCAATGCATCCTACATGCACCTTAAGCAAAGAAGATGAAGGATCAAAATTGGATTAGAAGCTATACAGAGGTATGATTGGTTCTCTGTTATACCTCACTACATCTAGGCAGATATTTTGTTCAGTGTATGCTTGTGTGCAAGGTTTCAGTCAGATCCTAGAGAATCTCATTTAACTGCAGTTAAAAGAATCTTCAGGTATCTGAAAGGAACAAATAATCTATGACTCCTCTATAGGAAATCCTTAGATTACAAGTTGATTGGATTCTGTGATGCTGACTATGCTGGTGATAGGATTGAAAGAACGTCAACCAGTGGCAATTGTCAATTTCTGGGTGATAATCTGATATCCTGGGCTAGCAAAAGACAAGCAACCATTGCTATGTCTACAGCAGAAGCAGAATACATTTCAGCTGCAAGTTGTTGCACACAACTACTCTGGATGAAACATCAATTGGAAGACTATCAGATTAATGCTAACAGTATTCCCATCTTTTGTGATAATACTGCTGCAATTTGTTTGTCAAAGAATCCAATTCTACATTCAAGAGCCAAACATATTGAGATCAAACACCATTTTATCAGAGACTATGTTCAAAAAGGAATTTTAGATATACAATTCATTGACACTGAAAATCAATGGGCTGATATATTTATTAAACCTTTAACGGTTGAAAGATTTGATTTTATAAAGAAAAATTTGAAAATGCATTATGTGTCTGATTAAAATTGCTTGCTCCTGAATAAGAAGTTTAGGTTCTGAAGTAAGTTTAGAAGCCATGGTCCATCAGAAGCTCTTGACTGAGAATCATAACTTCAGAAGGGAATCTTTGTGCTTCTGAATAGTAGGAGTTAGTGGCGCATCTGAAGGGCAATCTGAAGTCTGAATAGCTCTTGACACCTATCCCACTAACTTAGACAGCGCATCTTGTAACACCCCGTTTCCCCAAATGATATAATAATATCCAAACATCAGAGTTAATCAACAAGCAACGGAGTATCACATACACATTTCAAAAAAATTATTTATTTAAATAGATCATATAACTATTTAAATATCCTCAACAATATCATCTTTATAAAATATCTGCAGCAGAATATTATTCGTTAACCAACCAACAACAAAGGTCAATATCCTTGGCACAAAGGCCTCAACATACTACAATTTATTTCATAATAATAAAATCTCCAACAACATCTTCTCCAAGAAAAGTGATACATAAAGGAATGAAATTTAAAACATCTAATCCCATCCCGTTACGTATCAGAGCCTACGACACAAGAGCCACTCCTAACTATCCATCGCTACCTGCACTTGCCCACGAGGCGGCAATTCCAGCAGAAGGGGTGAGTTCACAAAACAAAAGTAATATATAAATATATATAAATCATCAAATTGCATTGAAAAGAAAACAACAACAATAAGAATATCCATCATCAACTTATTCATCAACAATCATCAAAGTATTTCAGCGATATAATTTCAGTTCATCCTTAATTAACAACATCAACGACAACACCACTTGTGGTGACACCTCACCAACAACAACTCACACCTTAGACAACTAATGCAAGACTCCATCAACGACTAATGGATTATGCAATGTGGTACCAACTACGCGCGTTGAATGCTAAGCATTCCAGGGCATAAGCCCCCACCAATTTGGATGGTTAAAGCATCCCAGGGCATAAGCCCTCACCAAGTGAATGACTAGCATTCCAGGGCATGAGCCCTCACCAATTGAATGTATAAACATTCCAGGGCATGAGCCCCCACCAATGCAAATGAGTTATGAAGACTCAATGGTGTATATCTGCATACAACCCTACGACAACTAATGGAGCATATCACCATGCAACCAACAACACACCAACTAGTACATCCTCCCCAACTAGACACAATCACCCAACTACACCAAGAACAACTTCAAACTTAGCAAAGTACATTTTAATTTATGTAACCATACATTAATGCATCATATTCATCTTCATATTATAGTTTTATCACTCCAATAATTCTTAATAAATCCAATAAACAACTTAGCAAGCTTAGGTTGGGGTTTGGAACACTCCTGAAAAATCACATTTTGAGTCGCACAGGACTCACCTCGCTTAAGCGAGCAGCTGCTCGCTTGAGCGAACAAAAAGACGTAAGTCAGAGCTTCGCTCGCTTACAACTCGCTTCTGGTTCGCTTAAGCGAACAGGCCATTTCCAAAATTCTGGGCAAAATCTGGCGTCTCTCGCTTAAGCGACAGGAATTTCGCTTAAGCGACGCAAATGACGAAAGTTGGGATTTCACTCGCTCGTGGTTCGCTCGTGGCTCGCTTAAGCGAGCGGCCAAAATTTCTGACTGGGCGTGGCAAAGAGTCGCTCGCTTGAGCGACAGGTAGTTCGCTTGAGCGAGTGCTCATCTGGGCAGAAATAAAACCTACGATTTTCTAACCCCATTTTCATCCAAAAACCCAATTTTGATCCCCCAATTACCCAAAATGATTTTGAATAATGTTTATAGGTTCATGGCACAACAAAACAACATAAACAAGTCATATGGACATCATCATCAACACATAATTCATCAACAATTGAGCATTTTCATATTCTGAACCCTAAAACAACATTCATCATTCTTTTCAATTCAATTCATGAAATCACCTATGTATATATAACAATTGAATCATAAACCCACCCTTACCTGATTAGAGGAATAAAAAGCTACAGCAACAATCTTCTAAGCTATTCCCCTTGGTTCTTCTCCCTAGCCCTTTTCCTGGTTTTCTCTCCAAAAGCTTGTTTTTCTTTTACTGATACGTATTACTTGTCTGACTCTTTCTTTCCTACTCTTACCAACCAAAGTATAACTTCTTTTTACTCTTTACTCCCCCCCACTAAATTCTATTAATTTTCTCCTTAATTCTATTAACTCTAATAAATCCCTCTTTTTCTAAAATAAATATTATTTCTCCTATTTTCATAAAATACTACAAATAATTATATGATAAGATATATATCAAATAACAACACACCAATATTCACATAAATCAACATTTTCATATAAAATACACCAATCATATTAAAATCAACCAAAATTAGTAAAATATAAAATAGGGCGTTACACATCTGAAGTCTGATAACGTGGCGTAAATGTATTGGTGTATAACTCAAAGGGCAATGATGATGTTTATGCTTTGAATGTACTATCTCGCGCCCCCAACTGTCATTAATGTTGTGTTTGTTTGTCCCCTGTGTATTCAAACGTTTTTACTAAAAACACTTATACAAAGCACACACTTCTCACTTCACTACCTACACTTTCCCTTTTGCATTCATATCTGTTTAGTAAACTCTCTCAAACCTAGAACCCTAAATCATCATCATCTTCATCAAAATCAATGGCATTTTCAAGTTCCGTTCCAGAATCCAGTAATCAAGATCAGCAATTAGTTCAACAACAACAATACCAACCGGAAAGGGCTGCTTATGTAATCAGTGGGTCTACTATGAATCTACAAGAACGAAAACTGAGAATACAGGTAGAGAATCCTGTTGACTTCACATCCTTAACCCATCATGGTAGCAATATCCAAGAATATTATGCTGCTCAAGGTTGGATGCACTATTTCGATTTGTTGAATGGTCCAACATACAAAGTTCTGGTAATGCATTTCTGGGTAAAAGCTACCATTTATGACAAGAAAGCTGCTGAAGAAGAAGAAAGGAATTTGGTTCTTCTGTATCCAGAACTGGCTGGGAAAACAAGGGAGGAAATGCAACTGGAACCCTTCACTGGTACTGAGATTAGATCAAGTGTGATGGGAGTCCCTATACAAATCACTGAACAGAACATAGCTTCTGTTCTTGGTGTCGAAGCTGAAGGAATGTACTCAGGGATTGAGATTCCTAACCCTAAAACCAACACCTGGAAAGATATTGTGAACATGACATTGTTTAACTCTACAAAGGCTAGAAACCAATACCAAAGGGCTGGAAAGATATTGCTTCTGAAGATCCAATATGAAAACCTGCTACCAAAGGGTGGTGGCAGTGATCAACGATCTCTGGCTCACAAGGTTTTTATTCACCACATCATCCATGGTGAAAAGGTCAACTTACCTAAGTACATCTTCAAGTACATGGTGAAGGAACTGTGGAAAAGCCAGAATGAAAACAGAGTTTGGGTCCCTTATGGAAGGTTATTGTCTGAAATTTTCCATCAAGGAGGCATAATAGCTGCTCTTGGTCAAACTCATTTCTATACTGATCAAATGCTAGAAACAATGGTTGGCAAGGTGATCAATGGAAGAACATTGAAGAATATGTCACTGGTCACGGAGTTCACCCCTTTGAAGACAGATATCAGTGAATCCATGATGGTTTCTGATTTGATGGCCAATTTCCCTCCCATCTGCAAGAAGGACACATTGGCAGTACAGATGGCACTTTGGAGTGATCATTTCACTCAAACTGGTGAATTTATAGGGCTTGATGAAGTCCCTAAAGACATGCTTGGAAGCAAGCTGCCTGTGGAGAAAGGCAAAAAAACAAGAAGGAAGGAGTTAACTCAAGAGGAGTACTTAGAGGCTGAGAATCCTCCTAAGAGACCTAAGAAAGAAAAAGTCTCTGAGAAGCTTAAATCTGGTGCTTCTAAGGTACCTTCAATTCAGGAAGAAGCTCAGGATCTGAATCCAGAAGCTATAATCCCTAAGAAGACCAGAAGTGGCAAAGCTGCCGCTTCTGCATCCACCATAGCTCTTGGACAAACACTTCAGAAGAAGAAGAGAGCATCTAAACCCAGGAAGTTGAAAGAATCAATGTATGTCACTGAAGAGGTTGAAGATGAAGCTGCTGCTACTGAACTGGTTACCAGGGAGGTAAGGAAGAAAAAGATGGCAGATGTTGAAGCACTTCAGAAGGTCATGGAGATTGCTAAGGAAATAGAAGTTCCTGCATCAATGTTATTCAAGGATGTTGTTGCTGAAGTAGCTGTACAAGCATTTAAGAGTGCAGCAGAACTTCAGATGGATGTGACTGCAGAAGCTGAGAATCTGTTGTTGACTCCTGGTGTGGAAGGAGTTCAGATGGTATCCACTGTTGGATCAGAAGCTATGTCAGGTAATACTTCTACACACTCAGAACCTGTAATACACATAGAATCTGACTCCAACTCCTCTCCTTCATCATCCTCTACTAATAGTGATGACATGCCTATAAGAACCCTCTTAAAATCAATCCATTCACCATCACCATTATCCAAACTTCAGAAAAAGCCTACAAAACCATACCAACCTATGGAACCACCTGTTGAAGTAAGAATAAGTGAGTTGCTAGAACTGAGAAGTAGTAAACTACCCCCTAACCATCCATTGCAACAACAAACTATCCAACATCTCAACATGATCGCTCCTGATGATAATGCTGAACATATTTCAACCAACCAATCATATGACAATTCTGTCCTGAACAACCTTAGCAGTCATCTATCAGGTGAATTACCTAATGTTGAAATTAACTTACAAAAGGCCTCTGAAGTAACAACTTCTGAAGTTGCTTCAGAAAACCAACATCAACCTGAACCTGAACCACAAATGACCCCACCTAAACCCTGAACACTTTTCCATAACTGTTCTTGAGAAACCATTTCCTAAACCAAGTGTTCCTGAACAAACTGGTTCTGATCATACTTCATCACCCCCACCTTCTGAGATGGATGTTGAGTATGATGGTATGATCACATCAAAAGTGTTTGATGATGAGATTGAGCAATCTTCATCTATGGAGATTGATCAATCCTCTTCTGATCAACCATCATCTAGCATCACTCAATCCTTACCTTCAATCAACCAACCAACATATAACTTACAAATTGAACCCTTTGCTGCTCCAAAACCTAGAAAACTACCTTCACAACCCACCAAATTCTTAGATTCTGTAACGCCCCATTTTTATTTAATTATTTTTAGTTGATGTTTGAGTATTTTTATATGATTTTATGTGAAATATATGACTTGGTATGAATTGTGTGATATTTGGTGTGATGATAATTTATTATATGATTTATGGTGTTGTGTTTTATTTAAATAAATGTTGTTTGATTATTTTATTTATTTAATAAAAAGGTAGAAAATAGTATTATTTGGTTTAAAGGGAATTAAGTATAATTATGAGGAATAAGTGGGAGTTAAGGAAATAGGAGGGGGTTATAGTTTACAATAAAAAGAAAATGAGAGTCAGAAAGAGTTTACGTACAATTGAAAAAAAAAAGAGAAAGTGAGTTTTTGAGAGAAGAAGAGGAGAAAACCTAGAACCAAGAGAAGAGGCTAGAAGAAGAGAGAAGAACGCAGCTTAATTCAGGAATCATAATCTAAGGTAAGGGTGGGATTCCTTCAATAATATGTATATATAATTTTGATTGTTGATGAAATTGTGTTCTAGGTTTAGGGTTTAGAAAGTTTATGATAATTGATATGATGTGATGAATTGTGTTGTTTAATGCATGTTTCTGTGTTGTTTTGGTTGTTATGTTGTATATAGAACCTGTAAACATTGTTCTCTATCAAATTTGGGATTTGGGTAGATGAAATTTGGGTTTTTGAGTGAAAAATAGAGTTTTCCCGAGAGCTACCTTTGACAGCATACCCTGTTCCATGTTGTTGCGTCTTTTGCATCAGTTTCTGTTTCGAACTAGCTTTCGGTGTAAACACGAAAGTTGTAGGTATGAATGTTAGATTTCTAATGCCGTTGGTCTGGCGTCAAAATGATTTATAGAACTTGAGTTATGGTCAAATTACTGAACGTAGGTCACAGTGAATTTTTATGAATTTCAGCACAACTTTGTCCGAATTTGAAATGAAAACTGGTATTGATTGGTACATAATTGGTCTTAGGTGTAAACATGAAAGTTGTAGATAATTGAGTTAGCTTTCTAATGGCACTGGTTTGACTCGAAAATGTTTTGTAAATCTCGAGTTATGATAAAAATAGTCCAAGTAGATCTTCAGAAAACTTTAAGAAAACTTAGCATAACTTATTCCAAGTTAGTCCAAAACCTATGGTTAGTTCCCAAACTTCAAACTTAAGTATGAGAGGTTAAACTGAAGTGTTTTATGAGTATTTAACTTATGACTTGTTTAATCAAATTTGATTTCCTTTTGAAAAATGTTTTCTTGATTTATTTAACCTTGTTTATGAAGCGAATATTATAAATGAAAGTGAAGCTATGTGAACGCATGTATATATAAATAAATATGATTATATATGCTATGTCGTTGATTTCCGTTGTTGATGCCGTTGAGTCGTGTTGTCTAAGTTGGGGAGTGTGTCATAAATATATTAGGCACAGTTGTTGTTGTCGTTGTCGTCGTTGTTGTTGTTGTTGGGTTGTATGCTGATATACACCATGAGTCTTCCATCACAGATGTCGTTGTTGTTGTTGTTGTTGTTGGGTTGTATGCTGATATACACCACGAGTCTTTCATACTCATGCATCGTTGGGGGCTCATGCCCTGGAATGTTAATCATTCAAATGTTGAGGGCTTATGCCCAGGAACACTTTATCGTTCAACTGTTGAGGGCTCATGCCCTGGGATGCTTTAACCATCCAATCGTTGAGGGCTCATGCCCTGGAATGCTTGTCATTCAACGCGCGTAAAATGGTACCACATGCATATTGCATTAGTTATTGTCATCGGTGCATTGTCGGAGCCGTTGTTGCATAGTCGTGTCGTGTCGTTTGTGAAGTGATGATGTAATTGTGAAGTGATGATGTAATTTGCAAAGTGATGATGTATTCGTGATGGTGTAATTGTGACTTGTTGATGTATTTATGACGTGTTGAAGTATTTGTGATGTTATGATGTACTTGTGAATGTTTGAGATGTTTTCGTTATATGTGATGATTTGTTGATGTTGTTGATATTGTTGTTGTTGATTGTTTATTGTTGTTGTATCTTGCTAAATGTCGTTGATGTTGATAACGTTGCTGTTGCTATATATATATGTATACATACATATATGAACTTGTTGATACTTGTGGTATAGTGTTGTTGTTGTTTCATCGATTTGATGAATTATATATTATTATTATTGAATGTGTTTCTCACCCCTTCTGTTGGAATTGCCGTCTTGTGGGCAAGTGCAGGTAGTGAAGGCTTATAAGATTTTTGGCTCAAGTGTCTAGGGCTCTGATACGTAACGGGATGAGAGTTAATTGTTGAATTTTCATTCCTTTATGTATCAATTTTGGAACTATATTGTTGGAACATTTATTTATTATTAAGAGGATTATTGAAATGATAATTTATGTTGGGGCCTTTGTGCCAAGATTTTGTTGAAGTTGATTATATTTTAAAAAATACTTTTCCGCTGCAAAATATTACGAGATTAATTTATGTTGTTGAATAAATAGTATATTTTCTATTTATGAATTTTTGAAAAGTAGTGTAACATTCCGTTTTGCGATGAAAACTCTGATTTTACGTATATTTAATTATGTTGGGAAATCGGGGTGTTACAGATTCTGTTGTATTACAAGGTGTGCGTGAAGACATAGTAGATAAGATGATCAAGCTTATTTCAACCAGAAATGACTTGAGTTACAAGGAAAGCTATGATAAGCAGTAGAGGAGGTTGAAGGAAAGAGTGGAGAGTGTGATGACTGCTTTATCTACTACATGCATTGAAGCCCAGGAACAAGCTAAGCAGAAGCTGCAAGATTGGCTCAATGGCATTGATGAGAGTCTTGAGGAGGTCAAGATTCTGGGTACTTGGGCAAGAACTTCCTTGAGTATAAGGGGAAGAGAAGCCACTAACTTTCTTCCTCAATACATTCACCCTAAGGACCTAGACTTGTCTTTTCTCACAAAGATCAACCTCAAGACAGCTGCTCCTGATCTGGCTCTAGTTCAGAGGAATAAGTTTTTGGAAGAGAAGAATCAGAAGCTGGAAAAAGAGTTATTAGAACAGAAGCTACTTCTATTGGAATTCAAAGCTGAAGCAGAAGCTATGCTAGAAGAAGCAAGGATCAGAGAGGAAAATCTGATCAAAAGCTACGAACAGTTCAAGGCTGATATGCAGAGAAAGCAAGAGGAGACTAATGAGCTACTGAAGAAGATTCTGGAGAACACTAGCAAACCAACCAACCATTAGTTGCGCTCATTTAAAATTGGTATATTCTTGTGTTTTCTGGTGTTTTAATACTCTTCTGTTTCGGAACTGCATTTCTGCTTCTGAATACTATTACTGCTTCTGAACATCCTTGCTTAAATCTAACACTTTGGTTTTTATCACTGTTTTTATGCTTTAATACTATTGCTTGCAAATATACAAGAAGCGTTGACATTGTACTCTGTACGAACTGTACAACCACCTTCTCCACTACTCTGTTTTGTGTCTCTGCTACAAGACAAGATAACAGCTTTGAAACACAACCACGCCTGTAACAATGTTCCTTCTCAACTGGAAAAGATTTGAAATTGATCCTTCATAGGACAATACCTTAATCAGGCAAGGAATCATTGGTGAAAGATCAAGCTTCAACAAATGACTCGTTTTTGATGTGCTGGAATTTACAACGTTCATACTTCACACCTCTATATAAAGGTGTGAAGACTTGAAGAACAACAAGACTCTACAACATTTTGAAAAGCGCCAAAACTCTGTCAAATTGTTCAGCATCCAAAAGTTCACTTAGAATTTCAGTTTTCAAGTTCATATCTTTGAAATTCTAAAAGTCTTAAGAGTCTGTATTTGATTTGTATTGTGAACACCACTGATTGTATATCAAGTGTTCAACCTCAAACATTTTCCTTGTAATTTTGTTTGATAGAAGTCTCTTGCTTGTGTGCTTGAGCATTAGAAGTCTCTTGATTGTGTTCTTGAGGATTTGAAGTCTCTTACTTGTATGCTTGAGCATTTGTAATCGGATATTACTTACAGTGAACTCTCCTTGGAAGTGCAAGGGGGACAGGACTACTTCCGGTTTGTGGAAGGAACCTGTATAATTGCTTGTGTCTTTCTTCTTCCCTTCTCTCTATTTCTATTCCGCTGCATACGCTCCTGATCACCTAGTTTAGAAGCTATTCTTCTAGCTTCTGATCACAAGTGTTCTGAGTTTAAGAGAAAACGAAGAAAAGTCTAACACAATTCAACCCCCCCCCCCCCCCCTCTCACCCCCCCTCTTGTGTTTTTCCCCCCTTTAAACTTGAGTTCCACGTAACATGCAGAGTTGAATTGCATGAACAATAAACAGGAAATAATGATTTTCTAGAAGCTTATTATTAACTAACCTTAATGAGAGTTCTTCCATTAAAGAAAGGATATAACAAATAACACAAAAACTGAACCGACCATAGTTGGGGAAATTACCTCCGATGAAAATAAAAATCAGGAATTAATGAAGAGGACAACAAAAGAAAGGCGGAGTTCCTTGATTCTGAAACTACACCACTTCTTGACTCACCACTTCTTCAGCACGGCGACTGGAAAGTTGGTGGACGGTGGTGGTTAAAAGTCGAAACGCAGAAACGGGAGAAAAGGGAAAAAAGAATGATGAACGAATGAATAATGATATATACCTATATCTAGGGACGTGGCAAGTACCAAATTTCACACACTTATGAGATTACGAAAATGCCCCTCAAGAGGGCAAAATTGGAAAGCCATCAAGTAAATTTTTTATAATTAGTTAGTAGATTCTACATCATGGATGGCTTTTGATTGGCAATCAGAAATCGCTGCTGTCAAGATTCCCCATATAACATCTCATGTGCATGTAATATCTCATGAGAATCCACCGAAATCATTTGCACAAGTTTTAAGTGGTTCAAATTGTAACATTGAAGCAAAGCTCCCTAAACCAATTATCCAAAGAGATGTGTTATGCATCGCAATCACAGAGGAGGAATATGTGTGCAGGGAGTGAAGGGGAGAAAAACACAAGAAGGGGGGGGGGTTGAATTGTGTTAGACTTAATTTCGTTTTCTCTTAAAAACTCAGAACACTAATGATCAAAAGCAATTGAGACAGCTTATGAAGATGAGGTTCAGGAGCGTATGCAGCGGAATGATAAACAGAGAGAAAAGAGAAGAAGCAAGACACAAGCAATTTATACAGGTTCCTTCCACAAACCGGAAGTAGTCTTGTTCCCCTTGCACTTCCAAGGAGAGTTCACTAAATGTAATATCTGATTACAAATGCTCAAGCACACAAGCAAGAGACTTCAAATGCTCAAGAACACAATCAAGAGACTTTTAATGCTCAAGCACACAAGCAAGAGACTTCTATCAAACAAAATTACAAGGAAAGTGTTTGAGATTGAACACTTGATATACAATCAGTGGTGTTCACAATGTAATTCAGATACAGACTCTTAAGACTTTTGAATTTCAAAGATATGAACTTGAAAACTGAAATTCTAAGTGAACTTTGGATGCTAAAACAATTTGACAGAGTTTTGGCGCTTTCAAAATGTTGTAGAGTCTTATTGTTCTTCAAGTCTTCACTCCTTTATATAGAGGTGTGAAATGAACGTTGTAAGTGCCAATTCATCCAAAAAGAGTTGTTGTTGAAGCTTGATCTTTCACCAATGATTCTTTGCCTGATTAAGTTATTGTCCTATAAAGGATCAATTTCAAATCCATTCCAGTTGAGAGGGAACAAGATGCAGGCGTGGTTGTACATGAGAGCTGTTATTCTTGTCTGGTAGCTGAGACAAAGAACAGAGTAGTGGAGAAGGTGGTTGTACAGTTCGTACACAGTACATTTGTCAACGCTCTTTGTATTTTAGCAACCAGATGCTTTCAAACGAGAACGTGTGACCTCCATTTGATCTTCTACCACTTCTTCAAGACTTTCGCTCCAAAATACAACACTAAATCCATAAAAACTTGAATCAATTTGCTTCTGGTGAAATACTGCAGCTTCTGATGAACCAGCTTCTGAGGACCTTCAGCTTCTGATGACGTCATACTCTTCAGGAGCGCAAGTCTTCAGGAGCGCAAATCTTCAGAAGCGCCTTAAGCTTCAAATAATGTTTATTTTGCTCTTTATTTGTTCTTCCAGAACCTTTGTAAAATATAACACTTGGTCTATGGTCCTGTACACTTAAACAAATGTTAGCAATACCAATTGTCAATTTTTAATACCTTTTTATCATCAAAACTTTTTAGGATTTATTGTTAAACACATTTTGTTCCAACAGGGAGTTGTGGATTGTTCTCGTCGCCTACATGCTCGTCTTGTTATTAGTAAAGGAGAGAAGTTGTATACTGTGAAGGATTTATCGTTGAAGCTTTCGAAGACTTGGAGGTCGTCAAGCACATGGAAGGAAAATAGTTCCCTTGTGAATTTTATGAATCTCAGTTTGCAACCATTGGGTGTAACGCCCATTTTTGATTATTTAGTTATTTGATTTATTTGAGAAATTGCTATATATTTTTATATATATTATGTGATGTTAAGTAAAGATTTAATATGATTTTATGCGACGTGGTGACTTATTTTATTGTTTAATAAAATAAGATTTGAAAATAAAATAAAATATTTAGTTGTGGGTTAGTTTTGGATTTTAGAGAGTTATGTGGGAGAAAGAGTAAATAAGATAAGATTTGTTGGGAGTATATAAAGGGAAAATTAGGTCAAGAGAGAAGTCAGTAGTGCGCGTACAGAGTTTTGGAAAAAAGGGAGAAACGCACGTGAAGTGAGAAGGGAGCATAGGGCTGCGATTTTCTGCTATTACCAGGTAAGGGTGAGCCTAGCACTTAATTATATTGATCTGTAATGCATCTAATCAGGATTAACAATATAGGATTGAGTTTTGTGAGAATTGGAATTAGGTTAAAATTGAGAAAAATCATGAATTAGGCCATAAAGCTGTAGAACAGATGTGTAGGATGAGTACAGAACGTAGATTAATCATAACATTGATGTTTCTGAGAGTTTAGACGTTTAAGATGATGAATTTGGGAACTTTTGATGAGATTTTCGCAGAACCCGTAGTAGTCTGTTCATTGCTCGCCTAGGCGAGCTATGCAACTCGCCGCGGCGAGTAGACCTAGATCGCTCGCGAGGCGAGCAACCCAGCTCGCCATAGCGAGCAGTCCCCTAGAGCTTGCGAGGCGAGCACTCCAACTCGCCATAGCGAGCAGGACCTTAGTTACTCGCGAGGCGAGCTATCCCACTCGCCATAGCGAGTTATGTCAGAACCCAGAATCCATTCTGTGGGCGACCTGCAGTCGCATATAACCTTGAGAGATGACCTTGGGGTAGCTTTAGAGACTTCTAATGATGTTTAATATAATCTGTAATGATGTTACATGATGATTGAGATTGTGTATGATGATTTTATGAAGCTTATGTGTGATATATGAATTAACTAAGTTATAAATGTTTGACTTACTTGAGATGTTTGCTCTATGGATGTTATTTGAATGATGTGATTACTGCCATGTTGCTGTTTACTTTTGTATAGTTGCTGCATGTGTCAGTCCTTGATGTTTAAGATGAATATGCGACGTATGATGTTAACTTGTTTAAGTTAAAAAGTATTGAGTCTCATGCATACTCATTCCATGATGAGGGCTTATGCCCTGGAGTTTTTACTCACCAGCGACGAGGGCTTATGCCCTGGAGCTTTGCTCACCAGCGACGAAGGCTTATGCCTTGGAGTATATTTATGCTCATAGCGACGAGGGCTCATGCCCTGGATTGGTACCACATGCATATAAGACGTAGGGTTGCATAGTCAAGTGATGATGTCGAGTCGAGTCGTCTACTATGTTTATTATGATGTTTATTGAGATGTATATGATGATGATTATGATGATGCTAAATGACGTATTGTTTATGTTGATGCTTGAATGCTAGATGTTTATCTGAGATATGTGAAATTGTGTTGATTGTTGATTGTGATTATTTAATTACATGTCTAATATAATTATTTGTGAATCTCACCCCTTCTGCTGGAATTGCCGCCTCGTGGGCAAGTGCAGGTAACCAAGATTAGGTGCAGATGTGTGAGGATTCTGCAGTCGAGTCTAGGTGCTCTGATACGTAACGGGATAGGGGATCTCTTTTATTTTCTTTGTTCCTTGCGTATTATGCTCTTTTGCATGTTTATGATTACTCTGACTATTTTGATTAAGACGTTGATAAGGCCTGCGTGCCAAAGATGATTTTTGAGATGTTTTTCTTATGATATTTCCGCTGCAATATTGAGTAATATGTTATGACTATTTTATGAAGGTTTAATGTTTATTTAATCATTACCATGAGACGTTTTAAGATATGTGATGCCCTGTTTACGTGTTTACTCTGATGCATGCTATTCTTTTTAAAGAAATTTTTATTCTAGGAAAACGGGGTGTTACAATTGGTATCAGAGCAGGTCGGTCCGTCCGGCCAAGTAGAGAGTCGAGTGACGTTGTCTTAGAGTTAGAATAGTATTATTGTATTATTCTAACTTATGTTTGTTTGTTAAGGATTAAGATGGCGAGAAGGAATGACGCTGCAATTGCTGCTGCCTTGGAAGCTGTTGCCCAAGCGGTGGGGCAACAACCGAATGCGAATGCTGGTGCTGGTGCTGGTGCGGAGGTCCGTATGCTGGAGACCTTCTTGAGAAACCATCCTCCTACCTTCAAGGGGAGATATGATCCGGATGGAGCCCAGACGTGGCTCAAAGAGATAGAGAGGGTGTTCAGGGTGATGCAGTGCACGGAGGTGCAGAAGGTGCGTTTCGGTACGCACATGCTGGCTGAGGAGGAGGACGATTGGTGGATTAGTCTTCTACCTACCCTGGAGCAGGACGGTGCCGAGGTGACCTGGGCAGTGTTTAGGAGAGAGTTCCTCAGCAGATATTTTCCTGAGGATGTGCGAGGCAAGAAAGAGATAGAATTTTTAGAGCTAAAGCAAGGGAGCATGTCTGTGACTGAATATGCTGCAAAATTGGTGGAGCTGGCCAAGTTTTATCCACACTACTCTGCTGAGACCGCCGAATTTTCTAAGTGTATTAAGTTTGAGAACGGATTGCGAGCTGATATCAAGAGGGCTATAGGGTATCAGAAGATTAGAAACTTTTCTGAGTTAGTGAGCAGCTGCAGGATTTACGAGGAGGACACGAAGGCTCATTACAAGGTGGTTAATGAGAGGAAAGGAAAGGGGCAGCAAAGTCGTCCTAAGCCCTACAGTGCCCCTACAGATAAGGGCAAACAGCGAGTTAATGATGAGAGGAGGCCCGTGAAGAAAGATGCTCCTGCTGAGGTGGTTTGCTATACTTGTGGCGTGAAGGGCCATAAGAGTAATGCTTGTCCTGGAGAGGTGAAGAGATGCTTTCGTTGTGGCAAGAAGGGTCACACTACCGCTGATTGCAAACATGGTGATGTTGTATGTTTTAACTGCGGCGATGAGGGTCACATTGGTTCGCAATGCACGAAGCCTAAGAAGGCTCAGACTTCTGGGAGAGTTTTTGCTTTGACGGGTACGCAGACGGGGAGCGAGGATCGCTTGATCAGAGGTACTTGTTATTTTGATAATATACCTTTAGTTGCTATCATTGATACTGGTGCTACGCATTGTTTTGTTGCTCTTGATTGTGCTGCTAAGTTGAACCTTGTTGTGTCTGATATGAACGAGGAGATGGTTGTCGAAACTCCAGCTAAGGGTTCGGTAACTACTTTCCTTGTGTGTTTAAGATGTCCTGTGTCTATGTTTGGTCGTGATTTTGAGATTGATTTAGTGTGTCTACCGTTGGTTGGGATGGATGTGATCTTGGGGATGAATTGGTTAGAGTACAATCATGTTCTGATTAATTGTTTTAGCAAGACGGTGCATTTTTCTTCTCCCGAAGAAGAGAGTGGCGCAGAGTTCCTATCTACTAAACAGTTGAAGCAGCTGGAACGCGATGGAATTATGATGTTTTCTTTGATGGCGTCCTTGTCTATTGAGAATCAGGCGGTGATTGATAAGTTACAAGTAGTATGTGACTTTCTTGAAGTTTTCCCAGATGAGATTCCTGATGTGCCTCCGGAAAGAGAAGTTGAATTTACGATCGATCTTGTTCCTGGAACGAAGCCTGTGTCTATGACGCCTTATCGTATGTCAGCTTCTGAGTTGGCGGAGCTGAAGAAACAGTTAGAGGATTTGCTTGATAAGAAGTTCGTGAGACCAAGTGTTTCACCGTGGGGAGCTCCAGTGTTGTTAGTCAAGAAGAAAGATGGAAGTATGAGGTTGTGCATCGACTATCGTCAGTTGAATAAAGTAACGATAAAGAATAGGTATCCACTTCCGAGAATTGATGACTTGATGGATCAGTTGGTGGGTGCTTGTGTGTTTAGCAAGATAGATTTGAGATCGGGTTACCATCAGATTAAAGTGAAGGATGAAGATATGCAAAAGACGGCGTTTAGGACGCGCTATGGACATTATGAGTATACGGTGATGCCTTTCGGTGTTACTAACGCACCCTGCGTATTTATGGAGTATATGAATAGAATCTTCCATGCTTATTTGGATCGTTTTGTTGTGGTATTCATTGATGATATTCTGGTTTATTCTAAGACTGAAGAAGAGCATGCTGAGCATTTGAAGATCGTCTTGCAAGTGTTGAAAGAGAATAAGCTTTTTGCTAAGTTGTCTAAGTGTGAGTTCTGGTTGAAAGAAGTAAGTTTTCTTGGTCATGTTATTTCTGGCGATGGCATTGCGGTTGACCCGTCTAAAGTTGAAGCGGTATCGCAATGGGAGACTCCTAAGTCGGTTACAGAGATTAGAAGCTTCTTGGGTCTAGCTGGTTATTATCGAAGATTTATAGAGGGATTTTCTAAGTTGGCTCTTCAGTTAACACAGTTGACGTGTAAAGGTAAATCTTTTGTGTGGGATATTCATTGTGAGAACAGTTTTAATGAGTTGAAGAAACGTTTGACGACGGCTCCAGTCTTGATTTTGCCGAAGTCTGATGAACCTTTTGTGGTATATTGTGATGCGTCCAAGTTGGGTTTAGGTGGTGTACTTATGCAAGATGGTAAAGTGGTAGCTTATGCTTCAAGGCAATTGAGGATTCATGAGAAGAATTATCCGACGCATGACTTAGAGTTGGCAGCTGTGGTCTTTGTATTGAAAATATGGAGACATTACTTGTATGGTTCGAGGTTTGAGGTGTTTAGTGATCACAAGAGTTTGAAGTACTTGTTTGACCAGAAGGAATTGAATATGAGGCAGCGAAGGTGGCTTGAATTGTTGAAAGATTATGACTTTGGTTTGAATTATCATCCGGGCAAAGCTAATGTGGTTGCAGATGCTTTGAGTAGGAAGACCCTACATATGTCTGCCATGATGGTGAAGGAATTCGAGTTGTTGGAACAGTTTAGAGATTTGAGCTTAGTTTGTGAAAGGACACCTCAGAGTGTAAAGCTGGGAATGCTGAAGATTGATAGTGATTTCTTGAAAAGTATCAAAGAGGCGCAGAAAGAAGATGTTAAGTTTGTGGACTTGTTAGTTGCTAGTAATCAGACGGAGGATAGTGACTTTAGAGTTGATGATCAAGGAGTGTTGAGATTTCGAGGTAGAATTTGCATACCTGATAATGAGGAAATAAAGAAGATGATTCTTGAAGAGAGTCACAGAAGTAGCTTGAGTATTCATCCGGGAGCTACGAAGATGTATCATGATTTAAAGAAGATGTTTTGGTGGTCTGGTTTGAAACGTGACGTGGCACAGTTTGTTTATTCTTGTTTGGTTTGTCAGAAATCGAAGGTTGAGCATCAGAAACCTGCTGGTATGATGGTACCTTTAGATGTGCCGGAGTGGAAATGGGATAGTATATCCATGGATTTTGTGACGAGCTTGCCGAATACTCCTAAAGGGAATGACGTTATTTGGGTGATTGTTGATAGATTGACGAAGTCGGCTCATTTTCTACCGATTAATATTACTTTTCCTGTTGCCCAGTTGGCAGAGATCTATGTCAAGGAGATTGTGAAGTTGCATGGTGTTCCTTCGAGCATCGTATCAGATAGAGACCCGAGGTTTACTTCTAGGTTTTGGAAGAGTTTGCAAGAGGCTTTAGGTTCTCAGTTGAGGTTGAGTTCGGCTTATCATCCGCAGACAGATGGTCAGTCGGAGAGGACGATTCAGTCGTTGGAAGATTTGTTGAGAGTGTGTGTACTTGAGCAAGGAGGAACTTGGGATAGTCATCTTCCGTTGATAGAGTTCACGTACAACAACAGTTATCATTCGAGTATTGGGATGGCACCCTTTGAGGCTTTGTATGGGCGGAGATGCAGAACTCCGTTGTGTTGGTTTGAGTCAGGCGAGAATGTGATGTTAGGACCGGAAATTGTTCAGCAGACTATTGAGAAAGTAAGAATGATCCAAGAGAAGATGAAAGCGTCGCAGAGTCGACAAAAGAGTTATCATGATAAGCGTAGAAAGGACCTTGAGTTCCAAGAGGGGGATCATGTGTTCCTGAGAGTGACTCCTATGACCGGTGTTGGACGTGCGTTCAAGTCAAAGAAGTTAACCCCGAAATTTATTGGTCCATATCAGATATCAGAGAGGATTGGGGCGGTGGCCTATCGTATTGGATTGCCACCACATTTATCGAATTTGCACGACGTGTTCCATGTGTCGCAACTGAGGAAGTATGTTCCGGATCCGTCTCATGTGATCCAGAGTGATGATGTGCAAGTTAGGGACAACCTTACGGTTGAGACCTTACCAATGAGGATTGATGATAGAAAGACGAAGACGCTGAGGGGCAAGGAGATACCTCTCGTTAGAGTCGTTTGGTCGGGAGCGACCGGCGAAAGCTTGATGTGGGAGTTAGAGAGTAAGATGCTAGAGTCGTACCCTGAGTTGTTTGCTTGAGGTAATTTTCGAGGACGAAAATCTTTTAAGTTGGGGAGAGTTGTAACGCCCATTTTTGATTATTTAGTTATTTGATTTATTTGAGAAATTGCTATATATTTTTATATATATTATGTGATGTTAAGTAAAGATTTAATATGATTTTATGCGACGTGGTGACTTATTTTATTGTTTAATAAAATAAGATTTGAAAATAAAATAAAATATTTAGTTGTGGGTTAGTTTTGGATTTTAGAGAGTTATGTGGAAGAAAGAGTAAATAAGATAAGATTTGTTGGGAGTATATAAAGGGAAAATTAGGTCAAGAGAGAAGTCAGTAGTGCGCGTACAGAGTTTTGGAAAAAAGGGAGAAACGCACGTGAAGTGAGAAGGGAGCATAGGGCTGCGATTTTCTGCTATTACCAGGTAAGGGTGAGCCTAGCACTTAATTATATTGATCTGTAATGCATCTAATCAGGATTAACAATATAGGATTGAGTTTTGTGAGAATTGGAATTAGGTTAAAATTGAGAAAAATCATGAATTAGGCCATAAAGTTGTAGAACAGATGTGTAGGATGAGTACAGAACGTAGATTAATCATAACGTTGATGTTTCTGAGAGTTTAGACGTTTAAGATGATGAATTTGGGAACTTTTGAAGAGATTTTCGCAGAACCCGTAGCAGTCTGTTCATTGCTCGCCTAGGCGAGCTATGCAACTCGCCGCGGCGAGTAGACCTAGATCGCTCGCGAGGCGAGCAACCCAGCTCGCCATAGCGAGCAGTCCCCTAGAGCTCGCGAGGCGAGCACTCCAACTCGCCATAGCGAGCAGGACCTTAGTTACTCGCGAGGCAAGCTATCCCACTCGCCATAGCGAGTTATGTCAGAACCCAGAATCCATTCTGTGGGCGACCTGCAGTCGCATATAACCTTGAGAGATGACCTTGGGGTAGCTTTAGAGACTTCTAATGATGTTTAATATAATCTGTAATGATGTTACATGATGATTGAGATTGTGTATGATGATTTTATGAAGCTTATGTGTGATATATGAATTAACTAAGTTATAAATGTTTGACTTACTTGAGATGTTTGCTCTATGGATGTTATTTGAATTATGTGATTACTGCCATGTTGCTGTTTACTTTTGTATAGTTGCTGCATGTGTCAGTCCTTGATGTTTAAGATGAATATGCGACGTATGATGTTAACTTGTTTAAGTTAAAAAGTATTGAGTCTCATGCATACTCATTCCATGATGAGGGCTTATGCCCTGGAGTTTTTACTCACCAGCGACGAGGGCTTATGCCCTGGAGCTTTGCTCACCAGCGACGAAGGCTTATGCCTTGGAGTATATTTATGCTCATAGCGACGAGGGCTCATGCCCTGGATTGGTACCACATGCATATAAGACGTAGGGTTGCATAGTCAAGTGATGATGTCGAGTCGAGTCGTCTACTATGTTTATTATGATGTTTATTGAGATGTATATGATGATGCTAAATGACGTATTGTTTATGTTGATGCTTGAATGCTAGATGTTTATCTGAGATATGTGAAATTGTGTTGATTGTTGATTGTGATTATTTAATTACATGTTTAATATAATTATTTGTGAATCTCACCCCTTCTGCTGGAATTGCCGCCTCGTGGGCAAGTGCAGGTAACCAAGATTAGGTGCAGACGTGTGAGGATTCTGCAGTCGAGTCTAGGTGCTCTGATACGTAACGGGATAGGGGATCTCTTTTATTTTCTTTGTTCCTTGCGTATTATGCTCTTTTGCATGTTTATGATTACTCTGACTATTTTGATTAAGACGTTGATAAGGCCTGCGTGCCAAAGATGATTTTTGAGATGTTTTTCTTATGATATTTCCGCTGCAATATTGAGTAATATGTTATGACTATTTTATGAAGGTTTAATGTTTATTTAATCATTACCATGAGACGTTTTAAGATATGTGATGCCCTGTTTACGTGTTTACTCTGATGCATGCTATTCTTTTTAAAGAAATTTTTATTCTGGGAAAACGGGGTGTTACATTGGGGATCTACGAGTGGTTTGGGCACGAGTACTGTTAACCTGAAGTCGAGGGTCTTTCACCTCTCACAATGGACGATGGATTTCAATCTGTATATTGATAACAAGTCATATTATGTTATTATGATATTGAGACATTTCTAATGTTTTTTTATATTTGAGTTTGTAATCAGAGTTTTCCCAAAACATAGAAATTTTAGGGTGTTTTTATGTAATTCACGAAGAAATCACGCAAATTGGCAAATCAAGACATCCTAAGATTTATGTGGTCCTTGAGAAGACAAAAATTGAAGATTCAAGCGATCTCAGAAGACTTTACAGAGGGAGGAATTATGTTCCCAAGTTCCAAGACATATTACTTTGAAGAAAACACCAAGACGAGCAAAGAAAACAAACATTTCAGCACTGATTTTGCACTGAAGGGCCTGGGCACACGTAAAAAGCGCCTGGGTGCATGAAGGCAGCCAAGGAAGCGTCTGGCGCATTCAAAAGCGCATGGCGCATGAAATGAAGCGCAAGGTGCATGGTCGGCTAAGCCATATGTGCCTAGGTCCATGGCCTATGCGCGGGGCGCATGGTGCCTTGCGGAAAAAGTCACTTTTGTGACTTTTTCACCTTTGGAAAACCTGTTAATTTAGCCCATAACCGGTGGAAACTTTCCCTATAAATATCACCCCTGGAAAACCCGTTATTTTGGCCCAAAACCGGTGGAAACTTTCCCTATGAATACTGTTTTCCTCAATCATAACTTTTCATTCAGAAGTGGAGCAGTTAAAGAGGAAGGCGATTCTAGGAGCCAAGGAGGAGTTCTATCTTCTCATATCTTTTCTAGGGTATGTTTTTATCTTTTTATATCTTGTATTTAGTTACCATGTGTAACAAAGTATTTATAGGTTAGAGTTCTAGTATGAACCTTTGTTTATCTTGTTGGATAATTATTTAATAATATGTCGTTTATTTAGTTATTTTATGTTAGCTATTTAGTTTTATTAGTCTAGGTTTAGTTTTGTAGCAGTCGCAACCCTAGATTAGGTACTTATGTTGTGATAGAGCATAATATTGCTATCACTATCTGGATATTTATATCTTGATATTTATAACCTTATACTCATAATCATCTGTCTAGGAAATAAGTGGTTTTTAACTAGCGAAAGATACCGAGAGCGAGTTGACACCAGAGTAAGTACTTAAGAGGTGACATTACTAAGACTGAGTAACTCTGCTAAACCTAGGAGGTAACTAGTTATAGATTAGGGAAACAAGCGTTGTTTGAAGGAAATAAATTGAAACCTAAATGAACCATTCTTCTTTCATCCTTCGTAAGGTAGACGCTGATATGGTTGCCCGTTTGTAGAACTACCGAAAGGGAGAGTGTGAGTTGAGATACCTAAGATTCATGGATGGGTTAACCTAATGGAACTTTGACACTTCATAGTTTTAGAAAAAAAATGGAAGACCAATTTAAATTCATGTTTCAATTAACTTTGAGATTAGAAGTGGTTTATTAAAGACTACTGTTGTTTTGCGGTCATTATCATATCATTGGTCATAATGTCTCCAACTGCAAAAGGTTGCATCGATAATAGCAAAGGAGAAGGTGGACCATGGAAATAACATATTGAAGCCGAACATCTTGTTACGAAGAATGCTACACAAAAGTGGTTGAAACGTTGATAGAAAGAGCACATTGGCATTTTAAAAGTTGTCACAAACATTGTTCAGGAGGACCAAGTCATTGATGTTGATGGCGAGGTGAGGGTATCAGGTAGATGAGTAGCCTGTGATTCACACTATGACAGAAAAAATGAATGAACTGAATCACAATGAGCATCCTAAATCTAGCACATCATTTCACTTTGCCTTGGAAAATGTAATATATGTGGTTTGTCGTAATAACATTGATACAATCATAATGGTGCAACAAATTGAGGAAAATGTACCTATCATTGATGAAGTTCTTTCTGATCCTATGAAACATCTCATAGATCCCCGAACTCCTTCCTTTTAGAGGTAGTACAAGAAATGCAACAACATACTCCACAAACTCCTATGATGAATCCAGCGCTTCATAAGGATCTGGATTTGGTTAGACATCTATTGGTGAATGTAGAAGAGACTGCAGATGAGCATTTCACTCCTTATTTAACTTAAAATCAAAATAAACGACTCAATAGATATGCCTATAATATCGTTCCAAGGGTGCACCCCACATATTATGATTTCTTTATAGACCGGTTGGGGATTTCAATTTTTTCTTAGGTCTTTGTTGTTTCTTTATTTCCCTATTTTCTTTCTCTTGACCTTCTTTGTTCTCATGGTTTTGAGACCTTAGACCCCTTTGGACCTCAACAGAAGTTGAGACCTTGGGTTTTTTGAGACATATTACAGTCTTGGGCACCCATATCATTAAACCTTTAGGAACATTGACTCTTCTAATGTGACAATGAGGTGTGGTGTGGCCAAGCTTTCCACAACAGTGACATGTAACATTGTGAATGTGAGATTTACCATCCTCATTCTTGTTGACAAAAGAGTACTTTTTGTAAGGTCTTTTAAAGGAGTTTCTTTTGTCTATTGATTTCATGGTAAACTTCATTTTACCTTTGGAAACTTGTTCTAGCTTAAGAGTTAGAGATTCAAACCAAACCTAATTGTAATTTTACCACACTAACACTAAGGAACACAAAGTATATGAATAAATGATTTGAAAGTTAATTGAGGTTTAATTGTAATAAAATTAAATTTGAAAAGAATCTTAATTCAATGAAGCAAGATTAGGTTATGTGTAAGAATCAATCTGAATCAAATCAAATAGCTTCAAACATAAAATTCATATACAAATAGTAAAGCAAAAATCTAAAAGGATAGAAGAGAACTCCATAATTTTACATTAGTTCCCCCTTTTGTCCTTGTTTCAGGGTACGTTAACTCTTCTTGATAGAAAATGCCTCTATTAAGGACTTCTACTATTGTTGACAAATGTTTACAAATTTTTATGATTACAAATAATTCCCTCGATAACCTTAATCTTCAATCTTAAGCAACAACAACACCACCAATTTTCAAGTAACCTTTGAAATTGGAGATTCTTTAAGTCTTCGAAACTCAGGCTCCCATGCAATCCTTGAAATTCCTTCACCTTAAATTCTTCTTTGGTGTGTCCGAAGCTTGGTACCCCTTGAACTTGAGAAGTTACAAAGACCTCCACAATTCACCTTGGAGGTGGAAATAAATCCCTCTTTACCTTTGGACCCTTGATCCTCAACCAAGTTCCTTGAAAGAAACTAATGTACATTCCTTATAACACTCTAGCAATCTATGACTCAAAATCCACAAAGATGAAGGTGAGAAAAACACAAGAAGGGGGGGGGGGGGGGGGGGGGGGTTGAATTGTGTTAAGATTTTCTTCTTCTTCTCCTAAGCTAAAGGACACTGATCAGAAGCAGTTCAAGAACAACTTCTGAAGTGATGTTCAGAACTAGGTTGCAGCGGATAAAAACAGAGAGAGAGAAGGAAGAAAGACACAAAGCAATAATACAGGTTCCTTCCACAAATCGGAAGTAGTCATGTCCCCCTTGCACTTCCAAGGAGAATTCACTAATGTAATATCTGATTACAAATGCTCACTGCTAAACTTAGCAAGAGACTTCAAATGCTCAAGCACAACTGCAAGAGACTTCCTATGCTCAAGAACACAATCAAGAGACTTCTATGATCAAGCACACAAGCAAGAGACTTCTAATCAAACAGAATTACAAAGAAAAATGTTTGACACTGAACACTTGATATACAATTAGAGGTGCTCACAATACAAATCAGATACAGATTCTTTAAGACTCTAGAATTTCTAAGATATGAGCTTTGAATCGAAATTCTAAGTGAACTTTTGGATGCTGAACAATTTTGATAGAGTTTTGACGCTTTCAAATTGTTGTTGAGTCTTACTGTTCTTCAAGTCTTCACTCCTTTATATAGAGGTGTGAAATGAACGTTGAGTTGCCAGCACATCCAAAAAGAGTCGTTTGAAGCTTTGATCAATCACGAATGATTCATTGCCTAATATGGTTGTTGTCCTATGAAGGATCAATTTCAAATGTATTCCATGTATGAAGGAACATTGTTGCAGACAAAGTTGTTATCCTTGTCTTGTAGCAGAGACAAACTCTGTGTAGTGGAGGTAGTGGTTGTACACTTCGTACAATTGTACTTTGTCAACATTTAACAAAAGAACAAGCATCCAATGCCTTTGAATCCTTTTGAATTAGCCGTTGTTCCTCTTTTCCACTCTTCTGCAATACTTAGAAGACATTGAATCCATTGAACAACTTTTGAATTTTTAAGTTTGCATCTCCTGATGAACTTTAGCTTCTGGTGATTTTCAGCTTCTGATGAACTCGCTTCTAAGGAACTCGCTTCTGATGAACTCGCTTCTGATGACGTCATCACTTCAAGAGCGCTTTGTCTTCAGGAGCAGTTATCTTCAGATGCTTTTAAGTTTCCTTTTTGTTTATTTCTTTGCTCTCTTTTTGTTCTTCTAGAACCTATTAATGATCTCAATTTTTTTTGTCTATGGTCCTGTACACTTGAACAAATATTAGCATATCCAATTGTCAATTTTTTTAATACCTTTTTATCATCAAAACTTTTAAAGGTAATGTTAAACACATTTTGTGCCAACAAAAGAATCTTAGAAAAAGTGTTTAATCTGAAAAACAAATGGGGTGCGAGGTTTGAAGACTATAGAATGTTACTTGCAATCAATTCAGTAAGTTGGAAGGAGTATGAGTATAGCTATATAGATAGGCAAGAGTTATAAGTACAAAATTTTAGGCAAAAACAACGAGAAGAATCAAATCAAAGTAAGTATGATTTGATTCAGACATGTATAAATGGATAAATTTGGAGCTATGAAGGTGTTAGCCTGTATTATCGACATACTCAATTAAATTCAGTCAAATGAAGGTTGACTTGTCATTTCAAGGCCAAAGGTGAAATCAAATATAGAAACTTCCGCACCATAATTATTGGATAAAGTAAAGTATTATTCCTTTTGGTGGGTGAAAGCAGAGAACGCCAAGTTTGCTTATGGCGTTCAGAGGTGGTGTTCAATCCCGTTAATCTGTTTGGGTATTGGCTAACCATTTTTTTGTAATTATCAGGTTGATCGACTGTTTGTAAATTTTAGTGGTCTTTTCGGTACGCCTTGTGCTAAGGAGACTACTCAGTTAGTGTTAATATAATTCATTTTAGCTTGTTAAATAAAAAGATATAAGCTATAAACTTAAATATGTGACTTGCCAAACAGACCCAAAATAATCATGTCTTTATTATTCTTCAGATCAATGATAGGCAGAAGTTTACATAATATTGCTCTTCAAAATGTGCTTGATCTAAATCATACATGCCAAAACATATAAGATGTTTCCTCATGGATACAAAGAGATACACCATTGATGTATTAAAAGGTGAACTTCACTAGTTCTATGCACTTTGCAATGGAAACTTTCCAACAAAGTCAGTCTCAATACTAGCTAAATAAAGATAGTCTTCAAACTCAACAGCTGAAGTTACAAAATTAATAATCTTCCCATTATTATCACCAAACATTCTGATAATATTGCCTTCAGTATCCACTTTCACAACCATTGCAGACTTAGTTGCACTGCTGATCAAATTAAATAGCCTTGGAAATAAAGCAAACAAGTGCTTGGATACCTTAGAGGTGTGCACAAATCCAGTCCTTTCAGAAGTTACCTACAACATCAATTAATATATTGAAGAAAACCAATTCATCATATCATGTACTACCCCTATTCTTCAAGTTTAGTCTATTTGAGTTTTGCCACTAAATTCTTTAAAACGAAAAAAAAGAAAATAATTATAATTAGAAGGAGAAAATTGGTGACAAAATTAGAGACAAAATTAGAGAGTAGTTTCATTTTTTTTTTGTCACTAATGCAGTTTCTTCTAGCATATAAACAACATTATTTTTCAACATCATAAATTAATTTGAAGTCATATACTAGAGCATATATTAAACTTCAATGTAATTCATTTTATTTTATTAAACTCATTGTATATATGTTACCTGAAGTAAAGCGATCCAAAATGAGCCATCAGGAGCAAGATTAATGTTATCAGGTCCACCAGGTAGGTTTTCAATATAGATATTTGTTTTACCTTTGTTTATTCCTTTTAGCCAATGTTTAAGACACCTAAATCTGATCCACAAGAAAAACAAATCAAACAAAATGAAACTTGTTAAGACAATATAAATAAAATTATTAAGACAAAGTAATTAACGTATGTATCCTTTAATTAAGAATTTACTTAATCTTTTTTACCAAAAAAATTCTACTTACTTCCAAGTTTCGCAGACCAGAAGATAATCTTCATCTTTGGACAGTGCAACACCATTGGCAAAGGCCAAATCATCAAGGACAACAACGGTTTCATTTGACATGGGATTGTACCTTAAAAGTTGTCCATGTGGTCTTGCCTCAAGCACATCTAGATACCAATTGTGCATACCAAATTTGGTACTTGGAATAGTGAAATAAATATTTCCATCTGATGCTTCTATTACATCATCCGTAAACCTGTCTCAGTTAAAATTTGGAAAATTCATAGTTTGTTTTTCAATAAAAAAAAAAATTATAGTTATTATAGGTTATGAGTTTCATAGATAGTGAATGTTTGCAACATTTAAGCAGGGTACCTTTTCTTTAGGCTACCAAATTTATAGACACAACATATAAAAGAATATTGTTTGAAGAAATTTTTTAAAGCATTAAACATAAAAAATTATACTACACTTATTTGTTTTACCTTTGTTTTAAAGAGACTCAAAACTTATTCAATCCTTATTAATATTCATTGTACTACACTCGTCTCATTATAATTGTCTTTTAAGGATTGTGAGTGATTCATAAATAAATGATTAGTTGAATTGATTTTAATTATAAAATTAATATCATTTACTAAAACATTTCTAATAATTGTAGTTAATGTAGCAGTTAATTCAAGTTAAATTTAATTAATTAGAGCATATAAATAAAAAATATTAATTAAATGGATATTCTAAAGTTACAATTCTTTTAAATAAAATAAAATTATAAAATAAAAATTAAAATGAGAGAGGGGTAAAAACTAATTTGAAAAGATTCTATCTAAAACTGTAAAATGCACCATGCAAGAAAAAACAAAAACTTTTAAAGCAAAGCACTAATCGGTTTTTGTACACGTATTTCAGTTTTTGCATGCATTTCGGAAAAGACCAAATATCTTCCATGGTCAGTGCCTACTCTCTGGTCCCACCTGAAGCAAGACTCTTCACAGATTTCTTTAGGGGATATTTTAGAATTTTAGAGTTTATTACCAACACAATTTCTAAGATTTTAAGTTAATTTTTTGGTTTTGTTCAAAAAAATTAATTATTTAGTAAAAATCATTGACGAGTTTAAGTTGATTTGAACATGAATATACTTTCCATATAAGTTTAATATGATGCCATATTTATTCTGAGATTCATGGGGAAACAACATGCTCATTTATCTTCAAAAGTTTGTAATTTTTTTTGAAGTAACGGTATTTAAACAAAAAATTGATAACTAAAGAAGAAACGTACATGAATACGTCAAAAGCAAGTGTTAGTTTGATTTAAAGAAAGAGAAAAATTTATTATTAAATGACAAGTAATGTAGAGATGAATTATTTGTTTGGTACTCACATTAATTGAGAACCATTTACTTGTGAAAGGATAACACTGAAACCATCTTTTGTAACCTTGAGCAAACCCTGCAAAATATAACTACGTGTCAGTTAATCATGCAGTATTTTATATTGGACTGGTAAATATTTTTTATGAAAATTACTGGGCTGGATTTTTTTAATTACCTTGGTAGCATCACAAACAATGAGACCACCATCTTTAGATGTCGTGATTCCAAGCAAAGAAGAGCTATCTATATGCTTCCAATTCTCCCAATTTCCATTCCTAACCATTCTTTTAATCCAACCATCTCTTGTAGCTGTATATAGGACACCATTTTTATCCACACAAACATCTTCTGGTTGTTTCAGAAATCCTTCTCCAAGTTTAATCACATTCTGTTATGTTATGGAAACAACCATAGACAATTAAATACATATTATTTTGAACACTAGCGAAAATTAGATTATGTAACAAATATTGATAAAACTTTCACCTGTAATTGGTTGTTTTTGGTTGAAGAAGTGGAAGATGCAGCAGAAGGAATTTCCAGTATAACTGGATCTATGGGTGAGAAGTAGAAGACTTGAACTGTGAGAGCAACTAAAGTTGCTAGCACCAAGCTTGAGGTTTTGATCAGATTGGAAGCCATGCTTGCTCAGTTACTCTTGGAGTTTGAGCAATGTGCTATGCTATTATATATATTCTCTCCGTCCGTCTTAAATTATAAGTAAAAAGTGGTCAATAAAAATTAATGTCTTTGGTCCAAAATTTAAACTAAATACATCAAGTTTGTTTGACTTATTTATGTTTGATGAGTGTTATTTGAACAAGGCTTAATACATGCTTCGGTCCCTTAACTTATTTTCGGATTTCACTTTGGTCCCTTAACTATAAAGTGTCTCAATTTGGTCCCTTATGTCTTTTGCCGTTATCTCTTTTGTTCCTATCCGTTACATTTTAACTGTTTGATCTATTTTTCAAATACAAACCGTTGGATCATGTAGGTTCATTGTAGCATACGGTGAATGATTAACACCTGATTTTTTTTAAGCCAAAAATATAAAAAATTCATATTTTTTATAAAATACGAAGAAAAAAATATTCCAAATTTTTTATAAAATCATTTTCAAAATTAAAAAATTGAAAAAATTTATTTTTTTTAAAAAGGTCAGAATTTTTTTTCGAAAAAAAAAAGTTTTTTAAAATTTTTTCTTACAAAATTCTGGAAAATATTTTTATTTTTAAAAATCTGGAAAAATAAATATATAAAAAATCAGATTTTAAAATTAGAAAAAAAAAATATATTCCATAATTTTTATAAAATCTTTTCCAAGATTTAAAAATTTGAATTTTTTTTTACGAAATTTCAAAAAAAGGTCAGTTTTTTTTCCCAAAAAAAATGTTTTTTTAATTTTTTTCTACAAAATTCTGGAAAATATTTTAATTTAAATAATCCAGAATTCTGAATTTAAAAAGGTTATAAAAAAGGTCATATTTTTTTTTGAAAAAAAAAGGTTTTTTTTAATTTTTTCTACAAAATTCTGGAAAATATATAAAAAAATTCAGATTTTTAGAAAATATGAAAAAAAAATATTCCTGAATTTTATAAAATCTTTTTCAAAATTTGAAAAAAAATAATTTTTTTACGAAATTTTTAAAAAAAGGTCAATATTTTTTTTAAATTTCGTAATAAAAAAAAATTCAAGTTTTTAAATCTTGGAAAAGATTTTATAAAAATTCTGGAATATAGTTTTTTTTTTTCTAATTTTAAAATCTGAATTTTTATATATTTATTTTTCCAGATTTTTAAAAATTAAAATATTTTCCAGAATTTTGTAAGAAAAAATTTTAAAAAAACTTTTTTTTTCGAAAAAAAAAAATCTGACCTTTTTTAAAAAAATAAATTTTTTTAATTTTGAAAATGATTTTATAAAAAATCTGGAATATTTTTTTCTTCATATTTTATAAAAAATATGAATTTTTTATATTTTTGGCTTAAAAAAAATCAGGTGTTAATCATTCACCATAGGCTACAATGAACCTACATGATCCAATGGTTTCTATTTGAAAAATAGATCAAACAGTTAAAATGTAACGGATAGGACCAAAAGAGGTAATGGCAAAGGACATAAGGGACCAAATTGAGACACTTTATAGTTAAGGGACCAAAGTGAAATCCGAAAATAAGTTAAGGGACCGAAGCATGTATTAAGCCTTTGAACAACTATTTGGTTGACAACTTATGTGACAATCATAATTTACAAAGAAAAAGTAGGTATTTGCACGAAAACCAAAACAATAGAGATAAAGTAAAAAATAATGTGAGTATGAGAGAAAATTGTCACAAAAGTTGTCAAAAAATGAATGTTCAAATATCTTTTCTCTTTTTTGTTTATATTTTGAGACTAGAGGAAATACTTGGCTACAATTCTATGATAACTTTTTAATTATATTGTTTCCGGTGGCGGAGCCCTTCATAAGTTGGGCTGGGCAACGGTTCACCCAGAAAAATTTTAAAATTGACAGCTCTAAAGTCCATTTTACGAGATTATTAACAATTTTGCGACAGTTAGTTTTCGCCAAATCCAAATCCCTACAAAGTGGTGTAGTGACACAACCAAAAATATATTAAAAAATAAAAAATCATAGGTCCTTTTTGCGAGATTTTAAACAAATTTTTAACGGTTTTAATTTTCAGCGGTTTCTAAAATGACATAAGAGATTTTTGGCATGCTAACACTTGAATGGTTAGTGGAGGTTTAGAGACATTCTAAAAAATTCCTCCAATTAACTTTTATACTATAAAAAAATCTGTTTCATAATTTATAACAGCCGTAAAATATGTAACTCATTCATTTAAAGTACTCACTTGGACATTTTAGTCAAGCTCCATCGCTACAACTTTGTGTTTAATGTTTATTACAATTTTAATTTTATGTTTATATATTATAGTTTGTTGTAGTGGTCTACCTAACTTTTTTTTAGCACCGCCAACGATTGTTTTTGAAACATTTATAAACAAACGTTATATGTTTGATTAAGGCATTTTTATATATAATCATGTATTGTTATTAATTATAGGGTGCGTCTAATATGGACCTCTCAAAAATGGTCTAAAGATGGACAATGTTATTTCTAGTAAGGGGTTTAATAAAAATTTTATCTCTATAAATATATTAAATTTTGTTTTTAGTCCTCATAAGAAAAGTGACATGTGTACGTCCCATTTAACTCATTTTGTATTGAGGGATTTTTTATAATGTTATAAGCGTGTATGCAAAAATCACTCAAAGCACAGTCCCACACAACAAAGCTCATCTTGCTCCTCCTCCTCCTCCTCCTCTCTCTCTCTCTAAACCAAATATTTAGAGATATACGTACAACAAGTCAAGTATTATTCATAAAACAAATCAAGGGTCAAGAGGAATGCAAGCAACAACGCAAGCGTTACTCATGCAATAAACCAAGTGTTGAGTAATGCATGCAACAAGATAAGTGTTACCCATACAATAAACCAAGTGTCATGACTCATGAGGAATACATGCAACATACCAAGTGTCAATAGGAATACATGCAACAATCCAAGTGTTACTCATGCAATAACTCAAATGTCATAAGGAATGCATAAAACAACATGATTGTTATCCATGCAGTAAACCAAGTGTCAAAAAGGTTACATACAACAAGACAAATGTTATTCATGCAATAATCCGAGTGTCAAGAGTAATGCATGAAACAAGCTAAGTATTAGCTATGCAATAAACCAAGTGTCATGACTTATTAGGAATATATATGCAACAAGTCAACTGTTATGCATGCAATAACCTAAGTGTTATGACTCATGACAAATGCATGCAGCAAGTCAAGTGTTATTCATGCTAGATCGGAGAAGGAAATGAAGGAGGTTGAGTGATGGATGACCAGATTTCTTAAACGCATAATTGGATTTAGCATAGACGATAACACAAGATGACTCAAATAGTTGTGGATGCAAGGTTCATTGGTTCCTCAAAGGATTTTCATGTAAAGGCTTGTTGTAAAAACTCATAATCAGGCCCGACCTTGGGGGTGTAAATAGCTCAACTGAGACGGGCCTCCAAAAGGTATATGTCTCACAAAAATATTTATAGCCCAATACATACCCCCACTCAAATAAATAAAAAAACATATGTTCATTCTTTTTCTTTCTTCAGCCGCGCTCCGCCACACACACTGTTAACTACCACCAATCCAACTTTTATCTGTCATCTAGACCCTAGTTCTTCTTTCTGGACATAAATATGATGTTATCAAACCACCCCTAATTTGTATAATCACTTAATTAGTTAATTTGAAAAGTTATTTCATTGAAAGAATCACAACAGTCATTTCTTTTTTGCATAAACCATCCATTTTCCCCTTTCCCACAACGGATGGGTGACAAATACAAACGACACCGTTAGGTAAATTTTACCTCTCTTTCATTAATTGTATTATTTCGTTTCATGGTTAGAAGTTCTTCTGATTCTGATTTCTTTTTAATGAAACTTAGCTACACGAATTTTGTTATATGCTGCTTATTAGTAATTACTTTTTAAAATTTCAGTGTACAATTGCTAATTTTGCTGAATGTTGCAAATATATGGTTCTAATATATGTTGAATGTTGAATTTCAAATTTTTTGTTATTTGTTATATGTTAATGTGAAATGTTACAAAAAAATCGTGTATGTTGCTAGTTACTAATTATATCTTAATTGTTTATCTGCTCAACCTCAACATTATATATCTATGTGGTTCAACTTCAATGTTCTGGAATTACTCAAGAACAGTCAGATATTTTAGGTTATACATTTTTTTTTCAATCTTTCTATACGCCTCCTAAGATTAGAAAGTTTGTGTCTGGTGCTGAGAAGCATACGAAAAATAAAAGAGTTGCTGAGTTAATTCAATCCCAAATAGGACCTCTTGATAAATTTATTATAAAAGAACCACAAATTCATATTGATGATAATGTTGATGTTCGAAATGTAATTCTTGAAAATGTGGTTACTACTGAAAATATAGAGGATATTGCTCATGTTGATACTACTAAAAATGATAATTTAGATGATATTGTTGTTGAAACTGCTAATGTTGTTGAAACTGCTAATGTTGTTGGTGAAGATGTTGATGATAACGAAGATGATAATCAAAATGTTGATAATGTTAATGACATTCACATTAGTGTAAGTATATTTGATCCAAAAAATTGGGATTCTCTCGAGTCTAAAATGATTGAGTTGTTAGCTACAAAAGGCCCTAAAAATGATTTAATTGTTAGTTGCAAAGGCCCTAAAATGATTGAGTCTAAAATGATTGCATTTTTATTTTACTACGAGAGTTTAGCCTCTTATTTTATAGAAATGGCATTCTCATAATATACACCAATGAATAATTCATCGGCATTCAATGGCTCTTCTTTTATTTATTTTTATTTTTTTCATTTGGTACAAGTATCTAATTTGAAACTTTAAGCTTTTAAGTAAAATTTCTTGATTCTTTCAATGTGTCAATGTGTATGAATGCTCTGTTATTTATCAATGTGTCAGTTTTATTATTAGTTTTTGATTGAAGTCGTATTCATCTTCTTTTTCTGAATGACAAACATTAGTGATTAGTTATTCAAAAAAAGAAAACATTAGTGATTAGTTTTTGGATTATTTTTTCTTAATCATTTACTCCTATTGCTATGTACTCAAAATGAAACCCAATTGAGATTTATTTTTTTGAAGAAGTTAAACTAACCCACTAAAATTGATACTTCAAGATTTCAAGTCAACATCACCAAACCAACCAAACCAATCCTATTGAGGTTTTAAACATCTTTAATCCAATGTACTTTGTTTAAAGATTTTAATCACACAAAAATATCATTTATTTTTTGTGTAAGTACTCTTGAAAGATATATTAAAGCAATTTTCATTTCAATATTCCATGGCTATTAAGTTATTTTGCGGTTTTTATTAAACATATGCATTTACGGGTCTATAGAGAAGTATTTTATAATTTATGACTCAATAAAATATACTGTCACCTGATAGGGTCTTATGGTGGTGTTAGTTATGTGACTTTGGTGGTGAGTGTGAGGTTTTTGTTCATCTTGGGTTGTCCTATCCTCCAGGTGTTTCTTTCTCTTTCTTTCTTTCAAGGTGGAGTTTAAACTTTCTCGAATGTTTTTTTCCCTTCTGGCCGATGATGTCGCTCTTGTAATGACATTCAGGATGCTTGTTTTTACGTGTCATGTTCTTCTAGTACTTGGTGTTATTTTGTTTTGTTTTGAGACACTGGCTTTGTACTTATTCAGTAGTTGTTGTTGTTATTATTATTATTATTATTATTATTATTATTATTATTATTATTATTATTATTATTATTATTATTATTATTATTATTATGATGATGATGATGTTTGTCATTAGAAAAAAACATATTTTAATTACTAAGTATTCAAAAAATTTCTTTTCACCGGATATTTTAACTCACTCAGGTTTTCCTACACTACCTAATTATTTACTAGCACCCATGATTTGTTTTTTCATTAGATATCTGAATTCATCTTGGTTTTCCCTATAGTACCTAACTATTTACTAGCACCTTTGATTTACCTTTTCATTGGATATCTTAACTCACCCATATTTGTCTTGCAGTACTTAACATTTCTTATACATATACACAGGTGTAAGACATAATAACTTATATCTAATTTAATTTTTATATGATTAAACACAAATTACAGTTATTGATCAATCATTATCAGTTTGATTATACAAATAGGACCTGAATTCAAACTAAATATTATTTTTTATTTTTTTTTGGATACAAGAGTGAAGGAAAAAAAAAAACAAAATAGAAACTAGGCTCTCAGGTACAAAGTCCCGGAAGTGTCAGTCTTCAAGTAAGGGCGAAGATCATCAGGAGGCTGAGTGTGAATCAAAAGTCCGTCGTCTAAGCTGGCTCCAAGCTTGGCAAAATAATCAGCACACTAGTTACCTTCGCGGAGAGTGTGATTGAGAGAAAAGTTCACCGTGGCAAGTAAGTCTTTGATATCTTGAATGAGAACAGCATGAACGTGGAACTTTGAGAAGTTGTCAGTAATAAGATTGATGGAAAGGAGAGAGTTCGAGTAGACAGCCATCTCCGTGATGCCCATGTCCTTTGCAATGGAGATTCCATGGAAAATGGCAGTCAGTTCCGCAAGTAAAATATCAGAGGAGAACTGAATTAATCCCGAAAAACCTGTCAGATACAAACCACCTCTGTTGCGGATTAAGCCACTGAAACCTGCTCGAGTCGGAGAACCAATACAACTCCCATCGACGTTGATGATAGCGCAACTGAAGTTGTTGTTGTTCCATCGAACAAGTCTATCTGAAGCGGGAGCTGACCCTGGCTGATGGAAACAAAAATTGATGTCTGCTACTGAAGCGTTGATTTTATATGCCAGCCTTTGGAGTGTGATAGTTTCATTGTTCAAACACAAAGCGTTGCGGCTCCGCCAAATCCACCAAATACCTGCTGCGAACAGACTTGCAAGGTTGACTTTTAACCCATCCTTTATCCATTCCTCGACATTGGTAGAAAATAAAAAGAATTTTCTGTAAACCTAATGTGCTGCCATATATTATTTGAGAAGCTAAAGTCTCAGATACAATGGAAAATGGTTTCTTCAAAATCTCCACAATGAGGACAAGTTGCTGAAGGGGTAATCTTTCTGTGATGAAGGAGAGACAAAGTGGGTATTGAATTGTGACACATCAGCCATATGAAGAATTTGAATTTTTCCGGAATTCTTTGCCTCCAAATCCAAGACCAAGAATGGGTTTCGATAATTGTTTCATTGAGAGAGAGTAGCCATTGATAGCCACTTTTGGTGGAATAGACTCCGTTTTTGTTATGGGGCCAAATGAAATTATCATCAATGGTGTCGTTGAATCTATAGTTAGTATTGTTGATAAAATCTGACACTGCTTGAGGTAGGGAGGACAACATAAGTGACCACTGATCATTAGAGGTAACATCCTTAACCGTAAGTTGCAAGTCATGAATGTCAATGATGGGGACAAAGGATCCAAGGGGATCTAAATCACTCCAAGAGCTGAACCAAAAGGAAGAAGAACCGGATCCGGGGCGCCACGAATAACCTTTGAAAAGAACATTTTTAGCCCGGATGATGGAAAACCAAGTGGGGGAGCTGCTGCTTCTGGTGGCGGCATTGAGGAGATTTGTACGTGATAAGTATGTGGCAGAAAATATAGACACCCAAAGTTTGTTGTTGTTATGATATAAATCCCAAATCAACTTTCCCAAAAGACAAGTATTAGCCTCTCTAGCTTTTCTTATACCAAGACCCCCAAGATGCCTAGGCTTGGCAATTTTATTCCAACCCACTAAATGAACTCCCTTTTCATTGGCGCCTTTCCAAATGAAGTTACGAGTTGTTTGGTCTATAGCAGCACAAATGCTTTGGGGAAGCCAGCTTATTTGCATATAATAAGTTGGAATTGAAGAAGGGACCGATGATGCAAGAGCCAGCCGACCGGGTTTATTAAGAAGCTTATTTTTCCAAGAGGCAAGCCTAGTCTGCATCTTCTCAATAATGAATAGGAAGTCGCTCCTCTTCGGTCTTCCTTTGAGGATAGAGAAACCTAAATATTTATCAAGGGGAGTAGTGTTACGAATACCTGATACGGAGGTTAGGTTGTTGATCTTGTGATGCGGAACACCTGAAGAGTAGAACGCTCTTGACTTGGAGAGATTTGTTTTAAGGCCCGAAGCTTGGCTGAATTTGTCAAATAGATCCTTTGTAACACCCCAATTTCCCGTCTTAAAAATTTCATTAAATAAACACATAGATCAGAGTACTTCACAAAAGGAGTGTCACATTCATCACAATAAAAATTCTTTAAAAACGAATGAATATTAGTTTATCCTTCGCAAAACATTCAATTATAAGCAGCGGAAATCATAATTCAAATCCTTCATAAAGGTCTTGGCTTAAAAGCCATCAAACGTCTCAAAAACATTAATGTTTCAACATCACTAAGTCTTAAAGTTAACATTTATTGAAAACATGATACATAAGGAATAGACTCTATGCAAAAGACCCCATCCCGTTACGTATCAGAGCAACCCTACTTCACACAGACTCCTCGCATCATCGCATCTAAGACTGGGTACCTGCACTTGCCCACAAGGCGGCAATTCCAACAGAAGGGATGAGATTCACAACAATAATATTAATATATAAATCAAATGTCAAGATTAACAGTCATACATCCGACTCATAAACATATATATTTTATCACATCATATCATCGGTATAAACATCATCATAAGCAACATCACAAACATACATCAACATCTCAAACATCATCTCATATATGTCATAATTGACTCGACTATATGCAACACCTAACGTCTCAACATCATGCATGTGGTACCATATGATTATAGCATTAATATGCTTCACCGTCGCTTTGAGCAAATGCTCCACCGTCGCTTTGAGCATAAAGCTCCACCGTCTCATAGTATGCAAATGCATGGACTCGTCACTTAACAACTTAATACACCATCTCAAACGTCATTTACAAATTATAGACTGACACATGCAGTTATAATATTACATGGCAGAACATCAACTCATTATACATACTCATTGCAACACATAGCATCATCTTATTCAAATAGCATCGTACTCATACATCACTTATATTTAACAACACATCATATTTCTCAATGGCCTCATAGAACCATCAGCATTCATCTTTACATAACTCATCTAAGGGTATAAAACAGCACTAACTCTACCCAAAGGGTTCCTCTAAACGTCCTATACGAACAGCTTGCAAAACAACAAAACATGACAACGGTCAACTAACTCGCCACGGCGAGTAGATCTGCTCGCCACAGGCGAGTACTCACATCAGCTCACTCGCCAAAGGCAAGTTGGGGGCGAGCTAGAGGCGAGCAATCCTGGGTGCTCTCGGCCTTTTTGACATTTTTCACCAAAAATCCTCATTTTTAAGCTCTCTAAATCCAATTTGACCAAACCAACTTCACAGGTCATCTCTATAAATATAAGGGCACTCAAAACCATCATCATTTGGGCCAAATTCCTAAACTTTAAGGGACAAGCTCGCCACGGCGAGCTATGCTGCTCGCCTCGCGAGCAACAAAGGGGTACTCGCCACGGCGAGTGGTCACTCGCCACAGGCGAGCGATCTCAGAACCCACACGGGTTCAGACCAAAACTCACCAAAACATCTCCAATCTCTCCAATTAAACCTTTAATTTATCAGCGATGTTGTCCTAGGGGATAATCTAGGTTCTGTATCAGGTTTCTACAGCCTTACAACTCAATCTCTCATCAATTCATCATAATTCGTCACAACCCTAATTCTCAAAACTCCTCTCAATTCTTCCCAATCTCTAAGCTAATCAATAACAGATGATTTAACATTAAAATTACTGAAGTTAGGCTCACCCTTACCTGGAAAATTGTGCAGAATTGGCACCTAGCTTCTCTTCTCTCTTGAACCGTTCTTCTTCTCTTTTCCAAAGTCTGTAACGCGTTCTAAAAAAAGTTTCCTCTCTTAACCTACTTCTCTTTTATACCACCTCTCAACTTAATTAATTCTACCTCAACCCTCACAACTCTTCTTATTTATAAATATAACCCCCATCTCTTAAAATTCTATTTTTCCAACAAATCTCTATATTTATCAAATAAATATCCATATAAACATCACTTATATTATTTTATTAAACAATAAAATAATAACACGTCACACGTCACCAACACGTCACAAATACGTCACAAAAATCATCAAAATCCATATAATATATAAACATATACCATATCATCTAATAAAATAATTAAATAATTAGAGAGGGCGTTACATCCTTTATAAATCTGAGTTGAGATTTCCTTGCTTTAGTGAAAAGTAGCACGTCATCCGCGAAGAGAAGGTGGGAAATGTGCGGGCTGGTGGCGGACTATCGGATAGGGTCCCAATGCTCTTGAAGGACGACATTATTGATGGCAAGAGAAAGTTTTTCCATACAAAGGATGAAGAGGTAAGGAGACAACAGATCACCTTGTCTAAGACCATGTGTGTGTTTGAAAGGAGGAAATTTGTTTTCGTTCCAAAGCACAGAAAAAGTTGAAGAAGTGACACAATGCATGATGAGCTTAATAGTGGCGTTTGGGAAGCCAAAATCATGGAGACATGATCTAAGAAACTCCCATTTGACATTATCAAAAGCTTTCTCAAGATCAAGTTCGAAAGTAACATATCCTTTTTTCCTTTTGGATCTCCGCATGAAATGGACAATTTCCTGCAAAACAATAGAGTTTTCATAAGTGCCCCTACCTTGCAGAAAACTGCTTTGGTAGGGACCAATAATAGTATCAAGGATCGTCCTAAGGCGGTGGAGAAGGAATTTGGTGATGATTTTGTAGGTTATGTTGGAAAGGCTTATGGGACAGAAATCTTTGTAGGTTTGGGGAGGGTCAATTTTTGGTATAAGAGCTATGAGAGTATCTGATATGTTAGGGTCGAAGAAACCTGTTTGAAAAGCTGATAAGACAAGCTGGAAAATGTCATCACCAACAATATGCCAATATTCTTTGAAAAAAATGCAATGGAAACCATCTGGGCCTGGTGGCTTATAAGGTTTCATGGAGTTGAGGGTTGTAGTTACTTCATCTTTAATGACGGGTCTAGTGAGGGTATGTATGGCATCATCTTCGATGGTGGGGTGAGGACCAAAAGTGAAGTGAGTGTTTTGGTGATGATGATTGCTGCAAAAGAGTTCCTTGAAAAATCTTTGGGCTTCTTCTTGGAGGGTGATGATGTCAAAGGACCAGATACCATTAGGGAGCTTGAGCCTATGAATTTTGTTTCCTTTTCTCCTAATGATGGTTTGTGCATGAAAAAAGGAGCTATTTTTGTTGCCAAATTTAACACATTTTTCCCTTGATTTCTGATACCAAAGCATTTCTTCTTGAAAGAGAATATGATTAAGTTCTTGTTAGAGTTGTTTTTCTAGAAGAGAGTGTCTGAGAGAGTCAACCCTTTCCAAGTATTTGTCAATGCCTTGAAGACAGTTTTCAATATGCTTTTTCCTTTGAAAAATATTGCCGAAAACATCATGGTTAAAAGATATGGAGTTTTCTCTTACCTTGTTAAGTGCAACGGTTGTGTTGTGATTAGAAGAATTCCAAGCTCTAGTAACCAAATCTGCATAATCTTCATGATCAATCCAGGCTGCCTCAAAACGAAAAGGTCTTGGTCCCCTAGCAAGGGGAAGGCCACCAAAACGAGGAGGAGGGGATTATGATCAGAGTTTAATCTGTAAAGAACTTCCACAAAGGCTTCCGGGAAGGAAAGCCTCCAATTAATATTTGCAATTCCTCTATCAAGTTTTTTTGAGAGAATACGGAGACCATTGTGATTGCGGTGCCACGAAAAACGACCACCTATTGTTGTAAGGTCCAAAAGGTCGCAATCGTTCATGAAACTGGAGAAAAGGGCTGCTCTGGTATGATTGAAAATCTCGCCTCTTTGATCACTAGGAAGAATGGTTTCATTAAAACCCCCAATCAAAATCCAGGGGATGGTTATGGCGCTGTTGAGATTAATGAGGTAGTTCCAAAAGGGGGTTCTCATGGTGGCATTAGGGCTAGCGTATACACAGGTGCAGGTAGTTGTTGCATTTCCAAGGCTGATTGTGAAGGTTATGGAATATTGGTTGGAAGCAGTAATGAGGGAAGTAGTGTTGTTTGCTACGTGCTTGAGGAGCCACATGCCTCCTGAGTGGCCATTTGCTTTGATGATGTGTACAGGGACATAGCCATTATTGGTCAAGAAAGTGGAAAGTCTACCAAAAGGTACATGTGTTTCAAGGATGGCAAGAAAAGAGGGTTTGTATCTTCCTATCATTTCTTTCAGTTGTCTTCTAGCTTTACTGTTATGAGCCCCTTTTATGTTCCAAGAGAGGATGGTTGTGTCAAAAAGAGCTTCTATTAAAAAAATGGGGCGATTGGAGGACAGAAGGGAGAAGCTAGGAAACCATGTCCATTTCCCTTGGGTTAGAGATATCATGAGCATCATCATTGTACTCTAAGATGTCTTCAGTGTCATCTTGCATTGTGAATTGAAAGGTTTGAGTAAGAATGGTAGTGTCTTTGACCAGCGTGAAAGCTTGTTGGGCCGTAGGAGGGATGTTTCTAGAATTAGGATTGGTTTTGAGTGTAAGGGCATTTTGGTCAGGGGAAGTATGTAAATGATTGGTCACGTGATTAAGGTTTTTTGGGTCAGTTTCGACAACATGAGAAGCTGACATGTCCTTAGAGTTGTGATTGGATACAGGTTCAAAAATAGTCCAAGGCATGGAATCTTTGGAAAGTAAGGGTGTTAAGATTGGCTCGAAGATGTCCTCCTGCCTGCGTCTTTTGGAGTCCGAACTTCTGATAGGTCCACGTGTGGCTTCTTGGGTTTTCTGCCATGGAGGGAGCTTTTTATTGGTTGGGGCATGTTTGACTTGTTGGGTCAAAGAGTTTAGAATGTTGAATCTGTTGGTTTATGGGGTAACGATTTTTGAGGAATTTAAGGAGAATTGATTGGGAGCTTTCTTTCTCCTAGAAACTACCAGCCAATCACCGTGCAAGGCTTGATTTTCTTCTGTACTGGTCACAACTTTTCCTATTTCGGCCGTTTTCCATTAATGCTAGCATTCAATGAGTTTCTGTTATGGGTCACTGGAATTAATTGCAAATGATTGGGATCCAGGTTTGTTTGGGTCGGAGCTGGAGGCGGCTGGGTCGGCTTGGGGTTGTTTGACTGGTTGTTGCCAGTGGTGGTGTGGTGGTTGTGTTGTGTCGGATCAGCAATATGGGGTTTAGTTCCGCAATTTCTCCCAAGGTGACCGTAGCATCCACAATTGGTGCAGATTAGATGTAAACCTTCGTATTGAACCTTGTACCAATGACCATTTACCCATATCTTTCTCACCACCGGAACAGTAAGATCGATTTCAACACAGACCCTGGCGAGTTTTCCTCTTTCCACTCTTAGGGTGTTAATGTCTACCTTGATGGGCCGGCCTAGTGCAAACGCCATAGCAAGCAAGAAACTTTCATCATAATAAACAAGGTTCAAACCAGGGAAACGTACCCAGACTACCGTTCGGTCGATCTTGGCATTTGGTGAAGTGAATTTTGGTGTCCAGTGAGTGACAGCTAAACAGTGATCAAAGATTAACCATGGTCCCCCAGTGATGACTTTCACTTTATCCGCTGCTTGGTCGAATTTCACCATAAAAAAAATGTTGTCGTTGTCCATGATATCAAACCCTCCTTGAAGCTTCCAAATTTTTTGAAGACGTTCCTTCATAGTGTTGTAGCCAAGGATTTTCCCCAGCAATTTGACAACTACAACATCTTTTCAAGGTGTGCACAAGTCTTGGAAAACTTTGGGGTCAAGATGGATTTTTGGGAGAAGGCAGCTCCCATCCTCCAATTCAATTTGAACAAGATTCTTCTTGATCATATCTTCTTTTTAACGGATTGGAATTTCTTGGGTAGATTCTAGCAATTTGTCTCTAAAGAATGGCTTTTGGGATGAGGACGTGTTAGGATCGGGTGTCTTGTTTGGTTGTTTCATGTTGGTATCTGTTGGTGTAAGCCCTAGAGGCCAATAGTTTATGTTGAACTTATCTTATGTATCATGACTTTTATTATTGAATAATATATGGCACTCTTTAATATATTTATATAATGTTAATAAAGTCCTTAGAATAGATACTTCATGTAATAATACATTAAGTGTGACTTAATCATGAGATTACATTATCATAAAGAATGTTATTCTTAAATGTATCCGTAGTCAAAGCTTTAATATGAATAAAGGATAATAATAAAGCGTCAAGACTGTTATGTATGTAGACCGATGACCGCATCTCATGGGTCATAGATATGAGATATTAAGTCTATACATAGGTATAAATATTATGAGTAATATTTATATTGGATTGACCCACAGTGAGAATACTACATAGTAAGTTATGAGATTGTCATAAGATATTATCACAATGATAATAGTGTATATCGCTCTTAGACCTGAAACCACTATGATCCCTACATGTGGACTCAAGTGATTTGTTGCCATTCTAACGTTGTCTGTAAAAGGATAACCATATCGTTGGTTGATGGGTATTTGATGAATCATGTTGAGGGACATGAGTGTCCTAGATGGGATTTGTCCCTCCTCATAAACAGGAGATATATCTTTAGGCCTCTTGATGAAATATGACTGTAAAACTGTATGGCCATGCCGAACTAAGTCAATATAAGATATTGGACTTATTCATTATTCAGTATATTTCGGAATCAAGAAACATAAGCATTGATCTATACAAGGGTGACAATATCTATGCCTTGGGATCAATAAAGATATCGAGACAAAGGAGTAATTGTACACACAAGTATTATCATGGAAATGTTTCGTTAGATCACATGACATTCTTGTCACTTGGGTAGCAATGATGTGTTGCTAGATACCGCTCATTGTTTATAGTATTAAATATTAGATTTAATATTATTGCCAACGTGACTAGAACCTATAGGGTCACACACAAAGAACAGTCAAAAGAGAAATATATAAGTATGACTTATATAAGGGGTGCATTTAGTAAATAACGCTAATTAGTTAGCAGAATTACTAAACTCGTATTGGGCTTACTGAAGTTCAATAGTGACTTCTGACTTGCAGAGCACACTAGAAGTTCTATAAATAGAACCCTAGTGCTGAAGTTTTTGTTACACGTTTTTTGAGCAACCCTACTTCTCTGAAACTTCTGATTCCTTGGCTAGCACCGAGATTTGGAGGAGCACTGTTCGTGTGGACTTGCTAGAGGCTTTGCTGCTTGCTGCTTGCTTTGCTGTGATCGTGATTCCAGTTCCAGTTCCACACTTTCGAGGTAACAATCGAATCACTGATTTATGTGTAACTCGTAATGATCCAAGGAAAGAAAATCGAAAATTTTATCCGTTGCTTTATTCTGTTATAATTCGATTTTCCTTTAGTATCACCATGGGCAGAGAACACAAAGTCAGAGCTCATGATGGTATCTCCAATTGTAATTTTCTTTTCTTTTACTTAAATATTATTTACTCAACTTTCTTAACATTAATTTCCATATTACTACAATAAAAAGTCATAAGCCTTATATAAACAATCCTTTTAATCCAATTCTATGTTAGTCTTTGAATCATATATACAAAATCATATATCTTAAATGTTCTTTTTTGTTAATCATCCACACATCTTTATTCATCAGTTAAACAAAATCATATGATCACATTTCATTATAGTCTTAACTCAAGTCCCTGATTAAGTTTCTAGGATTCCCTTACACTTCACATATCATTTGATAAGCATGGCTTTAGAAAATTCATGATTAAGCAATCGGATTAAGGAAATATCATTTAACAACTATCATATATAGTACACTATAGTATTAACATTGAAATAAGCAAAAGATTTCATGCACAACTTGAATAAGTAGATGTAATATGTAACACCCTCAAACCCCACATACAATATTTAATATTAAAATCAACAGAAATTTATTGAACTTCAAGGTGTTACGTCATCATTAATTGAAAACAGTCATAAATCAATATAATCATAAACAATCACAGCCGAAATAACATCTCAGACATCATCAGTCATAGTCTCCAAAATCTCAAATACATCTCATAAAGGACTCAGAGTTCCTCAAACATAAAATCCATAAAATAAATAAGACTCCCAACATCCTAATCATAGCATGAATGGACTTAGAAAACAGATACATCTCATTTGTGAATATGATTTGAGTCTCAATTCACAACATATCAGAATAAATTTGTTTTAGGACTTAGAAAATAGACCGAATGGTTTCTCAAATTTTATTGAATGGACGAAAATTGAAATACACACTTTGATCAATACATTGGGTCTTATTTGAACACTCACAACAGTTGCAACTAACTGAAAATAGAAAACTAACTCTTAGTAACAAACAACTAACTATAACAAGCTGAATTAATATCACAATACAACAATTACAAACAAACTGAATTCATGAACAAGAGAATTTGATGCTGTAAATTTTCTTCCCATGTCAAATTTCCACACGCCAAAGGTCCTGCAATTTTTTCAAATGATGAATGTCCTGGTTCAAAATATAAAGGTTTAATAGTTAAATAATAAAACATTCCTTAAAAAGCTTAATTAATAAACTTACAATTAATTTGCATATGTATTCAATGTGTTACCTCATAAATTGATAAATACGACAATTCAAGTGTTTTCATATTTTTCCAAACAAAAAAAGTGTTTTCATACTTATTAATTGACGTGATAACCTATCACTAGATAAATGTGTACAATAATTGTACATTGATAAAATATTAGAGTTAAATTCTTCCTTAAATTAGTTGAACTTTTTTTATTAAATTTTCAAACTAAAATTCATTATGATTGAATCCTTGAACTTGCAAAAAAATGTTTGAATTTTTTCTTTTTGAGGGATGTATGACTTTTTTTTTACAATAAAAAAAATGTAAAGTTGAATATTTCTTAATTCCTTAATATCTTTTATGATTTTAAGTTTATTCAAAAACAATTTTTTAGAGGCAAATTTGCAATAGTCAGTTTGTTTGTAAGAATGAGATTCGTTAGTAACACACAAGTCAAAAACTTTTATTGAAAAAACACAAATCAAAATAGATTTTTTTTTTTTTTTGAAAGAACACAAAGCAAAACTTAGATATTGCTAATTCTTTGACGACTCGTTTCAAAAACATTATAATCATTAATCTTTTTAAGTTCAAACATTTTTTAAAATTCGAAACATCTAAAATATAGGCCAATCCTATGTTGAGATAAGTGGTCTCTTAAATAAATTGAGATAAATCTTGCAATATTCATAAGTTACTTTTAATTATTGGATCTTTAAGTCCTACCATTGAACCATATGCCATAATGAGACTTATTAATCCAATGATAAAAATCACACTTGAGCATGGGGCAAAACTATTTAATCGTGCACATTAGACAAGTCTCAAAATATATATAGGAGAGAAAAATAAAATGCAATCATTGTGTCTTGATATACCTCTTGGCCGTATCAAGTGTTGCTATAAGACTGATTTTGAGCACTTAGTGTCTGACTTCTTTGAGGACTATTGTTTGCATTAGGAGGAGGACCCGAATAGCTCATACTTTGCATTTGGGTTGTGATAGGAGAATCTGTATTTCTCGAATTATTTGCATCAGGAGGAGGAGGATCCGAATAGCCCATATCGTTATTTTTAATTGTACTCATTTTTGTATGTTAATGCAAATATTAGGTTCAAGCAAAATGTGCTAGATAATAATAATGTATTTTTTTCTATGTCTTTGATTGGGTATATCTGATTCAATCTGGTATTTATAGACATTGTGATCCTGGCTGCAATATACAAGAAATGTACCATGTATTTCATAGTAAGTTTAAGCCATATTCATTTATTAGTGTTAAATTGCAATTAGTTTCAAAAAACAAAATAAATTGCAATTGGTTTGTTCATGTAACAGAGTGTAGTTGATGCCTTGATGGTTGAATGACATGAGCTGACTCAAAATTATTTAAATTGTTAGTGTTAAATTACAATTTTACCCTTCATTAAGAAAATAAATTGGAGAAGGCAAGGTTATTATTTTTTTTAAAAATCGGTATCCAATCCAAGGTTATTATTTGTTCGAGAAGGCAAGGTTATTATTAACAACGACGATGCAACTATTACCATTTTATAATTATCTCCGGTGAAATTTGAACTTTATTACGAAGTTAAGTTCTTACTAGGGATACCTCTCGAACAAATTGCAGTTTAATCCTTCAGCTCATCAACCTAGTTCGTAATATAATTTATTTTTTTGGCGAAAATACGCGGGAAATTATCTATTTTGTTCATAAGGAATTTCTCTCCCAGTTTTAACTTTGTTTATCGATTACAAGTTAGTCATTTTGAAATGTTCAAATTTTAATCAATAAAAAAAAGGGAAAAGATTGGAGAGAGATTGGAAAAGAATACCCAATTTCGATACAATATTCATGGATTTTCACTCTTTATTGTTGAAAAATGTTAGTGATTAGTTCCTAAAAAAAAACTTAGTTGGGATATAATAATATTGGACCACCAATAGAATAGTTTTTAACGGTTCAACTCAAATCCGCTAAAAAAAAAAAAAATAATTCAACTCATTTAGATAGAAACCTATCCTCGTGAGCTTAGTTCAGTTGGTAGGGATATTGAATATTATATATAAGAGTTGGGGTTCGAACTCCACATACACCACTTCTCCATAATTAAATTGTGTAAATTCTAACCATTAGGCTACGTGACTCAAAAAAAAAAAAAACCCCTAAAAAAGAAATTCATATAGATAGATATTTCCAGCATTTTACTTTGGGATCTTTATATAATGCAAGAAAAAGTACGGAAATAGATTTTTTCTTTGTGTAATTTATACCTTCTCTATTTTATTAAATAAGTGATTTTTATATAGAATAAGGTTTTATTTCTTCGTAATTTTGTCGTCTAAGTGTGGTGATGTGTTTGACCTAACTCAAAACTACATTTAAACATAATTTGATTGTATATTTTTTTATAAGATTTAACTCACCTGACAATGAGGATATTGTCGGTCTTAACACTTTCTTCTTTCTTCTAAGTTTTAACCCAAATATCGGTTGTGCTCAAGATTTAGCTGATATATGTCATTTCATATACGGACAAAAAAAGAATATGACATCTCTTCCCATTTTCTCAATATTATAAAAGGCACAATTTTATATAAATATCAAAAGTCCACCTTTAACTCTGTTTTCAGAAGAATGGCCAATATGATAGAGTTATTTCATTCAACTGCGTGTAACAAAAGATTTTCAAAGAAGAATTGGGGTTAACAATTTCTCAGTTCCCCTCAAAACAATTTCGAAGTTAGTTTATGAATTGATTTTGCCGATGAGAAATTTGACCATGTCGCTACCGTGCTGAGATAAAGGCGTGTAAGAAGCTCAGATTGTAAAATTCATGTTATGTTCTGAGGAACATATATTAATTGGTTCCTCTAAGGATTTTCATGGAAGGATTTGTTGTAGGAATATTTCATTGGCATATCGTGGCTGTTCTTCATTTGGTACGAGTATCTAATTTAAAACTTAAACAATTAAATTAAATGGTCATGTAGACCTATGCTTCCAGAGCAATAGTTAAGCATATCATAAAAGAAAATTATTATCGTAAAAGGACGGAGTAGTATACTAAAAAAGGAAATTATTATCATAAAAGGAAACGATTTTAACATTTTATGGATTAATTACACAATTTTTAATGCAATAAATACTATATAATTTTTCTTTTTAGTATCTTAACCAGTGGCCGGAGACACCGGTTAACATTTTCCTAAGTTAAATTTTCTAGAGTAAATTACAATCTCCTCTCCTCAAAGATATTTGAATTACACCCCCCTCCCCTCTTATGTTAATATATACACTCCCTCTCCTCTTATTCAAAACATATTAGAAAACATTTCAATCTCCTCCCTTAAAAGAAGCATAAATTACATTTCCCTCCCCTCCTATGTTAAAATATACACTTTACTTCCTCAATAATATTTTTTTATTTCTAATAATCTAGCAAAAAAATAATAATCTAACATACTTCGAAAACAAATAGTATTGTAAGTCTATTTTAATATAACCAAAATTTGAATACATATTTTTTCGCTATTTTTTCACAATTTCATTATGATATAGTTTTAAACCTTATTATAAAATATGAAAAAACTCAAAATAAAATTTAAATATGTGAAAAATTATCAAAGACACTAAAATATGGCTGTTTAGAAGTTAATTTTATACTCTAAATTATAAAATTAATACCAAAATATTTAAATTTAATTATCATTGACATTTAAACTATAGAGAAATAAATTTATTTTTTTTAAAATGGTGGTTCAAAATTAATATATATCATAAAAAAATTATTTATGTTAAAATAGATTAAAGTGTAGTGCATATTTAATTATTAAGGGAGGGGGTTGTAATTCAAGCATCTTATAGGGGAGGGGAGTATAAATTTTATTTTTCAAGAGAGGAAAGTGTATATTTTAACATAAAAAGGGAGGGGAGTGTAATTCAAACATCTTTAAGGGGAGGAGAGTGTAATTTACTCAATTTTCTAATATTAATGTTAAAGTATGTATTTATCCAAGTCCCAAGAGAATAGAAAGATCATACTACATAGTTTTGTGAATGTTCTCTATTTCAGTTTAATTTGCTATCCGATATTGTTTCTAAATTAACCATTTTACTACCTTTTTAGTACTGATATAAAACACTTATCTTCGATAATTGCACACCATGAGATTTAAGTCTCACTGATTGCTTAAAACGTGAATATTTTTTATTCATTTGATAAAAAAATTTATTCATTTGATAAATTATAATCCTAAAGGAATTCACTTTTTTAAATAAGTATGAATGCTCTGTTATTTTTTTTTATTTTTTTGAAAAGACCAAAAGGAAAACAATCTATTAAAAAATTAAATCAAGCCCCCTCAGTACAAGGTGTGTCGAGATAACCGTGACAAAAAACATAGTACAACACAATCAATGCAAGGAAGAGAGAAAATAACAAAACAAGCTATGTAATTGCAGTTAAACATAAAATAGGATTTAGCCTCTAGAATTAGTAGTCAAAATCGAATAAAACATACTTCGGCTTAAATCACAAGCATGACTGAAGCTTTATCTTTTCACAATAAGCCTGCATGTTTTCCTCTTTCTGCTGAAAAATACGTATGTTACGATCCTTCCAAATGTCCCAAGCAATAGAAAGCCAAATAACATTTAGGGAGCATTGAACCTTATGCCACTTCCATGCCTCACCATTCACACCTCACCCCATAGAAAATATATCGTCCATGGTCACCAAGTTATTGTCAGCTAACTCGTATAATCTTCTAAAACTAACCTTCATGGGTGTAACATCCAACTATGGATCTAATCAAAACAAAGTAGAATTCCCATCACCCACCTTCCGACTAATATATTATCTCTCAACTACCCTTCACCCACCTGTCTTATCTTCTCTCTAATATTTCTCATAGTCTGCCACCACACCAACCCATCACCCCCTCTTAACACACAAGCGCCCCCCTCCTGCCTATAACGCATACATAACACCCTATACCATAAACCATATATATCCTCCAACACCATTTACCAAGCAAGGCTAAATTAAACTCTTTTGACCTCTTAACCCCCCCAAACCACCATGATCTTTTTTCAAAAACAAAGTATCACAATTAATCTAGGTTATTTTCCTAAAGTCCTCACCACCTCCCAAAAAAAATCCATAAAATAAAGATTCAAGGGAAGAAATGATATCTGCGAGGGCCTTGAAGAAGGAAAGAAAGTTGAATGGAATGGAGGACAACACATATTTAAGAAGAATCAAACGACCCCCCCCCCCATAGACAAGTGTTCACTCTTCCAACCTGACAACGTGTTTATAATCTGGTCCAACAAAGGATACTAAAATCTTAACTTCCTAGGATCCCCAACAATAGGAAACCCCGAATATAAAAAAGGGTTACAACTATGTCATAATTCAACACCCGATCCGCCTCATGTAACCAAGAATAAAGTTTACCTTCAACCCATAAATTGCTTCAAAAAGAATAAAAACCGCTTTTATAGCTCGAATGTTTGCCCAACTCATATCATCATCCAAAATAGTATCATCCACAAACTACAAACATTCCACCCCCTCCTACTTATCTGTTTGATTATATTGTATTTAAGGAGGTATGTGAAAACTTGTTTGAATATAACAAAAAGCTGATGAAAGCAAGGAATGATCCAATTCATACATAGAGCTATGAAACAAAATGGAATGAGCTCAGAGAAAGAATAGACAGAGTCATGTGTGCTCTTCAAAAGCTGTCTGTTGAAGCTCAAGATCAGACTCTCAACAACTGGTTCCAACAAGTTGTTTCAAGTATGAAAGAAGTGGAAGTCAACAAGGATAAGAAGAAATTGTACATCTCAGACTCTCCCTTCTTCATGTATATAACTACTATCATCTGTTAGAACAAAATGTGTTTAACACTACCTCTTTTGAGTTTTGATGATAACAAGGTATTAAAAATTGTCAATTGGATATGCTAATATTTGTTCAAGTGTACAGGACCATAGACAAAAATTTGAGATCATTATTAGGTTCTAGAAGAACAAAAGAGAGAAAAGGAATCAACAAAAAGGAAGCTTAAAGCATCTGAAGAGAACTGCTTCTGAAGTCAAAATGCTCCTGAAGTGATGACGTCATCAGAAGCAAGTTCATTAGAAGCTGAAGATTACCAAAAGTTGTAGTTCATCAGAAGATGCAATACTTAAAGCTTCAAAGGCTGTTTAATGGATTTAATCTCGTCTAAGCATTGCAGAAAACCAAAAGGGTGAAGCAACGGCTAATTCAAATGAATTTGAAGGCATTGGATGCTTGTTCTTTAAAGAGCGTTGACAAAGTGCAATTGTACGAAGTGTACAACCACTATCTCCACTACTTAGTTTTTGTCTCTGCTACAAGACAAGGATAACAACCACACCTGGAACAATTTTCCTACAGACTTGGAATGGATTTAAAATTGATCATTCATAGGACAATAACCATATCAGGAAAAAGATCATTGGTGATTGATCAAGGCTTCAAACGACTCTTATTTTGATGCGCTGGCAATTCACAACGTCTCCTTTGCACCTATATATAAAGGAGTGAAGACTTAGATAATTGTAAGAGACTCACAACAATTTAAAAGCGTCAAATGTAACGCCCTATTTTTATTATTCGCTATTTTGTTTGATTTAGTGTCTTTGGTGCATTTTATTTGATTAATTATAATTAATATATATATATATATATATATATATATATTATGATGCTATGAGTTATTACGTATGTTATAGTGTATTATTATTATTATTATTACTATTATTATTTAAAGTGGTGGAGGGATATATTAAAGTAGAAATAAATAATGATTTATAAGGAGGATTAAATTAGAGCTATTTTGGAGTTAAGGGGAATTAATTAGAATTATGGTAATTAAGGGAGTTAAAAGAAAATAGAAAGGGGGTTATGTTTTACTGAGAAAGGGAATAGAGGGTCAGAAACGTTTTCACGTAGAAACTAAGCTTTTGAGGAGAAAAACCTAGAGCAAGAGAGAAGGGGCAAGAAGAGAGAAGAACGCGGCTTTGATTTCAGGAAAACAATCTAAGGTAAGGGTGGGTTAGCATTTCAATTGTCAGTATATATATGTATGATTTCATGAAATTGGATGAAAAATGGTTGTTTTTGGAATTAGGTTTAAGAACATGAAAAGTTGATCATTATTGATGAAATTGTGTTATTGATGATGTTTCTGTGACTTGTTTCTGATGTTTTGTTGTGTAATGAACCCATAAACATTGTAGTAAATCAATTTGGGTGATTGGGGGATCAAAATTGGGTTTTTGGAGTGAAAATTGGTTTATTCTCGTAAGCTGTGAAGCCCGAATTCGGCCACCGAATTGCCAAAATCGGCCACCGAATTCTGGGCTGATTTTCCAGCTTTGATTCGGCAAAATTCGGCCATCGAATTGTCAAATTCGGCCACCAATTTTTCCGTCATCCAAAACTGGAAAACATTCACATTTCCACCCGTTTCTGTTTTGAATTGGCTTTTGACGTAAACATGAAAGTTGTAGATAATCGAGTTAGATTTCTAATGGCCTTGGTTTGACTTGAAAATAATTTTTAGATTTTGAGTTATGATAGAAATAGTCCAAGTGGGTCTTGAGGAAAACTTTAAGAAAACTTAGCATAACTTATTCCAAGTTAGTCCAAAAACCTATGATTAGTTCCCAAACTTCAAACTTAAGTATGAGAGGTTAAATTGAGGTGTTTTATGAGTATTTAACTTATGTCTTGTTTAATCAAATTTGATTCCCTTGTGAAAAATGTTCCTTTGATTTATGTTACAATTGTTTATGTATCAATTATTATAAATGGAAGTGAAGCTAGGCGGATACTTGTATATATAAATAAATATAATTATATATGCTATATTGTTGATTTCCGTTGTTGTCGTTGTTGTGTCGTTGTTGTGCCACATTAGACAAAGTTGGGGAGTGTGTCATAAATAAATTAGGCACAGTTGTTGTTGTCGTTGTTGTTGTTGTTGGGTTGTATGCTGATATACACCGTGAGTCTTTCATACTCATATGCATCGTTGGATTGTGAAGAAGATTTCCTTCTTAGACTTGGCTGGGTTTTGATGATAACAACACCACATCACAAAAAGAAGAAATATCCATGGAGGCTCAAGTTGATGAATGAAGATAATGAGACTTAGATTTCATAATTATATTTTTGTAAGTATGGTCCTTATCTTTGATTTGTCATTATTAACTTATGTAACAACTTAGTATGCTCAGAAAATAATTACAAACATTTTTTCTAAGTTCTCATATGAAGCAATGCTTAAAAATCTCTTGAAAATAAATCACACACTCACACTGATTTTCATATAAATGTGATTTTGCATTAAAATATTTTTGCATGAAAATATTTTGATTAGAAAAATTATTTTTGACTTTGAAAAAACATATAATCAAATATGTCTCAAATAAATGTTCTATACGCATGTATTCATTTGGCATAATGGTAATATTGAACTAAATTTATTTGAGCATGTTCTCTTTGAAAAACCAAATACCAATCTTGCATTTTAAATTGTATAGACATGATTTCATAAATGAATCTTGCCAACAGATTTTTCTTTTTACATGCTAACTGATCTTTTCACATACAAATAATTAACATATAATTAACATGCTAATTTATCATGAGCCAAAGAATGTAAATATTGCATAATTGATTTTCAACGGATTACTTTAATTGTACAACAGCTATTTTTTTTCAAAATACATTTCTTACTCATTTTTATGAATAGGTGCCATTCAAATATGTGTCTATTCATTATAACTCTTTTTGAAAAAATAGCATTGCTTCATAAACATCTTTTTAGCCTCTATAAATTCAATTGAGAATCAAAACAAATGACTTAACATTATTACTATAACTTTCAATCTCAATTGTCATATTCAATATCACTTGATTTATCAAACTTTCACCATTCTGCTTTGAAAACTTTGTCCACATTTTTAACATTCATAAAAAAGTTTTCTGAGCACTAAGCTCTTACTGTTAATGTGATATTGATCAAAGCATAACATCCATACATTCATTATTCTTCAATTGCTTTTCTAAAAAGCTTCTCACCATTGTTGGTGAATCATTGTAAAGATAGTGGGGTGCTATCTTGGTGTGTAGAGAAATATTGTTAGGGGGCCTTGGGATTAAGGTTGCTTTGTAACAAAGATTCTTTACATAGTGAATTCCTTTGCGGGGTGTGAAGGGAGTGGACTGACCCTAAGGTTTAGAGGGGAACCACTATAATTCTCTTGTGTCGTTTCTTCTTCCCTTACTCTTTTATTTTTCCGCATTCATACCTTCATATTAAGTTTCCGGAAAAATTATCAAGAACACTAAACTTGCAAAAATTGACCAATATTCCTAGAAACCTAATTCAGCCCCCCTCTTAGGTTACAATCTGAACTTACAGGGGGCTCATGCCCTGGAATGTTTATCATTCACCCGTTGAGGGCTTATGCCCTGGAATGCTAGTCATTCACCTGTTGAGGGCTTATGCCCTGGGATGCTTTAACCATCCAACTGTTGAGGGCTCATGCCCTGGAATGCTTGTCATTCAACGCGCGTAAAATGGTACCATATGCATATTGCATTAGTAGTTGATGTCGTTGCATAGTTGTTGTCGGTGTGAGTTGTCTTTGTAGAGTCTTTGGTGTCAGAGTTGTTTTTGGTGAGATGTTGCCACAAGAGTTGTTGTTGTAATTCAAAGATGAAATGAAATGTTATTGTTGAGATGATATTGTTGATGTTGTTGCTGATGGATGTTAATACTTGTTGATGTCTCAATTCAATTTGATGATATATATATATATATATATATGTGTGTGTGTGTATTATTTTTGATTTGTGAACTCACCCCTTCTGTTGGAATTGCCGCCTTGTGGGCAAGTGCAGGTAAAAAAGGCTAGTGAGATGTTGGCTCTGGTGTCTTAGGGCTCTGATACGTAACGGGATGGGGAATCGTTGCATTGTTTTCTTTCATTCCTTTATGTATCAACTTTTGAAAACATGTTGAAGTATTTATTGTTGTTAGAGATTTAATTACTGATGAATAATATTTTATTATGTTGAGGCCTTTGTGCCAAGGATATTGATGTAGTTGTTGGATAATGATTTAAAATAAAGATTTCCGCTGCAGAATTTTTATAAGGATGTTTTGTTGGTATTTAAATAGTTTTATATTCTATTTAAATAATTTTGAAAAGTAGTGTGACATGCCCGTATTGATGATTACTCTGATTATATATTTATTATACGTTGTTTTGGGAAACGGGGTGTTACATCAAACCTCTGCTGAAATTGTTCTGCATCAAAAGTTCACTTAGAATTTCTTATCAAAGTTCATATCTTAGAAATTCTGAAGTCTTAAGAGTCTGTATCTGATTTGTATTGTGAACACCAATGATTGTATATCAAGTGTTCAACGTCAAACATTTTTCTTTGTAATTCTGTTTGATTAGAAGTCTCTTGCAGTTATGCTTGAGCATAGAAGTCTCTTGATTGTGTTCAGGAGCATATGAAGTCTCTTGCAGTTGTGCTTGAGCATTTGAAGTCTCTTGCTAGTTTTAGCAGTGAGCATTTGTAATCAGATATTACATTTTTAGTGAACTCTCCTTGGAAGTGCAAAGGGGACATGACTACTTCCGGTTTGTGGAAGGAACCTGTATAATTGCTTTGTGTCTCTCTTCTCTCTCTCTCTCTCTCCCCCCCCCCCTCTCTCTCTCTCTCTCTCTCTGTTTTTATCCACTGCATTTAGTATTTGAACATCACTTCAGAAGTTGTACTCTAACTGCTTCTGACCAGTGACTTCAGTAGGAGAAAAAGAAGAAAAAGCCAACACAATTCAACCCATCCCCCCTTCTTGTGTTATTCTCACCTTCATCATCTCCACTTCTGTTCAAGATGATCTTAATTTGTCCTGGTTGACAAAGCCGATGGTACAGACTGACATTCCCATTCTTGAGAAACTAAAAAGAGATTCTGAACAAGACCAGAAGATCAAGAGATTGGAAAAAAGAACTTTTTGAACAGAAGATGATTGTGGAGACTTTGAAAAGAAGTATGGCTGAGCAAAAGGAAGAATCAAAATCTAGAGAAGAAGCACAAAACAAAAGATTGGAAGATATGTTTGCTACTTTGAAGGAAATGATGGATATAATGAAGAAACAAGTCAAGCCTTAGATTTCACACATTTTTATATAACTTGTTTTTATTTCATTTCTTCTTAGCTCCTGACATGTATTGCTTCTGACTGATTATTTTTCTTCTGAACATATGATTCCTTCCGATGTTGTTTGTTTCTCTTATCTTAGCCATTCTGATTATTTTCTGAAATTTTCTCATGTTTTTTTTACTTCACTTTTTAGTTTTTTTTTTTACTTTTTGTTGATGACAAAAGGGGGAGTAGATTTAGTGTACTTTTATAGGCTCTGAGCCCCACTAATTTAACTTAAAAGTAAAATTAGGATAACCTGCTTCTCATCTCATAGTCTTTAATTCATTGTGAGATTATTTCTGAGTGACATTTTTAAAATGAATTTAATTAACATGGATAAAACTCAGGGGGAGGTTACATACCTCACCTTAAAGAACTATCAGACTTAGGGGGAGCTTACAAACCTCAGACTCTAAAATTCAACTAGTTAATTAGATTAACAACAATTGAGTATTTTAATAAAAGTGTTTGTTGTAACACCCCGTTTTCCCAACATAAAAATTTCTCAAATAATAATCAGAGTATTCACAACTTGAATAGAATGCTACATTTCTCAAAAATCACAAATGGAATAAATAATAATTTATCCTTCAAAATATCTCAATAAATTCTTAAATCTCTTCGCAGCGGAATTTAATTTCAAAAATCTTAAACAACTTTGGCACGAAGGCCTCAACATAAAATCTCATCAAAATACTCAACATCATGTTCATAAAATCTCATAAATAAATACGTAAAGAATAGAAAACATTAACAAGGTTCCCCATCCCGTTACGTATCAGAGCACAAAGGACACAATGAGAGGTAGCCACTCACAAAAGCAAAATCAACAGCTAACCTTAAAGCTAATCCCAATTAACATCCTATGGATTATCTAAGGTCTATACATCATTTTTACATCAAATTAACAGCTTTACATCATTAAACCATCAAAATCATCATTAACCCTAATTCTCCAAAACTTTCAAAACTAATCCCTAACATGTTAATTGTAATCTCAACAATCGTACACTTAATTTTAATGAGAGTTAGTCTCACCCTTACCTTAGTTTTGCAGAAATCGCAGCTCTCCTTGGTTCTCCTCTCTTTCTTTGGTTTTCTCCCTTTTTCCAAAAATGTACGGAAAACAACTCTGACCTAATATTTCATCCTATTTATATTCCTATCAAATCTTATCTTATTTACTCTTTCTCCCCCAAAATTCTCTAAAATCTCAAAGCCTTATCTCTATATTTATTTTATTTTCATATCTTATTTTATTAAACAATAAAATAAGTAACAACATCTCATAAAATCACATAAATCGCATAAATCATACTTCTTCACATCTCATAAATCATATAAATATATCCTAGACTCCATAATTATATTAAATAATTAAATAATTCAAAATAATCGAAACGGGCGTTACAACTCTCCCCAACTTATAAGATTTTCGTCCTCGAAAATTTACCTCGTGCAAACAACTCTGGATAAGACTCCAACATCTTACTCTCAAGCTCCCACGTCAAGCTTTCACCAGTCGCTCCTTCCCAAACGACTTTCACCAGAGGTATCTCTTTGCCTCTCAATAGCTTCACCTCACGACCTTCAATTCTCACTGGTAAAGTCTCGACCGTAAGGTTATCTCTAACTTGCACATCATCTCTTTGGATCACATTAGATGGATCCGGAACATACTACCGAAGTTGTGACACATGAAACACATCGTGCAAATTCGAAAGATGCGGTGGTAAACCCACTCGGTATGCCACCGTTCCAACTCTTTCTGATATCTGATACGGACCAATAAATCTCGGAGTCAACTTCTTTGACTTCAATGCACGACCAACACTTGTCATCGGAGTGACTCTCAAAAACACATGATCTCCTTCTTGAAACTCGAGGTCTTTCCTGCGCTTATCATGATAACTCTTTTGTCGACTCTGCGACGCTTTCATCTTTTCTTGAATCATCTTTACCTTCTCAGTAGTCTGTTGAACAATCTCTGGTCCTAAAACCACATTCTCACCCGACTCAAACCAACACAACGGAGTTCTGCATCTCCGACCATACAAAGCCTCAAAAGGTGTCATTCCAATACTAGAATGATAACTGTTGTTGTACGTGAACTCTATCAACGGGAGATGACTATCCCAAGTTCCTCCTTGCTCAAGTACACAAACTCTCAACAAATCTTCCAACGACTGAATCGTCCTCTCCGACTGACCATCTGTCTGCGGATGATAAGCCGAACTCAACCTCAACTTAGAACCTAAAGCCTCTTGCAAACTCTTCCAAAATCTAGAAGTAAATCTCGGATCTCTATCTGATACGATGCTCGACGGAACACCATGTAGCTTCACGATTTCACGAATATAAATCTCTGCCAACTGAGCTACAGTAAAACTGATATTAATCAGAATAAAATGAGCCGACTTCGTCAATCTATCAACAATCACCCAAATGGTGTCATTCCCTCTCGGAGTATTCGGCAAACTCGTCACAAAATCCATGGATATACTATCCCATTTCCACTCTGGCACATCCAACGGTGTCATCAACCCTGCAGGTTTCTGATGCTCAACTTTTGACTTCTGACAAACCAAACACGAATATACAAATTGTGCCACATCATGTTTCAATCTAGACCACCAAAATAACTTCTTCAAATTGTGATACATCTCCGTAGCTCCCGGGTGAATACTCAAGCTACTCCTATGACTCTCTTCAAGAATCATCTTCTTCATCTCATCATTGTCGGGAATACAAATTCTACCTCGGAATCTCAACACACCATGCTCATCAACCTTAAAGTCACTATCCTTAGTCTGATTACTAGCAACCATCAAATCCACAAACTTAACATCCGCTTTCTGCGCCTCTTTAATACTTTTCAAGAAATCACTATCAATCTTCAGCATTCCTAGCTTCACACTCTGAGGTGACAATTCACAGACTAAACTCAAATCTCTAAATTGTTCAAGCAACTCGAACTCCTTCACCATCAAAGTAGACATATGCAAAGTCTTCCTACTTAAGGCATCTACAACAACATTAGTTGTACCTGGATGATAATTCATCCCAAAGTCATAATCTTTCAACAATTCGAGCCACCTTCGCTGCCTCATATTCAATTCCTTCTGATCAAACAAATATTTCAGACTCTTGAGCACAGATACAAGTAATGTCTCCAAATCTTAAGCACAGATACAACTGTAGCTAGCTCAAGATCATGAGTGAGGTAATTTCGTTCATGAATCCTCAATTGTCTTGATGCATAAGCAACCACTTTACCATCTTGCATAAGCACACCACCTAAACCCAATTTGGACGCATCACAATACACAACAAAAGGTTCATCAGACTTTGGTAAAATCAAAACTGGAGCCGTCGTCAAACGCTTCTTCAATTCATTAAAACTGTTCTCACACTGAACATCCCACACAAAAGCTTTACCTTTACACGTCAACTGCGTTAACGGAAGTGCCAACTTAGAAAACCCTTCTATAAATCTGCGGTAATAACCAGCTAAACCCAAAAAGCTTCTAATCTCTGCTTAGGGGTCTCCCATTGTGCTACTGCTTCAACTTTAGACGGACTAACTGCAATACCACTACCAGAAATAACATGGTCAAGAAAACTCACCTCTTTCAACCAGAACTCGCACTTTGATAACTTAGCATACAACTTCTTCTCTTTCAGCACTTGCAAGACGATCTTCAAATGTTCAGCATGATCCTCTTCAGTCTTAGAATATATCAAGATATCGTCAATGAATACCACAACAAAACGATCCAAATAAGCATGAAAGATTCTATTCATGCACTCCATAAATACACCAGGTGCATTAGTAACACCGAAAGGCATCACCGTATACTCATAATGTCCATAACGCGTCCTGAACGCAGTCTTCTGCATATCCTCATCTTTCACTTTGATCTGGTGATAACCTGACCTCAAATCAATCAAGTTCAACATAGTATAATTAATATTTAGGCTTAATTGTAGTTTTGGCATCCTATGTTTTAAAAAGAAGTGATTTTGGCGCCCTAACAAAATAAAATACACAACCGCCCCTTAAGTATTGCCCCTTTTGCAGGTTTTGGCCCCCCGAGTCAATTTTGACTAATTCAAAGCTGACGTGTGTAACACCCGTTTTGAACTATTTTATTTATTTATTTATTTGATTGAGTTTAGAGTCTTTTTAAATAATTTATTTGATTTATGGTGATGTGTGTTATTTTTGTGTTATGTGTTGGTGTTTTAGTAGCATATTATATTAAAATATATGTGTTATTTGGTGTAGAAATATATATGTTATTTGGTGTAGAAATATTGTGTTATTTGTTATAGAAATATGTTTGTTATGTAGAGATATATTTGTTATAGAAATATATTTGTTATTTAGTTTGAAAATATATTTGTTATTTTGTGTGGATATATAAATAGGAGGAAAAAGGTATTATTTGGTTTAAAAGGGAATTAAGTGAGTTTAATAGAAATTAAATGAGAGTTAAAAGAATATGGGGAGTTACTTTTTAGTAAAAATAAGAGTTTAAGATTTGGTTGTTATGAAATTTTAGGAAGATTAAGGGTTAAGTGGAAATAAAATAAATTGTTTAAGAGTTATATAAATAGAGAATTAGGTTAAGAAAAAAGAAGAAAACGTTTTCACGTGCAATTGAGAAAAGGTGAGTTTTGAGGGAGTTTTGAGAAGGACCAAGAGGAAGCTAGGAAGAAGAGGAAAGAGATCGAATTTGCTGTAGAATTTTATTGCGTTGCTGAATTAAGGTAAGGGTGGGATTCCTTTCAATAATATATATGTTAATTTGATTTTTGATGGATGAATATGTTCTAGGGTTAGGTTTATGATAAATGTGATGATTTATGTCGGTTCATGCATAATTGTATGTTGTTTTGACTCCTTTGCTGCATATATGATCTGTAAACAAGATTTCAAATACATTGGGGTGATTAAGGGATTAAAAATGGGATTTTTGGGTGGAAAATGTCACTTTTCCCGAGAGCTGCACAGTGACAGCATCTCCTGTTTCATGTTCTTGCGCCTTTTTCACATGTTTCTGTTTTGAACTGGGTTTTGGTATAAACATGAAAGTTGTAGATAATTGTGTTAGCTTTTTAATGGCTTTGGTTTGACTTCAAAATCATTCTTAGAACTTAAATTATCGTCAAATTACTACACGTAGGTCATAGTGAAATTTCAGTTTCTGTACCCGAATTTGAAATAAAAACTGGTATTGATCGGCACAGAATTGGCCTTAGTTGTAAACGCGAAAGTTGTAGATAGTTGAATTGTCTTTCCAATGGCGTTGGTTTGACACAAAAATACCTTGCGAATAATTTTATATGAATTTATGAAGTTATGTGACGAATTAAGAATATTGTGGAGAGAAGTCCTTGTCAACGTCAAGGTTTGGGAGGGAGTCTTAAAGAGTTTAGGCACAATTATTATTGTTGTCGAAGTCAGTGTTAAGTTGTTTAACTTATTTAAGTTATAAGTGTGAGTCCATTGCATATGCATAAAAGTGGCGATGGAGCTTTTGCTCAAAGTGGCGGTGAAGCATATAAATGCTTAAAATAATGGTACCACATGCATGATGTCTAAGTGTAGAGTTGCATTGTCGAGTCGTGTCGTTTGTGATGTTGTTTAAGTGATGATGTGAGGATGATTTTGTGATGTTGTTAAAGTGAATAAATGTGATGAATTGTGATGTGTTTATGTTAAATACTATCTATTTACGATGTGATTGAAGTGATGATTTTATGTGGTTCGTCATTAATTATTGAATTATATGATATATATTATTAATTGTGTTTCTCACCCCTTCTGTTGGAATTGCCGCCTTGTGGGCAAGTGCAGGTAATCAAGCTTAGGTGCGTATGTGAGGAATCCGTTGTGTGTGGTGCCTTAGGATGCTCTGATACGTAACGGGATGGGACTTTGTCGTTGTTTCTATTCTTTTACGTATTTTCTATGAACTATTTATGACTTTAAAATGGTTGTTGAACCTTTTGAGACGTTGATGTGGCCTTGTGCCAAGATTTACTTAAAAGAATATTTTGAGTTTATAATTCCGCTGTTACATTGAATATTTTGATGAAGAATAAAATATTATTCATTGTTGTTTAGTGATTTTTATGAAATGTGACATCCCGAATATGAGTTTAACTCTGATAATATATGGAAATTTTTATGTTGGGATTTCGGGGTGTTACAACGTGGACACCACATGTGTAATTTTTTTATTTTTTTAATTATTATTATTTTTTATTTATTAAAAAAATAAAAAATAAATAAAATTAAAAAAATTAAAATTAAAAAATAAATAATTACACACGTGGCGTCCATGTGTGCATTGACTTGGTCAAAATTGGCATGGGGGACAAAACTGCAAAAGGGGCAATACTTAGGGGGCGGTTTTGTATTTTATTTTGTTAGGGGGCCAAAATCGCAACTTCTTGAAACACATGGAGCCAAAACTGTTATTAAACCTAATATTTAAACACATTGAAACTATATATTTTACTGCACCAACATAAATATCGATCGGTTAAACATATCAATATCACAAATTTCATTGTCACAAATTATAGTTAGTGATGATTAATCTACAAAATATTACAACACCAATTTTTAAGTACTAGAGATGCATCATGAACCCTTTCATTTTCATCAAGAAATCACAATTCCCATAATCCTTAAAATTTAGTTACTCTAAGTTTATGCATGAAGAACAAGGGAAAAGGGGAACCCATCTTTTTCTAATATGATGTCGACAAAGCTCTACTGCCCTCTTTCTACAAATCCTTACTTTCACTGATCTTCCTTGGATCCTAGTTTCTCCAAATTCCTAGCTTCTCTTAAATCTCTAACTTCAATTCGAGAAACGCTAATTCTTCTTCAACCTTCTTCTTTAATCTCAATAATCAAAGTTCCCCACAAGTCTTAAGTTGAGCTAAACATCCGAATTGAATCATTTCATGGTGATCTTAGGATTAATTCTCTGATAAAGTGGAGTATAAAGGTGAGGAGGGTGGGGCAGAAAATGAGAGAGTAAGAAGGGAAGAAGAAGCTTTTGAAGAAATTTCGATCTTCTTCTTTGTCCATGCCTTTTTTTTATAGGTTTTAGGGGAAACCAAAGTATTGCCCTTACTAATGTACTAGAAAAGTCGATTTCAACAAAAGTCTAGATTTTTTTCTCATGTAAACGAGTTTCTGAATAAAGCCCAAGACTATCACGTGTTCACGCGAACTCGAGCAAATTCAATCATTTAAGGGGTCAAAATAACAGTTTTTACACACGAGAGCATGATAGGATTGTGTGCAACTTGGGTGAATATCAAGAGATCAACATAAGAGATCTTTAGGAAATCAACTATTAACTATTGATAATTTTTAGGGAGAGATTCTATAGTTGGGAAACAAATCTTTTTTTTAAGCAAAGCAAAATATAATAAATAAAAAGGAAGTACAAACAAGCTGGGGGTATATAGACCTAATCCAGCAACCACATATCAGCCCTAAGCGAGGAATACAACATGAAAACAAAAGTGGTACAACAAACAAACTGGATTAAGATCCAGTGATGAGCACAATGCTTAGCAAATATACACGCACAATTCAGCGAACCCAACGCGGGATCCGAAACCAAATTGCAAAAGAAAAACCGTGTGTAAAAAGTAGAAAGCATTCTAACAACCAGAGATGCCTGAATAAACAATCAAAACATCTTTTGACATTAGCAATGAACAGACTGCCAACACGGACTGATTCACATACCAACAGCCCTTTGTGAAATACACAACAAGCTTATAGCCCTTTCGAGCCTAACTAGTCACAGAACCACCGATGCGGAGACGACAACCACCTTGAAAACTGCAGATCTCAACATATCTAAGCAAGAATCAGAGATCAAAGCGATAAACCAAAACCAACACACACCACGAGCATCATCCAATACGAAGACAAGCTTTGAAATAGAATTAACCCTTTTCGAGATCTCAAGTATGTACCACGACTAGAGCTGTCAAAACAGGCGGCCTGGCCCTAAACGGGCCGGCCCTAACGGGCTTCGGGCTTTATCGGGCCGGGCCAAAAAGCCCGGTTGGAAAACGGGCTTGAAATATACTACCCGAGCCCGACCCTACACGGGCCGCGGGCTAACGGGCCGGCCCGTATTAAAAATTACATTTTTTATATTTAAAACAAGTATTATAAAATACTCCTATAATTTTTTTCTATAAATAATATTTTTAATATGTTTAAATAATGTCTAGCACAAAAATAAATTGTAAACATTTTCGTACACTAGTCGTAAACTAAAACGGCGAGGAAAACAATTTTAAATAAATTAGATACGTTATGGTTATAGATATTTATATATTCGATCTTTAAAATTATAAATAACGAAACGAGTAAATATAATTTTATATTACATTTATATGTGCTAATTCATTGAATTTTCACTTTTATTTTTTACTTTGATAATTAACTAAGTAAAGAATTATTTGAAAAATTATATATAATTTATAGGATTTTTTTTGTTATGCGGGCTAACGGGCTACCCACGGCCCGTTCGGGCTAGCCCTAACGGGTACCAGGCTTTTTAGGGCCGGGCTAAAAAGCCCTATTAAAATTCAGGCTCAATATTTAAGGCCCAAGCCCTAAAATTAATCGGGCTAAACGGGCCGGTCCGTACGGCTCGACCCATTTTGACAGCTCTAACCACAACCCATTTGTATAGAACAAGTGGATTTGAAATAGAACAAAACCATTGGCTCAAACAGCCCACCGGAGAGACAATGGACACCACCACCACTTTCGGCTTCAAGTGTTACGATTCAAGAGAACCCATGGTTGAAGGTGAATCTAAAAGGAACACACCCTTACAGGTTTAACTACAACCATCACTGTAGCTAATCGACGATGGGATTGTCGTTGAGCAACCCCAACAGGGTGTGGGGGTGGTGTGGAGGCAAGAGCCCGTCGCACCACCGTTTCTGCAGCTACATCACAACTGAAGTGTTTGGATAAGATGGGAGGAGAAGAGAAAACTAGATTGGAAGAGAAGAGAAAGGCAATTGGTTGAGGGGGAAGAGAGAAGCGAGAGCTTTTCTCTCTAGAAGGCGGTCCAATTTGTTGCTTCAATAGTTGGGAAACAATTTGGAAACTCCTTGAGTAATGAAATCATTAAGTCTCTTAGGTACAAATAAAGATCTAGGAAATTAGTAGAAATTAGGGTTTCCTTGTTGAAGGCTTATTTCTATTAGTAACATTTGTATTTCTTTGTAAAAAAAAAAACTCATTAATACTGGATTTGAGATATATTTTATCCCCAATATGTAGGTCATTGTTTGATCAAAAACTAGATAAACAAATTCCTGATGTATTGTTCCTCTACTATCTACTCCCTACTTTTTATTTTGTTGTTTGGTTCAATTGTGAATATGTCTTACATTGTTGTTATATATATTGTTGTCGTTGTTGCTTACGAATTTTGATTATTGATTGTCATTAAATTTTCTCTACACATCTAAATTACTAGTATGATTTCAGGCTGAATTCACAACAGATCAGAATAAATTTGTTTTAGGACTTAGAAAATAGACCGAATGATTTCTCAAATTTTATTGAATGGACGAATATTGAAATACACACTTTGATCAATACATTGAGTCTTATTTGAACACTCACAACAGTTGCAACTAACTGAAAATAGAAATCTAACTCTTAGTAACAAACTAACTATAACAAGCTGAATTAATATCACAATACAACATTTATAAACAAACTGAATTCATGAACAAGAGAATTTGCTGCTGTAAATTTTCTTCCCATGTGAAATTTCCACACGCCAAAGGTCCTGCAATTTTTTCAAATGATGAATGTCCCGGTTCAAAAAAATAAATAAAACATTCCTTAAAAAGCTTAATTTATAAACTTGCAATTAATTTGCATATGTACTCAATGTGTTACCACATAAATTGATGAATAGGACAATTCAAGTGTTTTCATTCTTTAAAAAAAAAAGTGTTTTCATATTTTTCCTAACAAAAAAAGTGTTTTCATATTTATTAATTGACGTGCTAACCTATCAACAGATGAATGTGTACCATAATTGTATATTGATAAAATATATTAGTTAAATTCTTCCTTGAATTAGTTGAAATTTTTTTAATAAATTTTCAAACTAAAATTCATTATGATTGAATCCTTGAACTTGCAAAATAAATGTATGGCATTTTTTTGTGTGGGATGTATGATTTTTTTTTTACAATAAAAAAAATGTAAAGTTGAATATTTGTTTTTTTATAATAATGTTTTTATAAGCTTTAGCTTAAAAAAAAATGCGCCCTTTTTATTTACCTTTAATTGATTTAAAAATTCTGTTTTTCTTAATTTCTTAATATCTTTTATGATTTTAAGTTTATTCAAAAACAAATTTTTAGAGGCAGTTTTGCAATAGTTAATTTGTTTGTAAGAATGAGATTGGTTAGTAACACACAAATCAATCAAAACTTTTTCTGAAATAACACAAATCAAAATAGAAACTTTTTTTTTTTTAAAGAACACAAATCGAAACTTCGATATTGCTAATTCTTTGACGACTCGTTTCAAAAACATTATAATCATTAATATTTTTAAGTTCAAACATTTTTTAAAATTCAAAGCATCTAAAATACAGGCCAATCCTATGTTGAGATAAGTCATCAGTTAAAAAAATCGAGATAAATCTTGCTTTATTCATAAGTTAGTTTTAATTATTGGATCTTTAAGTCCTACCATCGAACCATATGATATAATGAGACTTATTGATCCAATGATAAAAATCACACTTGAACATGATGCAAAACTATTTTAATCGTGCACATTAGACAAGTCACAAAATATATATATAGGAGAGAAAAATAAAATGCAATCACAGTGTCTTGATATACCTGTTGGCCATATCAAGTGTTCCTATAAGACTGATTTTGAGCACTTAGTGGCTGACTTTTTTGAGAACTATTGTTTGCATTAGGAGGAGGACCCGAATATCCCAAACTTTGTCCTTGATTTGAGATAGGAGAATTTGTATTTCTCGAATTATTTGCATTAGGAGGAGGATCCGAATAGCCCATGTTATTATTTCTAATTGAACTCATTTTTGTATGTTAATGCAAATATTAGGTTCAAGAAAAATGTGCTAGATAATAGTAATGTATTTTTTCTATGTATTTGATTGGATATATATGATTCAATATGGTATTTATAGACATTGTGATCCTGGCTGCAATATACAAGAAATGTACCATGTATTTCATGGTAAGTTTAAGCAATATTCATTTAAGGGTTTTACAGACCACGTAATAGATTGTAGTGGATGGTTGAATGACATGAGCTGAGTCAAAATTATTTAAATTACACTGTTACCCTTCATTAAGAAAATAAATTGGAGAAGGCAAGGTTATTATTAATAACCACGATGTTACTATTACCATTTTATAATTGTCTCCGGTGAAATTTGAACTCTATTACGAAGTTAAGTTCTCCGGTTAAATTGCAATGTTACCTTTCTTTAATTTTTTTTTTGGAGAAGGCAAGATTATTATTAATAACTATGTCAGTATCACCATTTTATAATTGTCTTCGGTGAAATTTGAACTCTATTATAAAAGTTAAGTTCTTACTACGGATATCTCTTATGCAAATTGCAATGTAACGCTTCATTTGATCTACGAAGTTCATAGTACAATTTATTTTTTTGCAGATACTTAGGAAATTATCTGTTACTTTGTTTATAAGGAATTTCTCTGTCTGTTTTAATTTTGTTTATCGATTACACGTTAGTCAATTTTGAAATTTCAAATTTTAATCAATAAAAAAGTGGGAAAAGATTGGAGAGATTGCACATAGAAGTAAGAAGAAAAAAAGATTGGAAAGGAATAGCCAATTTCGATAAACTATCCATGGATTTTCACTCCTATAAGATATTTTTTAACGTTTCAACTCAAATCCTCTAAAAGAAAAAGGTTCAACTCATACAGATAGGATACCTTAAAAAAAAATCATATAGATAGATTTTCCGGTATTTTACTTGGGGATCTTTATATAATGCAAGAAAAAGTATGGAAATAGATTATTTCATATGTAATTCATACACGAACAAGTCATGTGTGATCTATTTTTGGTATAATAGAGGGCAAGTGGTTCAAAAGAAATTAATAAGTCAAATGCACATCGTTACTAATGCAAGCTCCAGCAATATCATCAAAAAGAAGTATGTGAACATATCTAAGAAGGGACTACAAAACAAGAAGGTTGCATGACTCTAAAAAAAACAATAAAATATTTGACGTTTGTGCCAGCTCTTCTAAAGAAAATCTTGAATACGCCAAATCAATGAAGGGATGTTCACATTGATTTTTCACTTGTTAGTAACCATGTCGATTAGAACCTTTAAGTCACTCTATAATTAGATGAGAGATACAATTTCTATCCAAGTCATGTCAAGCCCCAATTACATGCCGCACATCTTCACATGCAGAGTATCAAAACCTCCAATCTTGCGACTTAACCTCTTAAGTTCCAATTTTGATTCCTTGTTTTGGTAAAACCGTAAATTTGGCTCTCCATTTTTAATTGGCGAATTTGGTCTCTCATTTCAGAAGTTTTAATTAACCCATAATTATGATCACACAAATTGATGACAAGACTAACTATACAAAGACAAAAGAAGATCAATTGAAATAAGCGTGAACAATTTATTGCCACATCATCAAATTAGATGGTCAAAACCATGAATTGGGTATCAAAATTGAGCAATTAAAAATGGAAGGATCAAAATTGCGATTTTTGATAGAATAGAGGAATCAAAACTGCGTTTAAGCCTAAAAGTTTATAAAATATTATATCGTTTCCTCCGTAAGACCTAGCTCAACCGACAATGACAACATTGTTATGTTGGACACTTTCACCTAAGTTTTAACCCGAGTACCATAGTAGCATCAAAATTTAGGTAATATAATTGAAATAACAAAAAAGTCAATCCAAAATCTCCCAAAACCGCTTATTCTGTTCATATATAGTATAGATATGACCTTTCATCCAGGGACAAAAAAAATATATGACATCTCTTCCCACTTTTTCAATATTATAAACAGCACAATTTTATTATAAACATCAAATTAAAAGTCCACCTTTAACTCTGTTTTCATTCAACAGCGTGTAACAAGAGATTTTCAAAGAAGAATTGGGGTTAACAATTTCGAAGCTCCCCCCAAAAATTTGACCATGTTGCTACCGTGCTGATATAAAGGCGTGTAAGAAGCTCAGATTGTAAAATTCATGTCATGTTCTGAGAAGAAGAACATATGTGCAATATATTAATAAACAAAATATTTCAAATATTTGACGGTTTCTGTTCTTCATTTCTGAAAAAAAAATATTTCATAAATAATAAAACAGAGATTTTGCAGAAATTCTCTGAATGCCTAATTCACATAAACCCCTGAAGAAGCATGGTTTTAGTCTTTTAATATTACTACCAATTTTTTTTTTGTCATTTAGTCTAATGGTTAGAGCTCACACAATTTAATTGTGGAGTAGTGGAGTGTCCAAGTGTCGAACCCCCAACCCCTGCATATAAAATGCAGTATCTTTACCAAACTGAGCTAAGATTACAGAATTTTTTTTTTAAATAACAATGACAAAAATAATAATAGAATATGAATTAGGAATGATCATAAATAAAGATGGATTATGGTGACTTGTGAAAAAATGAATCGTACTGCATTGTTACTTGAAATGAGACGCAAAACAATTAAAAAAACAAGTTAGAATGAGGATTTTTTTTTTTTTTTTAAATACAAGCAAAGAGGGGGGGCCAAACCTGACCTCAGACATTAACAAAATCTGAAATAAGGAAGACCTAATCTATTCCTAGAATGAGGTTAAGATGAGACAAACTTGGCCTTTTTGCTGTTTACTAGCATTCATTTTTATAACATTGATATCAACTAATAATAATATTATTGTCTCATTATTTTTTCAACTCTCAATGCATCACCAAAAGCATCCTATAATATTAAACTCAAATGAAAGAAACTTTCAAAGGAACAAGTTTTTATTTTTTACTAAATTATCTCATTATTTTAATTTTAGATAAACTCGTACGAATTTATCTAAATAAAATGAGTTGAAATAAACTCTCGAATTGTAAAACTTTGAATGGAAGAATTTGTCTAACAAGGTATTTATTACAAAATTCTTTTTTTCTTTTTTCCCATAGGCTTCATCACAATTCACAAAACTCTTAATGCCTAATTTATTGTTCCACATAAGTGCCTTATTCACAAAACTCTTAATGCCTAATTTATTGTCCCACATAAATATTCACAAAATTCTGACGGTTTTTGTCAGATTTGATTCTCCACGGTGACAATGTCAGATTCAATTTCTCCACAATAAAAATTTGGATCAGATAATTTTAAGAAAGTCCAAAGTGCACCATCAATTTGTCTCATTTAAAATTTAAATATGAAATTTTTGGATATTTAATTCATGTGTATTAGCCTTTCTAATTTCTGAGATTGGTCTGAGATTGTAAGTGGTTGGTTCTTTGGTTTTGTATTAAGAGTATATATGTCTGTTTGTTCATTCACTAAAGTTTTGCTGAAGGTTTGCTTCAGACGTTGATTTGTTGCTACAAATTTTAGGCAACATATAATAAGAAGATTCATATACTCATGGCTTATTATTTTTTTTTTATTTTTTGTTTTGAAAATTTGATGTCCAAATCACTTATGTAGTTGGTCGTAGTCTAGTGTGACGATTCTCAAACCTTTGATAACTTATGAAGCACAAAATCCGACACAGACATTTGACACGACACAAAGATGCCGACACTGCTAATATTTTCAAACAATTGAGAAATATAGGACACCATTATATATATATATTAACTTATTTATTACAATTAAATAAGATATTATAATTGTTTAGAAAAGAACTCAATTGAGATTCAAAATATATAATGTTCATATAATTGAGCAATTTGTTTCAAAAAAGTAATTTAAAACAAGATTTATAGTATACAACATATCTTTAATCCATATAGATGTGTTTGAGATTTGTCAAACAATATGTGTCGAAGAAAAGAAATATAAAATATTTTTAAACAATTGTCTTGGTTTGTCTGACACTCGTCGTATACTGTCATATGGGTGTCCGACACTGATCTAAGGATTGTCGGAACAAAGAAATAAATAAATACTTTTGAGACACTTGTCTAAGATTTTTTTAGGATAAAACTCAAATGCATTTTCTGAGGTGTTTTTCGTATGATTTATAACTAAATATAACAAATTTCGAGAAAATTAAGAGTTTGAAAAAAGAGTAGTTTAGTTAAGAAACATACAAAAAGTATCTAAGAAAATGCAGTCATACAAGTTGATGACATGTAGTCATTATGTAATTTTTATGTAAATATTATCACATTATGGAGTTTACAAGGCAACTTAAGCAGCAAGAAAACTGAAGAAAAAGGACAAGACACAAAACTTGACACGTTTGCTGAAAAACGTGACATGATTTCACAAGGCAGAATGCATGTTTTTGGTATTAAGGAAAACGTGTCACGTTGGCAAAAACGTGACACGATTTGTGAAACCCTAATTTAGTTTCTTGTTACACAAGGGAAAACGTGTCACGATTTACTAAAAACGTGACACGATTTGGGCGAATTTCTGAGCCTATTTAAGCTGAAGACTATTCCAAAAACAAGGGTTACGATTTTGGAGAGCTAAAGTGCGATTTCTACACCCAGAAGGCTGAAGAAGGGGCGATTTCATCATCTCTGATCCAGTTTATGTATGTTTTAATTCTTTCATTGATTATGCTATTTGTAACCGCAATTATGAGTAGCTAAATCTCTTAGAGATTAGGTTTGAGATGAATCTATGTAACCCTAATTGATAAATGTTGTCATAATGAAACTCTATTATTTGTGAATGACGATTTAGTTTTTATTCAATTCAATTGCTTTTAATTCTTTTTATATATTGATCACATATAAACATCGTGAGTATGAATGACCACTGACCCTGACTTTCGACTTAGACCATTTGAATTGTTCTAATAAACATGGTTAGTCTAGGAATGGATAATCGTTTATTAGTGATATTAGGTTAACGTACTTAAAACCTTCAAAGATTATTAGACCACCTAAGGGATTAGGGGTTATAGTTTGAGAAGAGGGTCCTAACTCAAGGGATTGATTAGGGCTAATTTGTTAACTATCGTAAAAACTAGAGAACCATTCATGACAATAGAGTACGGTATACCAATTAGGGGAACATAGAAGATTCTACAAACCTAATCTCATCTCTCTCCATCTTTTCTTAATCAAATCTTATTTTCTGTTATTTGTTTCTGTAAGATCAAAACAAACCAATTGCCTTGTGGCAAAACAAATATAAACTTTTACACATCCTATTGCTTAACGAAGTTGAATTATTGAAGTTAAAAACAGTCCTTGTGGGATTGATATTTTACTACTTCGATAGGTTTTGGTACACTTGCCAAATTTATATCACAAGTAACGACACTGATGTGTGTTGGACACTGCAAACACCGGATCCTAGAAAGATATCCGTACTTCATAGATCACCCAAACATACATTGAAATGGTTCATTCTAACTTCTTGGCGGTTGATTGGAATTCCGATGCAACTCCGCTCCCTTCGCGAGTGGTTTTTGGTGATACAGTTTGTATTCAAATCACCCAAGCAGTGTACGAAGTTGGGATCAAGGATTGCAACACGCATCTACATGGAAAAGTCACTATGCAGAAGAATGATGTTCGTCTTACAACACATGCTCTGAAACTCAAACTGAAGAGTATATGGACGAATTTGAGCAATTGGTTAGTAACTCCCCTTGGTCGGGGTTGTTTCAAATTCAAGTTTAATTCGGTTGCAGATATGAGGCAAGCTCTTGCACAAGGTACCATAACTCTTAAGCCTGGCATTCTGAGATTATTTTGTTGGTCACAAGACTTTAACCCCCAATCCTAGAAACAAACGCACGCACAAATTTGGATTAGACTGATGCACTTGACACAAGAGTATTGAAGGGAGAAAATGCTCTTTGAGATATCTTATGGGGTTGGTACTCCTCTGTTGATTGATGATGCAACGAAGGCTAGGCTTTTTGGGATTTATGCTTGAGTTCTAGTAGATGTTGACATGTCAGGGAAACTCTATGACTCAGTGCTGGTTGAAAAAGAAGGCCACACATTTCCTGTTGAAATTCAGTATGAGAGGTGTCATACCCCAATTTTTGACCTAAGACCCTACATTTATATGCCTTTTGACCCATAGAGTGTTGGAACAAAATGTGTTTAACAATTAATCCTAAAGAGTTTTGACGATAACAAGGTATTAAAAATTGACAATTGGTATTGCTAACATTTGTTTAAGTGTACAAGACCATATACCAAGTTTTATATCTTACAAAGATTCTGGAAGAACAAATAAAGAGCAAAAGAAACATTATTTGAAGCTTAAGGCGCTCCTGAAGACTTGCGCTCCTGAAGAGTATGACGTCATCAGAAGCTGAAGGTCCCCAGAAGCTGCAGTATTTCACCAGAAGCAAAATGATTAAAGATTTTATGAATTAAGTGTTGTATTTTGGAGCGAAAGTCTTGTAGAAGTGGTAGAAGATCACATGGAGGTCACACGTTCTCGTTTGAAAGCATCTGGTTGCTAAAATACAAAGAGCGTTGACAAATGTACTATGTACGAACTGTACAGCCACCTTCTCCACTACTTTGTTCTTTGTCTCAGCTACCAGACAAGAATAACAACTCTAATGTACAACCAAGCCTGCATCCTTGTTCCCTCTCAACCGGAATGGATTTGAAATTGATCCTTTATAGGACAATAACTTTATCAGGCAAAGAATCATTGGTGAAAGATCAAGCTTCAACAACGACTCTTTTTGGATGAATTGGCACTTGCAACGTTCATTTCACACCTCTATATAAAGGAGTGAAGACTTGAAGAACAATATGACTCTACAACAATTTAAAAGCGCCAAAACTCTGTCAAATTGTTCAGCATCCAAAAGTTCACTTAGAATTTCAGTTTTTCAAGCTCATATCTTTGAAATTCAAAAGTCTTAAGAGTCTGTATCTGATTTGTATTGAGAACACCACTGATTGTACATCAAGTGTTCAACCTCAAACATTTTCCTTGTAATTTTGTTTGATAGAAGTCTTTTGCTTGTGTGCTTGAGCATTAGAAGTCTCTTGATTGTGTGCTTGAGCATTAGAAGTCTCTTGATTGTGTTCTTGAGCATTTGAAGTCTCTTGCTTGTGTGCTTGAGCATTTGTAATCAGATATTACATTTAGTGAACTCTCCTTGGAAGTGCAAAGGGGACAGGACTACTTCCGGTTTGTGGAAGGAACCTGTATAAATTGCTTGTGTCCTGCTTCTTCTCTTTTCTCTCTGTTTATCATTCCGGTGCATATGCTCCTGAACATCATCTTCAGAAGCTGTCTCATTTGCTTCTGAGTTTTAAAGAGAAAACGAAAATAAGTCTAACATAATTCAACCCCCCCCCCCCCCCCCCCCTTCATAGAGTACTAAGCCCTTTTTTATTTTATTATTAGTCTTTTTTATTTATTTTATTTTTATTTTTAGTAGTTTTTATTTTATTTTATTTTGTTTTTTTCTTTTTATTTATTACTTAGAATAGGTCCAAAAATAAAATGTCCAAGGTCCAAAAAATTTTAAGTCAAGTGTCAACTTTCACATTCCTCTTTCAAAATTCATCATTAAACACCAACCAATCTCCATCAAAATCCATTAAATAACCCTCACCTACAAATATAGCTCTCATTCCACACTTCGAGACACACCAAAAACCCTTTTGAGACGTCAAATAGTTTTTCTCTCTTCTTTCTCCTTTAGCTTGTGTTGACGAGATATTATTTTCCTCCTCTAATTATTTATGTCCCTTCAGAAAAAGTCCCTTCGAAATTTTGTCCCTTCGGTACTTTTGTCCCTTAGATTGTTCCTATCTTTTAATGTCTTGCATTTTATTTCTTTTTAGCCTTTTTTGCATTTCATTTTATTTCTATATATTAATTATCATTTAGCATTTTAATATTTTCATTTATTTATTCATAATTAGAATGTATTTAGGTCCAATGTAAATATAAATGAGAAGATCATGCATATGTCTTTATTTTATTTACTTTTCCACTTTTATATATATTCAAAAATGCAAAAAATATTAGGCTAGAAAAGGGTTTTCGTGGTGATCCAACGTCACCATGAAATTCTCGCGCTTTTATTTTTAATTATCACGTTAGTTTAATTTTTATGGCTAATATTCAAAAATAACAAAAACATGCAAATAACCAAAAATCACAAAAAATATTTTCATAATAAACCTTGATTTTCAAATCGAGTGATCGTTCTTTTTATTTTCTTTCTTAATCAAATTTCAAATCAATTTTAATCCTACTTTGAGTCATTTTTCTTTCAATATAAAAAATACAAACCAATTCTTATTGGCCACTTGGCTTTTTATTTTAAAACTTTTTCAAAACTAATAAAAAACAGAAAACCAATCAAACGACAATTTCTATCCCAAACTACGAGGTTTTGATCCCTCACGGATACGTAAGCAAAGGACCTTGTCCTTCCAAATCATAAAAAATGTAAATAAAAAATCATCTTCTTTTTCTTTTAATCACTGCTCCTTCAAGTTATAGCACAAAAGTAATTAAAATCAAGAGGTTCTCGTAGAATACTACGAACATAAATGGGCTAATACCTTTTCTTTATGTAACTAACCCCCGAACCCTAAATCTCTTAAAAATGGTTTATTTGAACTTTTTCTCATTTTTATTTAAAAATTAAAAGTTCAAGTCGTGAAATAATTTAGTGAGTCAAAGCTAATTAAATAGCCATGATCTCCGAAAAATGACGCGACAGAAATAGCAACATCACTGGGGACACTCCCTAAGAGGGTTGAGCCTAACTTGGCTTTATTTAAATTTTTTGTGCTATTACTAGCTTAAAAAAATAAAAATAAAAATAAAAGATGGAAATACGTGTATATATGTTCTTTCTTCTAACGTGAGTGGTGGGATAGGCTCTACACTCGAGCTTGAAGGAAATATCAGATAGGAGTGGTAGGATCATAGTGACATTCCGAGAGTATTCTCGTGCTTTGGAACAAGTGATATAACCATATTTAGCGGAGGATCTTGAAGTGATATATGTTGGCGTGTGTTGTCACGTTTAGATGTTATTACTTTTAAGTTTCCGTCGAACGCTAAGGACCTTTAGTAACCCTTAACCCATCTTGGCCTTTTAGGACGTAGCGCAGTGGCTAACCGAGTGTTGTCTCGGTATTAGTCGACACGCGATGCTACACTCAAACGAGATTTTCCTACGAAAGTTGTTGGACCGGGTGTTGTCTCGGTATCCAATAAAATTCGGAGGGGGGGTGGACTTTGGGAACTTGGTAGAACCCGTGATACAAGTGCAAATGAAACCATAGTCCTTACCAAATGGTGTGTTTACCATTGGCTCCAACATTTTGGACTTAACCCCACCATGTTTTCTCCGTTCCTTTAGCATTATCATACATACATGCATTCATTCATAAACAACTCTTTTCCATCAAATATCGAAGGATTTAGACAGGTTTTTTGCAAACATCACATATGAACGGACCTTATAAGAAAGAACACCAAGAAAAACAACTTCAAAAATCTTAACTAAGCTTTAGCTTTTGTTAAGAACTTTTTCCTTGGTTTCGTTCTTACTTTTGAAAAGGGAACCAATTGCAATATCTTCACAAGTTTCAAATAAAACCATATTCCTCGGCAATATTTGCAATTCACTTTGACAAAGTCCGTCAAAAAAATTGTCCTCTTTTTGCATAAGCATATCATGCATCATCTTGCATTTCATGAGTTTCAAAACCCGAGTCTTACAAGGTTTTATTTTCCTTATAAAGGTTGAGCTACCTTAAAAGTGGCCTGACGTCTTCATCCGAAACCAACTTGCATATACGGCACTCGAGCAAACGTACGAAAGAAGATGGATTTTCTCGAACAAGAGAATCAAGTACTCAAAGAAGAGATGGCAACCATGCAGGCTAAGATAGACGAGATGACAACCATGCAGACTCAGGTGGATGAATTTCAGGGGGTATGGGGGCCTATGATAGAGTAGATGACTTGCAGGAAAAATATGAGATGATGAATTAAGAAATGCAAGCCCTCCGCGGGAAAGAAATACTCGAGAAAGATGTTTATGATCTGTGCTTGGTGCCGAATGTCCAGATACCCCATAAGTTCAAGCTCCCAGACTTCGAGAATACAAAGGGATCTCCTGCCCTACAGACCATCTAACGATGTACGTCAGAAAAATGTCCACATATGCCAATGATCATCAGGTCCTCATCCATTACTTTCAAGACAGTTTACCCGGTGCCACACTAAAGTGGTACATGAATCTGGACCGTGCAGAAATCCGAACTTTCAATGACCTGCGTGAGGCCTTTGTGCAGAAGTATCAGTACAATGTGGACCTGGCTCCGGACCGAAGTGATCTCCAGGCTATGACTAAGAAAGACAATGAGACGTTCAAAGAATATGCCCAACAGTGGAGGGACATCGCTGCCCAAGTCAGCCCACGTGTAGAAGAGAAGGAGATGACCAAACTCTTTCTAAAAACTCTTAGTCAATTCTACTATGGGATGATGGTCAGAAATGCGCCCAGGGACTTCTCGGAGATGGTGAGCATAGGTATGCGTCTAGAAGAAGGGGTCCGAGAAGGACGATTGATCAAAGAAAGTGTTCTTGCTAGCAGTTCAAAAAAGAAAGATTATGAAGTGAATATGGTGAAAGGTCAACCTCGACATCAGGCTCAGAAGGCACTGTAACGCCCTATTTATTTATTCGATTATTTTGTTGAGTTTAGAGTCTAATTATATGTTTTATTTAATTATGTGATATGTTGATATTTTACTAATGGTTTTATTTGATTATTTAATAGAATAAGATTTGAAAATAAAATAATATTGAGATGAGGGGTTGTTTTGAGAACATAGAAAAGTTTAGTGGAATAAGTGGAAATAAGATTAAGAGGGTTGAGGAAATAAATAGGAGAAACTAGGTCAGAATAGTTTTCACGTAAAACAGTTTTTGGGAGAAAAGGAAGAAAAGTGAGAAGACAAGAGGAAGAGCTAGAGGTCTGAGATTTCATCATCCAAGGTAAGGGTGGGACTAGCTTTCTCCAATAATGGGTTTATAATTCTGAAATTGGATTTAACATGTGGTAGGTAGAGAATTTTGGATTTTGGGAATTAGGTTTAATTTCGTAAAAATGATGTAGAAAGTGTGTAATTGCATGAATTAATGTAAGAAAGTGATATCTAGGTTGTAACACCCTATTTCTACTAAGCGATAAACGCGAGAATACATCAGACATATTCAAGAAATAGATGCTACGTCACCAAACAAAATCCAGCATACATGTATAAATTATCAAATTACATAAGCATAGCAGCGGAATATATGTAAACCATATAAGCAACATCTCCAAAATCTCATGATAATAAATACATGATCTCAAACTCAAAATAACAATGTCTCAACTCCACAAAACAACATAGTCATAAAAGAAATAACATGCAAGGACACCCTAGATCAGAGCCCTAATCTAGACACTTGCACAAGAACGAGGAACTCCCGCTCCTCGGCAACATCAAGGCAACTAAGCATCCTGTACTCCATCTACCCGTCCATACGGAAAGGCAGGTGGTAAACCACTGAGGGTTAGCATTACATCATCATAATCCATAAACAGATAACAAGAACATTGAAATAATGATCATATATTCAAGAATGAAAAACAACATTGCCAAACATATACTCATAGTATCTCCACATTTATCTTACTCAATATCATTCATAGACATCATTTCAAGTTCACATAATTCGAGTGTATCACACACATATCACAATTCGACCAAGTCAATTAATCAATCTCCAAACACAATCATCATGCACAATTCAAATGCAATTCGACTCACAAACAAATCATGCAATGTCTCTAGACTCATCTAGATGCATGTGGTACCAAGTCTCCTCAAGGTCGTCACCTCCGATGCAACAAACACATCGAGTGTAAGGTTCACTCCTGCCTTACACATTGGACATCCGTCCATCTCCTCAACAATGAATGCATGAACATATGACTTGACTCAATACATATGCTCATACACAATTCTCCAAACCATGCATATACAGCTATGCAATCATCACCAAACCATGCATACAATTATGCAATCATCACCAAAACCATGCATACAATTATGCAATTATCACCAAATACCATTTAATCAAGTATGCATACATTAACAATTGCGCATACGTTCAACATACATATATCCATCACCATTGAACATGTATACAATCAACATTATCACCTTCTTCACATAGTTCACCATGAACAAGCAACACTTCATGTATTTCAAGTAAAGAAGATAACATACTAGATCATGATATTTCACTTTATCACTATCCAACTTCATTCACAAGTATACAATTAACCATAGGAATCAATATTCAAAAGGTTCACCATCAAATATACTTCAAGGTAAGAATTACACAAGTTCGTCTCATATTCACAACATTGAAAAATATTTGAAGTTAAGAACTAAAACCCAATACCAAGCTCAATTGCCTATGCCATGTATTCTCACAATTCACATATGTGTACAGTAGAGGTTACATAAGCATTCCATCGGCCACATATGAAGAATACACAAAATTCATGAAGTTCGTCTCACTTTTGCCACTTTTCCAAAGTTATAAGTTTTCAAGGCAAATCAAATAATCGATCCATGGAACCAAATGAAATCATCTTTAAAAGTCATATAAACATTATTCAAGTATAATCCCACTTGGTTTTCTTGAAAAGAATCAAGTTCCGGAAAGTCCGTGTTCTTGACCATTTTCAAGTTTCAAGTTCAATCTTCAAAATTCGATCCAATTCGACTCAATTGTTGTTCCAGTAGGATTATAGATGCAAACAGTGTTTATAGAGGTTAAAAGAAGTGTTAAGAAATGCTCGGAAAGGTCCCAAGTTCACGAAACAAAAAGATCAAATGGGCTGGAACAGGTCAATCTCGCTTGAAGCCATTTTATCTCGCTTCAAGCGAGATAGTTCCAGAGAGCACAGGTGCATCTCGCTTGGAACTCGCTTGGAGCTCGCTTCAAGCGAAATAGCATCCAAAATTCTGGGTTTCCCCTTTGAAGGTTCGCTTCAAGCGAGAAATCTCGCTTCAAGCGAAGCTTCATCTGGGCAGCCCAGAACCTCTCGGGTTTAACCCCTTTTTCACACCAAAACTCAATTTTCAAAACCCCAATCCACCAAAACAAGTTCCAGAAAGTGTTTATGGGTCAAAATAGCTTCAATACACTTAAACAAACATGAATCAAGCATTAGAAACAACAATTCAACTCATTTTATCAAAATCATAGGATTTTCTCAAAACACCAACACAACCTCAAATTTCTACACAAATTCGTATACAACAATTCCAGTTCAACAAATTCGATTCCAATAGTTTAACAATCATCAATAACAACTAATGAACATCAATTCATGCATAATCTAACATCACAACTTCATTTTTCATCAAATTTGCTCAAGAACACAAAACACCAACACTTATGCATTTCAACATGTTAATTCACATATAGCCACACATTTATCATGCAAATCATGTTCTCAAACATAATAGCAACAAACATGCACGAATTTACAGCACATAGAATCAATTTCATCAAGTTCATAAAATGGGAAAAATGAAAAGTTATGAACTTATGAGTGAAACCTAACCCTCTTACCTCTAGCACCAAGAATCAACAATTCTAGCTTCAATTTAGCTCCTAGGTGTGAAACCCTCTTCTAGCTCTTCAACCCTTTCTCTTGTTCTTCTCTCTAGCCCCAATTTGCCTCCTCTTGTGTTTGTGTGAAAATGAACAAAGTTTCTAACCTAGTTACTAAAAACTAAGCTTATATACTCCCTCTCCCTTAATGGGCCTTAAACACACAAATGAATAAATGAATGGGCTCACACCAATCTACTAAATACACACCAACGATAACTAATTAATTAACGCGCTCCGACAACTTAATTAATAAAACGGTCCTATCTTAGAAAAGCGATAAAACGCTATCCTCCCAAATTACTAATTACCCCTCAAATGCACAAACATATGAAAATGCACACAATTAAAATAATACACAAAATAAAATAATTAAAATAAAACAAACGCGAAAAACGGGCTGTTACAACTCTCCCCCCCTAAAAGAATTTTCGTCCTCGAAAATTTACCTGAAGGAAACAACTCCGGGTAAGAATCCTTCATTCTACTCTCCGATTCCCAAGTAGCACTCTCGCCAGTTGGTCCAAACCAAATCACCTTGACCAAAGCAATCTCGTTGCCACGCAACCTCTTCACTTCTCTATCCTCAATCCTAACCGGCCACGTCTCAACGGTCAAATTGTCTCTTACCTCCAACTCGTCCACTTGAACCACATGAGACTCATCATACACATACTTCCGCAACTGAGACACATGAAACACATATTGAAGATTCGACAAAGACGGTGGTAACGCAATCCGATACGCTACAACCCCAACTCTCTCTACAATCTCAAACGGCCCAACAAAACGAGGAGTCAACTTCCTACACTTCAAAGCTCTACCAACACCGGTTACCGGATTCACCCTCAAAAACACATGATCACCAACCTGAAATTCAATATCCTTCCTCCTCTTGCCATGATAACTCTTCTGCCTACTCTGAGACGCTTTCATCTTCTCCTGAATCATTCTAACCTTGTCCGTAGTCTCTTGCACCAACTCCGGTCCTAATAAAGCTCTTTCACCTGACTCGTACCAACACAACGGCGTTCTACATCTCCTCCCATACAAAGCTTCAAACGGTGCCATCCCGATACTAGAATGAAAACTATTGTTGTAAGTAAACTCAATCAACGGTAAACATTCTACCCAACTGACACCTTGCTCCAAAACACAAGCTCTCAACAAATCTTCCAAACTCTGAATAGTCCTCTCCGATTGACCATCAGTCTGAGGATGATAAGCAGAATTCAACCTCAACTTAGTTCCCAAAGCAGCTTGCAAGCTCTCCCAAAACTTAGAAGTAAACCTCGGATCCCGATCCGACACAATACTAGAAGGAATACCATGCAACCTGACAACCTGCTCAATGTAGATCTCAGCCAACTTTGCGATAGACATACCGGTCTTGATAGGAATAAAATGCGCTGACTTTGTCAACCGATCAACAACCACCCAAATCGAATCAAAACCCTTCACAGTCCTCGGCAAAGCTCCAACAAAGTCCATAGAGATGCTATCCCACTTCCATTCTGGCACAAACAACGGCTGCATCAAACCTGACGGTCTCTGGTGTTCAATCTTCGACTTCTGACAAACCAAACAAGCATAAACAAACTCGGCGATCTCCTTCTTCATTCCAGGCCACCAAAACAACTTCTTCAAATCTTGGTACATCTTAGTTGCTCCTGGATGAATACTCAAACTACTCCGATGACCTTCGTCCAAAATACGCTTCTTAAGCTCAGGCACATCCGGCACACACACCCGATCACGAAACATCAAGACACCATTCTGATCCAATCTGAAATCCGCACCTTTACCTTGGTTAACCAACACCACTCGGTCTACAAGTTCCAAATCCTCTTTCTGACCACTCTTGATTTCCTCCAAGATGTTACTTGACAACTTCAACATACCCAACTTCACACTTCCGGGTGTCAACTCACAACCCAAACTCAAATCTCAGAATTGCTTCACCAACTCTAACTCCTTAACCATCATAGCAGACACATGCAAGGTCTTCTTACTCAAAGCATCTGCAACCACGTTAGCTTTTCCAGGATGATAACTCAGCTGAAAATCAAAATCCTTAAGATATTCCAACCATCTTCTTTGCCTCATGTTCAACTCTTTCTGGTCAAACAAATACTTCAGACTCTTGTGATCACTGAACACCTCAAACTTAGAAACATAAAGATAATGCCTCCATATCTTCAAAACATACACAACTGCCGCCAATTCCAAATCATGAGTCGGATAATTCTTCTCATGCACCTTCAACTGCCTTGAAGCATAAGCCACAACCTGACGATTCTGCATAAGCACACCACCAAGACCCATCTTCGAAGCATCACAATACACAACAAACGATTCTTTCGGATTCGGCAAAATCAACGCAGGCGCTGAAGTTAACCTCTTCTTCAACTCTTGGAAACTCTTCTCATACTTAGCATCCCAAACATAAGCTTGCCCTTTCCGAGTCAACTGCGTCAATGGCAACGCCAACTTAGAGAACCCCTCAATGAACCTCCGATAGTAACCCGCCAAACCAAGAAAACTTTGAACTTCAAAAACAGACTTCGGCGATTCCCACTTAATTACCGCATCAATCTTCGACGGATCTACCGCAATACCACCTCTCGAAATCACATGACCAAGAAAGCTCACTTCACGCAACCAAAACTCACACTTCGACAACTTAGCAAACAACTTCTTCTCCTTCAAAACTTGCAGCACAATCCTCAAATGCTCGGCATGCTCTTCCTCTGACTTCGAATACACCAAAATATCATCAATGAACACTACCACAAATTGGTCCAAGTAAGGATGGAAAATCCGATTCATATACTCCATGAAAACACCTGGCGCATTAGTCACACCAAATGGCATCACAGAATACTCATAGTGACCATACCTCGTCCTGAACGCAGTCTTAGACACATCCTCTGCCTTCACTCTTATCTGATGATATCCTGACCTCAAATCAATCTTGCTAAACACCACTGCACCAACCAACTGATCCATCAAATCATCGATCCTCGGAAGCGGATACCGATTCTTGATAGTCACCTTGTTCAACTGCCGATAATCTACACATAGCCTCATGCCCCCATCTTTCTTCTAAACTAGCAATACTGGAGCACCCCACGGCGACACACTCGGCCTAATGAACTATTTCTCAAGCAATTCTTCCAACTGCTTCTTCAACTCCCCCAACTCTGATGCAGACATCCGATACAGTGCAATCGAAATAGGATTCGTTCCGGGCACCAAATCAATTGCAAACTCAACTTCTCTCTCCGGCGGTAAATCTGAAACATCATCTGGGAATACTTCTGGAAACTCTTGCACTACTGGCAAGTCACCAACACCTTTCTCACCTCTTACCTTCAAAGAAGCAAACATCATGAACACACTAGCTTCACCATCTAGAGACTTCTTCACTTGCTCTGCGGTTAAGAACCTTCCACTCTCCTCGGCTACCGGCTTCGAAAACGTGATACTCTTAGTTAAACAATTGATGTTTACACCAAAAGTCAACATCCAATCCATACCAAAAATCACATCCACATTCTTCAACGGAAGACACACAAGGTCCAACTCAAAATCCACATTTCCAAAGTTAACGGGACACTTAGAACACATAAAGGAAGTAGTCACCGAACCATTGGCCGGGGTATCAATGACCATCCCTCTCAACAACGGAGTCACAACAAGATTCAAACGTTCAACACAACAAGCAGAGATGAAAGAATGAGTAGCACCAGTATCAACAATCGCAATCAAAGGAGTACTATTGATAAAACACATACCTCAGATGAGATTATCCGGCTGCTCCACCTCTTCCGCATTCAAAGCAAAGACCTTTCCCGCCGCCTTCTTCGGCTTAGTACACTTAGTACTCAAGTGACCCTTCTCACCACAATTGCAGCAAGTAATCTCCTTCTTGAACTCAAAAGACTTATGACCCGCTTGCCCACACTTGTAGCAACCATCACCCTTCTTGCAATCACTAGCATAATGACCGAGAGTACCACACTTGAAACACTTGACATCCGCCAAGCTAGGCTTGGAGCCTCCTCCACTTGCCTTCTTCTTTCCCTTGTCCTTAACATACGGTTTCCCAATACCATGGCCCTTTCCTCTCTTGTCATGCTTAGCCTTGTAGTAGTCCGCCTTTGCCTTCCCAGCGTCATCAAACATCCGTCACTTGTGCACCAAAGTGTCAAAATCTCTAATCTCATGGAAACAGACGTACTGATAGATCTCCGGTGTAACGCCCATTTTTGATTATTTAGTTATTTGATTTATTTGAGAAATTGCTATATATTTTTATATATATTATGTGATGTTAAGTAAAGATTTAAGATGTTTTTATGTGACGTGGCGACTTATTTTATTGTTTAATAAAATAAGATTTGAAAATAAAATAAAATATTTAGTTGTGGGTTAGTTTTGGATTTTAGAGAATTATGTGGGAGAAAGAGTAAATAAGATAAGATTTGTTGGGAGTATATAAAGGGAAAATTAGGTCAAGAGAGAAGTCAGTAGTACGCGTACAGAGTTTTGGAAAAAAAGGGAGAAACGCACGTGAAGTGAGAAGGGAGCATAGGGCTGCGATTCTGCAATTGTAAGGTAAGGGTGAGCCTAGCACTTAATTATATTGATCTGTAATGCATCTAATCAGGATTAACAACATAGGATTGGATTTTGAGAGAATTAGAATTAGGTTAAAAGTGAGAATAATCATGAATTGGACCATAAAGCTGTAGAATAGATGTTTAGATTGAGTACAGAACGTAGATTAACCATAATGATGTTGTTTCTGAGAGTTTAGATGATTTAGATGATGAATTTGGGAACCTTTTGTGTGATTTTCGCAGAACCCGTAGCAGTCTGTTCATCGCTCGCCTGGGCGAGCTATGCAACTCGCCGCGGCGAGCAGACCTAGATCGCTCGCGAGGCGAGCAACCCAGCTCGCCATAGCGAGCATTACCCTAGAGCTCGCGAGGCGAGCACTCCAACTCGCCATAGCGAGCAGGACCTTAGTTACTCGCGAGGCGAGCTATCCCACTCGCCATAGCGAGTTATGTCAGAACCTAGAACTTGTGCTGTTTGCGACCTGTAGTCGCATGTGACCTCGAGAGATGACCTTGGGGTAGCTTTAGAGACTTCTAATGATGTTTAATATAATCTGTAATGATGTTACATGATGATTGAGATTGTTATGATGATTTTGTGAAGCTTATGTATGATATATGAATTAACTAAGTTATGAATGTCTGACTTACTTGCGATGCTTGCATTATGGATGCTATTTGTATGATGTACTTGCTGCCATATTGCTATTTACTTATGTATAGTTGCTGCATGTGTCAGTCCATGATGATTAAGATGGTTATTAAGACGTTGATGATGTTAACTTGTTTAAGTTAAAATTGCATTGAGTCTCATGCATACTCATTCTATGATGGGGGCTTATGCCCTGGAGTTTTTACTCACCAGCGACGAGGGCTTATGCCCTGGAGCTTTGCTCACCAGCGACGAAGGCTTATGCCTTGGAGTATATTTATGCTCATAGCGACGAGGGCTCATGCCCTGGATTGGTACCACATGCATATAAGACGTAGGGTTGCATAGTCAAGTGATGATATCGAGTCGAGTCGTCTACATTGAGAGCTCTTCCGCATTGATGTAAGGACAAAACCTCGAGAGCTCCTCATACTTAGCCGCATACTCAGCAACCGACATACTCCCTTGCTTCAAGTTCAAGAACTCAGCTTCTTTCTTGTTCCTCAAATCTTCCGGAAAGTACTTCTTCAAGAACTCATTCTTGAACCTCACCCAAGTGATAACATCACCACCAGCTTCAATCCTCCTCTTGGTACCAGTCCACCAATACTCGGCCTCCTCAGCAAGCATGTGAGTAGCCAACCTCACCTTCTGGTCATCATTAGTCACCATAGCACGAAAAATCCTCTCCATGCATTCCATCCAAGTCAAAGCTCCTTCCGGGTCAAACCTTCCCTTGAACGTCGGCGGTTTGTTTCTCATGAAACGATCAAGCCTCCGTTCCTCCGCTTCTCCATGGTCTTCATGACCACCACCTCCTTGATTCTGAGCCAAAGCTTGAGCCACTGCAGTCAAAGCTGCTGCAATCGCATCATCATTCCTACCACCTCTACCAGCCATCTCTTGCTAATCCAAAAACCAAGCAACAGGTAAGAACAACAGCACAAAGTATCAAAGGTAACTCAACATACCATTCGAATACAACAGGTAATAAAACTAGTTCTGGTCTGGACAAGACTGACCACGGCTCTGATACCAACTTGTAACACCCTATTTCTACTAAGCGATAAACGCGAGAATACATCAGACATATTCAAGAAATAGATGCTACGTCACCAAACAAAATCCAGCATACATGTATAAATTATCAAATTACATAAGCATAACAGCGGAATATATTTAAACCATATAAGCAACATCTCCAAAATCTCATGATAATAAATACATGATCTCAAACTCAAAATAACAATGTCTCAACTCCACAAAACAACATAGTCATAAAAGAAATAACATGCAAGGACACCCTAGATCAGAGCCCTAATCTAGACACTTGCACAAGAACGAGGAACTCCCGCTCCTCGGTAACATCAAGGCAACTAAGCATCCTGCACTCCATCTACCCGTCCATACGGAAAGGCAGGTGGTAAACCACTGAGGGTTAGCATTACATCATCATAATCCATAAACAGATAACAAGAACATTGAAATAATGATCATATATTCAAGAATGATAAACAACATTGCCAAACATATACTCATAGTATCTCCACATTTATCTTACTCAATATCATTCATAGACATCATTTCAAGTTCACATAATTCGAGTGTATCACACACATATCACAATTCGACCAAGTCAATTAATCAATCTCCAAATACAATCATCATGCACAATTCAAATGCAATTCGACTCACAAACAAATCATGCAATGTCTCTAGACTCATCTAGATGCATGTGGTACCAAGTCTCCTCAAGGTCGTCACCTCCGATGCAACAAACACATCGAGTGTAAGGTTCAGTCCTGCCTTACACTTTGGACATCCGTCCGTCTCCTCAACAATGAATGCATGAACATATGACTTGACTCAATACATATGCTCATACACAATTCTCCAAACCATGCATATACAACTATGCAATCATCACCAAACCATGCATACAATTATGCAATCATCACCAAAACCATGCATACAATTATGCAATTATCACCAAATACCATTTAATCAAGTATGCACACATTAACAATTGCGCATACGTTCAACATACATATATCCATCACCATTGAACATGTATACAATCAACATTATCACCTTCTTCACATAGTTCACCATGAACAAGCAACACTTCATGTATTTCAAGTAAAGAAGATAACATACTAGATCATGATATTTCACTTTATCACTATCCAACTTCATTCACAAGTATACAATTAACCATAGGAATCAATATTCAAAAGGTTCACCATCAAATATACTTCAAGGTAAGAATTACACAAGTTCGTCTCATATTCACAACATTGAAAAATATTTGAAGTTAAGAACTAAAACCCAATACCAAGCTCAATTGCCTATGCCATGTATTCTCACAATTCACATATGTGTACATTAGAGGTTACATAAGCATTCCATCGGCCACATATGAAGAATACACAAAATTCATGAAGTTCGTCTCACTTTTGCCACTTTTCCAAAGTTATAAATTTTCAAGGCAAATCAAATAATCGATCCATGGAACCAATTGAAATCATCTTTAAAAGTCATATAAACATTATTCAAGTATAATCCCACTTGGTTTTCTTGAAAAGAATCAAGTTCCGGAAAGTCCGTGTTCTTGACCATTTTCAAGTTTCAAGTTCAATCTTCAAAATTCGATCCAATTCGACTCAATTGTTGTTCCAGTAGGATTATAGATGCAAACAGTGTTTATAGAGGTTAAAAGAAGTGTTAAGAAATGCTCGGAAAGGTCCCAAGTTCACGAAACAAAAAGATCAAATGGGCTGGAACAGGTCAATCTCGCTTGAAGCCATTTTATCTCGCTTCAAGCGAGATAGTTCCAGAGAGCACAGGTGCATCTCGCTTGGAACTCGCTTGGAGCTCGCTTCAAGCGAAATAGCATCCAAAATTCTGGGTTTCCCCTTTGAAGGTTCGCTTCAAGCGAGAAAATCTCGCTTCAAGCGAAGCTTCATCTGGGCAGCCCAGAACCTCTCGGGTTTAACCCCTTTTTCACACCAAAACTCAATTTTCAAAACCCCAATCCACCAAAACAAGTTCCAGAAAGTGTTTATGGGTCAAAATAGCTTCAATACACTTAAACAAACATGAATCAAGCATTAGAAACAACAATTCAACTCATTTTATCAAAATCATAGGATTTTCTCAAAACACCAACACAACCTCAAATTTCTACACAAATTCGTATACAACAATTCCAGTTCAACAAATTCGATTCCAATAGTTTAACAATCATCAATAACAACTAATGAACATCAATTCATGCATAATCTAACATCACAACTTCATTTTTCATCAAATTTGCTCAAGAACACAAAACACCAACACTTATGCATTTCAACATGTTAATTCACATATAGCCACACATTTATCATGCAAATCATGTTCTCAAACATAATAGCAACAAACATGCACGAATTTACAGCACATAGAATCAATTTCATCAAGTTCATAAAATGGGAAAAATGAAAAGTTATGAACTTATGAGTGAAACCTAACCCTCTTACCTCTAGCACCAAGAATCAACAATTCTAGCTTCAATTTAGTTCCTAGGTGTGAAACCCTCTTCTAGCTCTTCAACCCTTTCTCTTGTTCTTCTCTCTAGCCCCAATTTGCCTCCTCTTGTGTTTGTGTGAAAATGAACAAAGTTTCTAACCTAGTTACTAAAAACTAAGCTTATATACTCCCTCTCCCTTAATGGGCCTTAAACACACAAATGAATAAATGAATGGGTTCACACCAATCTACTAAATACACACCAACGATAACTAATTAATTAACGCGCTCCGACAACTTAATTAATAAAACGGTCCTATCTTAGAAAAACGATAAAACGCTATCCTCCCAAATTACTAATTACCCCTCAAATGCACAAACATATGAAAATGCACACAATTAAAATAATACACAAAATAAAATAATTAAAATAAAACAAACGTGAAAAACGGGCTGTTACATGTAGGTATTGATTCCTAACAGTTTTGGGGTTTAGAAGGTTGAATTTTGAGTGTTAGGGTGAGAACAAATGTCTGTCGGCAAACCCTTCTGTCATCGCTCGCCCCAGCGAGCGATTATCCTCGCCTCGCGAGCTGATGTAGTAGCTCGCCTCGCGAGCTGATGTAGTAGCTCGCCTAGCGAGCAACGTTTGCCCGCCCGACGAGTAGTCCCGACTCGCCACAACGAGTGCTTTTCCTCGCCTAGCGAGCTGTTCAGTAGAAAATAGTGATTTTTGGGGAAAAGATGTTTTGGGTCAAGTTTTATATGATTTTGAATGCCTTTTGATGTTTAAAAATTATTAGATTAATTACAGAATCAATTTTGGGCATTGGGGAGTTAAAATTGGGATTTTTGGTGAAAAATGGTTACAAAGCCGTAGCTACCCAATTTTGCTCGCCTTAAGCGAGTAGACTTCCTCACCTTGCGAGTTGTTTTTCTTGTGAGCTCGCCACCGCGAGTAGATGTCCTCGCCTCGCGAGTTACGCTATGTCAGACTGCCTATGATGAATTCTTGTACCGTTTTCAGTTGTTTCTGTTTTGAATTGAGCTTTGTTATGAACATGTGAATTGTTGATATAAGACTTATCTTTCCAGTAGCTTTGGTTTGACATGCAAATCTCCTATAATTAATTTTATATGAATTTATGATGAAGTTGTCTAAGATGTCAAGTTGTAAGAAACTGTCTAAGATGTCAAGTTGTAAGTTGTCGTCCCTTGATGATGAAGTTATGAGATGTTGTCTAAGTTGTCGAGTTGCATTGGTTGATGAGTCCATGCATAGTCATTAAAGATGAGGGCTGATGGCCCTGAGAGCTTTGCTCTAAATGATGAGGGTTTATGCCCTGAGAGTTATTACTCTAACACGTTGAGGGCTTATGCCTTGGGAGCTTACTCCAAATGATGAGGGCTGATGGCCCTGAGAGCTTTGCTCTAAATGATGAGGGCTTATGTAACACCCCGTTTCCCAAAACAACGTAATATTATATAAAACATCAGAGTTCAACATACAACGGAGTATTACGTCTACTTTTCAAAATTATTTAAATAGAAAATAAAACTATTTAATCCAACAAAACATTTTCATGTCATCTGCAGCGGAATATTTTTTTAATAATCAATTCAACAACTATGTCATCATCCTTGGCACAAAGGCCTCATCATACTACAATTTATTTCATAATAATAAAATCTCCAACAACATGTCCTTCAAATAAAATGATACATAAAGGAATGAAAGAATTAAACATCAAACTCCTCATCCCGTTACGTATCAGAGCCTAGGACACAAGAGCCGACATCTAACTAGCCTTCGTTACCTGCACTTGCCCACGAGGCGGCAATTCCAGCAGAAGGGGTGAGTTCACAAATCAAAGTAATATATAGATATATGAATCATCAAGTAAATTGAAAACAACAACAAATAATAACAACCAGCAGCAACATCATCAATATCATCTCAACATTATAATTTAGATTCATCTTTGATTAACAACAACAACAACACTTGTGGCGACCCCTCACCAACAACAACTCTACAAAACAACTCACACCTACAACAACTATTCAAGACTTCATCAACTGATGCAATGCATATGTGGTACCAACTACGCGCGTTGAATGCTAAGCATTCCAGGGCATAAGCCCCCAACAATTTGGATGGTTAAAGCATCCCAGGGCATAAGCCCCCAACAGGTTGAATGACTAGCATTCCAGGGCATAAGCCCTCAACGGTTGAATGTATAAACATTCCAGGGCATAAGCCCCCAACGATGCAAATGAGTATGAATGACTCAATGGTGTATATCTGCATACAACCCTACAACAACTAATGGTGCATATCAGCATGCAACCAACAACAACAACTACTTAGGACGTCAACGACTGTGTCTAACAACTAAGACACCCACCCCAACTGGACACAACCACTCAACACCATCAAGGTTAACTTCAAGCTTAGCAAATCATAATTATTTTTCATGTAACATACATAATTTCATCATCATTCATCTAATTCAGCAATCATGGCATTTTCATATTCTTAACCCTAATCCAACAAAACCACCATTTTTCAATTCAATTCATGAAAGCATACATATATACATTAGCAATTGAATCATAAACCCACCCTTACCTTAATTCAGCAAATTCTACAGCAAAACGGATGAATTTCCCTCTTCCTAGCTCTTCCCCCTTGGTTCTTGGTTCTTCTCTCAAAAGCTTATGTTTTCTTTGTTTTACTGATACGTACAAGTTTCTTTGTCTGACTAATTCTATTTCCTTACCAACCAAAACATAACTCTTTCTTTTCTCTTAAACTCCCCTTTAATCTCATAATTAATATGTAACCCCCAAAAACTCCATAAATTCTAAATAAATATCATTTCCCCACTTAATTTCTATTAACTCCCTTAAATTCATTAATTCACATTAACCCCTTTAATTCTCACAATTATTATGTAACCCCCACCTTAATTCTAATAATTCTAATTAAATCCCCTTTTTCTAAAATAAATAATATTTCTTCTATTTTCTTAAATAACATATATCACATAAATAATTTTAAAACAAATAAACACACCACAATTATCACATAATCATCTATAAATTCAAATAAAATATTCTAAACACCCAAAAATAGTAAAATATAAACTAGGGCGTTACAACTCTCCCCAACTTAGAGAATTTCGTCCTCGAAATATTACCTCAAGCAACAAACAACAAATCAGGACAACATAACAGAACAACAAATCAGAACAACAAAAGACAGTGTGAAACTGTCACACAACACTACTAGGCTCGACACGACTCTACTAATTGGCCGGACGGACCGACCTGCTCTGATACCAATTGTAACACCCCGTTTCCCAAAACAACGTAATATTATATAAAACATCAGAGTTCAACATACAACGGAGTATTACGTCTACTTTTCAAAATTATTTAAATAGAAAATAAAACTATTTAATCCAACAAAACATTTTCATGTCATCTGCAGCGGAATATTTTTTTAATAATCAATTCAACAACTATGTCATCATCCTTGGCACAAAGGCCTCATCATACTACAATTTATTTCATAATAATAAAATCTCCAACAACATGTCCTTCAAATAAAATGATACATAAAGGAATGAAAGAATTAAACATCAAAATCCCCATCCCGTTACGTATTAGAGCCTAGGACACAAGAGCCGACATCTAACTAGCCTTCGTTACCTGCACTTGCCCACGAGGCGGCAATTCCAGCAGAAGGGGTGAGTTCACAAATCAAAGTAATATATAGATATATGAATCATCAAGTAAATTGAAAACAACAACAAATAATAACAACCAGCAGCAACATCATCAATATCATCTCAACATTATAATTTAGATTCATCTTTGATTAACAACAACAACAACACTTGTGGCGACCCCTCACCAACAACAACTCTACAAAACAACTCACACCTACAACAACTATTCAAGACTTCATCAACTGATGCAATGCATATGTGGTACCAACTACGCGCGTTGAATGCTAAGCATTCCAGGGCATAAGCCCCCAACAATTTGGATGGTTAAAGCATCCCAGGGCATAAGCCCCCAACAGGTTGAATGACTAGCATTCCAGGGCATAAGCCCTCAACGGTTGAATGTATAAACATTCCAGGGCATAAGCCCCCAACGATGCAAATGAGTATGAATGACTCAATGATGTATATCTGCATACAACCCTACAACAACTAATGGTGCATATCAGCATGCAACCAACAACAACAACTACTTAGGACGTCAACGACTGTGTCTAACAACTAAGACACCCACCCCAACTGGACACAACCACTCAACACCATCAAGGTTAACTTCAAGCTTAGCAAATCATAATTATTTTTCATGTAACATACATAATTTCATCATCATTCATCTAATTCATCAATCATGGCATTTTCATATTCTTAACCCTAATCCAACAAAACCACCATTTTTCAATTCAATTCATGAAAGCATACATATATACATTAGCAATTGAATCATAAACCCACCCTTACCTTAATTCAGCAAATTCTACAGCAAAACGGATGAATTTCCCTCTTCCTAGCTCTTCCCCCTTGGTTCTTGGTTCTTCTCTCAAAAGCTTATGTTTTCTTTGTTTTACTGATACGTACAAGTTTCTTTGTCTGACTAATTCTATTTCCTTACCAACCAAAACATAACTCTTTCTTTTCTCTTAAACTCCCCTTTAATCTCATAATTAATATGTAACCCCCAAAAACTCCATAAATTCTAAATAAATATCATTTCCCCACTTAATTTCTATTAACTCCCTTAAATTCATTAATTCACATTAACCCCTTTAATTCTCACAATTATTATGTAACCCCCACCTTAATTCTAATAATTCTAATTAAATCCCCTTTTTCTAAAATAAATAATATTTCTTCTATTTTCTTAAATAACATATATCACATAAATAATTTTAAAACAAATAAACACACCACAATTATCACATAATCATCTATAAATTCAAATAAAATATTCTAAACACCCAAAAATAGTAAAATATAAACTAGGGCGTTACAACTCTCCCCAACTTAGAGAATTTCGTCCTCGAAATATTACCTCAAGCAACAAACAACAAATCAGGACAACATAACAGAACAACAAATCAGAACAACAAAAGACAGTGTGAAACTGTCACACAACACTACTAGGCTCGACACGACTCTACTAATTGGCCGGACGGACCGACCTGCTCTGATACCAATTGTAACACCCCGTTTCCCAAAACAACGTAATATTATATAAAACATCAGAGTTCAACATACAACGGAGTATTACGTCTACTTTTCAAAATTATTTAAATAGAAAATAAAACTATTTAATCCAACAAAACATTTTCATGTCATCTGCAGCGGAATATTTTTTTAATAATCAATTCAACAACTATGTCATCATCCTTGGCACAAAGGCCTCATCATACTACAATTTATTTCATAATAATAAAATCTCCAACAACATGTCCTTCAAATAAAATGATACATAAAGGAATGAAAGAATTAAACATCAAAATCCCCATCCCGTTACGTATTAGAGCCTAGGACACAAGAGCCGACATCTAACTAGCCTTCGTTACCTGCACTTGCCCACGAGGCGGCAATTCCAGCAGAAGGGGTGAGTTCACAAATCAAAGTAATATATAGATATATGAATCATCAAGTAAATTGAAAACAACAACAAATAATAACAACCAGCAGCAACATCATCAATATCATCTCAACATTATAATTTAGATTCATCTTTGATTAACAACAACAACAACACTTGTGGCGACCCCTCACCAACAACAACTCTACAAAACAACTCACACCTACAACAACTATTCAAGACTTCATCAACTGATGCAATGCATATGTGGTACCAACTACGCGCGTTGAATGCTAAGCATTCCAGGGCATAAGCCCCCAACAATTTGGATGGTTAAAGCATCCCAGGGCATAAGCCCCCAACAGGTTGAATGACTAGCATTCCAGGGCATAAGCCCTCAACGGTTGAATGTATAAACATTCCAGGGCATAAGCCCCCAACGATGCAAATGAGTATGAATGACTCAATGATGTATATCTGCATACAACCCTACAACAACTAATGGTGCATATCAGCATGCAACCAACAACAACAACTACTTAGGACGTCAACGACTGTGTCTAACAACTAAGACACCCACCCCAACTGGACACAACCACTCAACACCATCAAGGTTAACTTCAAGCTTAGCAAATCATAATTATTTTTCATGTAACATACATAATTTCATCATCATTCATCTAATTCATCAATCATGGCATTTTCATATTCTTAACCCTAATCCAACAAAACCACCATTTTTCAATTCAATTCATGAAAGCATACATATATACATTAGCAATTGAATCATAAACTCATCCTTACCTTAATTCAGCAAATTCTACAGCAAAACGGATGAATTTCCCTCTTCCTAGCTCTTCCCCCTTGGTTCTTGGTTCTTCTCTCAAAAGCTTATGTTTTCTTTGTTTTACTGATACGTACAAGTTTCTTTGTCTGACTAATTCTATTTCCTTGCCAACCAAAACATAACTCTTTCTTTTCTCTTAAACTCCCCTTTAATCTCATAATTAATATGTAACCCCCAAAAACTCCATAAATTCTAAATAAATATCATTTCCCCACTTAATTTCTATTAACTCCTTCCTTAAATTCATTAATTCACATTAACCCCTTTAATTCTCACAATTATTATGTAACCCCCACCTTAATTCTAATAATTCTAATTAAATCCCCTTTTTCTAAAATAAATAATATTTCTTCTATTTTCTTAAATAACATATATCACATAAATAATTTTAAAACAAATAAACACACCACAATTATCACATAATCATCTATAAATTCAAATAAAATATTCTAAACACCCAAAAATAGTAAAATATAAACTAGGGCGTTACAGCTTACGCCCTGTTTGGTACCACATGTATATTGAAGTCGTTGTCGTTGCATATGTCGAGTGTTGTGTCATCGTTGATGCATTGTCGTCGAGTTATCAATGAATTAATAAGAGGTTAATGAAGAATTATGTGAAGTATTAACAATTGTAATTGCTGTTGTTTATGTTGTTAAATTCTTTTAATGAATTATATGCTTATTATTATTGAATGTGAATCTCACCCCTTCTGTTTGAATGTTGCCTCTACGTGGGTAACGTGCAGATAACCAGGGCTAGCTGTTGAAGTGAGTTGACTCTCTCACGTGTGTTTTAAGTGCTCTGATACGTAACGTGATGGGAATTTCGTTGTTGCTTTATATTCCTTACGTATTATTTTACGAATTTTCATGAACATGTTGGAATAATTTTATGAGATTTTACGTTGAGGCCTTTGTGCCAAAGTTGTTTAAATGTTGAATGATTTTCTGCTGCAAAGTAATTTGGAATTTTGATATGACATGTTTTAAATAAATAGTAACTCTATTCTATTTATGATTTTATGAAAAGAAGTGTGACATTCCGTATATGTTGAAATACTCTGATTTTAAGTATGATTTTATATTGTTTGGGAATACGGGGTGTTACAGGCACCGCAGTATGACCCGATCCCAATGAAATATGCAGAGCTTCTTCCCTCTTTGCTTGAGGGGAATCTTGTCCAGACTAGACCACCTCCGCCGATACCTAAGAAATTGCTGGCTCGTTGGAAACCTAATCTCTTTTGTGCCTTCCATCAGGGGGCAAAAGGTCATGACTAGGAGCATTGTTTCCCCTTGAAGATTGAAGTCCAAAAGCTGATCGACGCCGATGTCTTGCCTTTCAAAAATTTGAATCTGAGCGTGTAGCCATAATTGGGTCGCTTTTGATGTTCCGTCTACTACTCAGTTGTTCAAATAAAGTGTTTGTTTGCTTGTTTTATACTTTTTAAAAATCCTTTTGTCCTGCCCGAGACGAAAGTGAACTTGTGTAGGGCTTTTTGCTTTATGAATTGTCGTCATCAAAAAAAAGTCGTCTTGATCCCGACTTTGCTTTATTTTATTTTATTTTTTTTCCTGGAAAAATGGTAATACAAAAAACCAAAAAAAAATCTTTCTTTAATCTCAAATATCTGCATAATCATAACTTATATTTATCTGTCAAAATGAACAATAAATCATGCATTAATAAACCTATTGAACACAACAACTCTGTACTCTCTCCCAACTTTGAGTTCCATGCGTCCGAAGATGAAGAAGAGGAGAACGAAGAGATTCCCGACAAGATCTCTCATATACTGGTTGGAGTTCTGCTGAAATCCCAGCTTGATTGAATTTAAAAATGCACGACGACCTTGTACAACTATGTCAAAAGAGTTTGAAACAAACTTCCAACAAAGAAGGTTCGGCCCCCGTGAATTTCAAGAAAGAGACCTTGTGCTAAAAGAGACACTATCTTTCCAACCTGACTCCAGGGGCAAGTGGACACCTAACTATGAAGGCCCATGTGCAATGACTCATGTGACTACGGATGTTGACAAACCCGTAAGCCGGTGCAGTCAAGAAATACTCTGTCAAAAAATAATAGCTCGATAAGTCGCAAACCTGAAAAGTCAGCTTAGGCAAAAATATGCGTCTCGGTGGACTGAAAACCTGAAAAGGCGGTCCAGGCAAAAATTAGAGACATGAACAAAAATGTTTATTCTGATGGATTGAAAATCCGAAAGGGTGATCTATGCAAAAGTTAAGGATCAGGACAAAGTAACTGCATCAATTAGACATAGTCCACTTGGGGCATCCAACTATCAAAAGACCTCCGGTTCAAAGCATCTGAAAATCCAAGACTCAGAACAGGCGCAATTCAAAGCTGTTATGGAGAATAACGGTTATTGTGTTCAATGTACCTTTCCATATATTTACCATTTTCCAAAAATTTCAAAGATTTGTGGGGCCATGCCATTAACAGGCCACCACTCAATTCATCAAATTTAAGAGAAAAAGGAGAGGTTATGTTTTAGGATATAGAAAGTCAATAAGGAAAAAAAACATTTTACGTGCAATAGAAAGAAAACATAAGCTTTTGGGAGAAAAAGGGAGAAACCAAGAACAAGAGGGAATTGCTAGGGGAGAGCTTGAATTTGTTTGTAGCTTGTCTTGTTCATCTAATCAGGTAAGGGTGGGCTAGCAATTCAATTAATAATATATATACATGATTTCTGAAATTGGATTGGAATGGTTGTTTTTGGTTTAGGTTTTGAAAGTTATAAGAATTGCCAAATGTTGTTGATTTCAGTTGTTGATTGTGTTTTTCTGAGTTGTCTTTGATGTTATGTTGTATATAGAACCTGTAAACATCGTAGTAATCCATTTTGGGTGATTGGGGGATCAAAATTGGGTTTTTGGATGAAATAGGGTTTGAGAGTTCGTGAGTTTTTCAACTGCCAGATGAAGCTTCACTTAAGTGAACGTACCCTTCGCTCAAGCGAACTACCTTGTAGGCTGCCCAGAATCTGTTAAGTGCCAGTTCGCTCAAGCGAACGCTAAGCAAACCATTCCCAACTTTCGACGTTGTACTTCGCTCAAGCGAACTCCTAAGCGAACCGTAAGCGAACTTCCCCAGACTTTCGTTAATTGAGTTCGCTCAAGCGAACAGAGCTTCGCTCAAGCGAACTGGGTCCTGTACGACCATTTTCTGAATTTTGCTTCGAGATTTAGGACTTAAATCTATGCTTCCTAATATGTTTATTGGATTTATTAAACATTGTTTAAGTGGTGAAAATTATATATGAAGATGAATATGATGAAATTATGTATGTTTATATGAAAATAAATATCCATGCTATGTTTGAATTGTCGTTGATGTTGCTGAGTGGTGTTGTCCAGTTGGGGAGTGTGTCATAAGTATTAGACGCAGTTGTTGATGTCCTAAGTAGTTGTCGTTGATGTTGTTTGGTTGTATGCTGATATACACCATTTAGTTGTTGTTGGGTTGTATGCTGATATACACCACGAGTCTTTCATACTCATGCATCGTTGGGGGCTCATGCCCTGGAATGTTAATCATTCAAATGTTGAGGGCTTATGCCCTTGAACGCTTTATCGTTCACCTGTTGAGGGCTCATGCCCTGGGATGCTTTAACCATCCAACTGTTGAGGGCTCATGTCCTGGAATGCTTGTCATTCAACGCGCGTAAAAATGGTACCACATGCATATTGCATTTGTTGTTGATGTCGTTGCATTGTTGTGTTCGGTGTGAGTTGTCGTTGTGTAGTCATTGATGTCGAAGTTGTTGTTGGTGAGATGTCGCCAAAGGTGTTGTTGTTGTTGTTGTTGTTGTAATTTGATTATAAAATTAAGTAATTATTGCTAATAAATGTTGATGCCATATATGCATGGACTTGATAATACTTGTTGATGTTTTTAATTCAAGTTGATGAATTATTTATATATATTATTTTGATTGTGAACTCACCCCTTCTATTGGAATTGTCGCCTTGTGGGCAAGTGCAGATTTCCAAGGCTAGTAGGATGTCGGCTCATGTGTCTTAGGGCTCTGATACGTAACGGGATGGGGAATTTGCTGTTTATTTCTTTCATTCCTTATGTATCAATGTTGAACTTAGTTGTTGGATTACTTACCGTTGAATAATATTTAAATTGTTGAGGCCTTTGTGCCAAGGATTTGTTGAAGTTGAATGATGATGGTTTTTAAATAATATTTCCGCTGCAAATTTTATAAGAATGATTTTGTTGGTATTTTAAATAGTTTTATATTCTATTTAATAAATTTGAAAAGTAGTGTGACATGCCCGTTATTGTTGAACTCTGATTATATTAGTATTATTACGTTATTTTGGGAAACGGGGTGTTACAATTTGGAACTCCCATTTATTCTGTTTGCAATATTTCTTCTATTTTTTATGGCAACACTCAAAGCAAAAATTTCAGAATACAAAACTTTTTTTTTACATCTTTTGAAAAGTGTGAACAACAAACACATTCTCTTTGAACTCGTGAGTAGGTGAAGCGTACATCAGCATCCGCCTCGAGAACGGTTACATTCCGGAAGAGAAACATGGTTAAGCACTATGGAGAGGACCTCCGCTTTGACCAAGATGCAGTCACATTCCAAAAATACAAAAAAAAGAACAAAACAAAACAAACAAAAAAGTTGTAATATCCCGCTTAAAAGTTTCTCAGTGTTTTACCTAATAACTCATTTCCTGTTCGTTTAAGAATAAAGAGGACATTTTGGTACTTTTGCACAGGAGATATATAAGCAAATTGGTCCCATAAACTTTCATTTTTCATGTGTACTTCTCTCTCTAAAAAACAGAATTCTGAAGCTCTCTCCTTCCCTCTCTAGGTTTTCGAAACCCTCCATCCTCTCTTCACTCAAATCTCTCAAACACCACTTCTGCAAAGTTCAAGAATTGATGACAGAACCAACATGAAGATTGTGGCATGAATGGCTAGCAATTATCCTTGGGTTATTGTGTAGTTTATGTGAGATGGATGAACAAATTAGGAACTTCATGAATTAGGTTTTAATGCCCCTTTTTGATTAAATCTCTTGGATTGTAATGATTGATGCCATGAATAAAAGCTACGATGTTTTATACGTGTTATGAATGTAATGCACGCATTAGGGGCTTGCTTTCTAGTGTTTCTGCTCAAAAATATGATTTCTGCAGGTCTGATACTGATGAACTTCTCTTAAGCGAACAGAGGTTCGCTTAAGCCAACACAATGTTGAAGCAAACTTAATTTTCGCTCAGAGGCTCGCTCAAGCGAACTTGTAAGCGAGCTTCTCGCTTGGAGGCTCGCTTAAGCGAGCAGTAACTGGACAACATGTCCTGAAAAACCTTTTTGTGGCGCAGCAGTGCCGTCCAAAACTTTCCTGACAAACCTTTAATGTTTATAACTTTTAAAAGTAGAAATCTATAACATCAAGCCATTAGCAACGCATTACATCATACGATTTCTTTAAATTAGAATCACGGACAATAATTACAATTCAATGGAGGATAGTCTATGAAAGTTATGTACGGATCATGTTGGGTAGTGACTGATGTCTAGGCGTGGGTAAAATTTAGAACTTACCTTAGACACATGAATCATGTATGTTAATTCGCTTTCATGACGTGCTAGGTTGCAAACCTTTATGTTTATGATTAAGACTATGATTAAAATATGGCATGTCGTGTCTCTTGCGATCCATGCCAGGGGGATTTCAAGAGGTTCACGCCAGGGGAACAGGACACACTCCGCAAGGTAGGCCCGCACGACATTAAGAGGAGTCCAACGTACCCTAGCTAGGTCTCGTCGGTCATGTATGGGATTGTACTCGGGGTTACTCCACTCGATTACACTTCGTAAAATCAACTCAGATAATTCTTATAACACCATAATATGATATGTTTATGACAAGAATGACATGATATGCTTATGATATGATACAAATATGATGTGATACAAGTTAAATATAAATGATGGCGATCTAGGAATGCACGATTGTTCTAGGTATGCATGAGTTCACGTATGTATAACCAACCAATCGGTTATATCGTAGACATGTGGTAACCGTTGGTTTCCCCCGAGGTTACCTTTAGCCTAGGACTTAGGTAGGACTCACTGAGACATTATGTCTCATCCCACTCCTTCTTCGTTCAAGTTCGCAGGTGGTTCGAGGCAAAGGTAAGGAGAAGGCGACAGACTGATCGTGCTTTTGTTGGATTTAGCGTTTATGTCTTTTCGTCGATGTTATGCTTTATATGTAGTAAATGTTATGAACCTTGTTGTACTTGTTTCATCCGACATTATTATGTATAATCATTATGGCATATGACCTGAGACAGTTTTGTACTCTAAATCTCAACTTATGTTATATTTCCGCATTGTAGTTTTAATGTATCCAATATCAGTTATAATGCACATGTTGAATATTCTAGACTCTTTCAATATGGGCTTTACAAAAGCTCGCTAAGTTGAAAACCTAAAAAGGCGGCTTAGGCAATAGAGAGCGTCCCGATGGACTGAAAACTCGAAAGGGCGGTCTAGGCAAAAATTAGGGGCATAAAAAAGGAATACATTCCCAGTGGACTGAAAACCTGAAAGGGCGGTCCAGGCAAAAGTTAGGGATTTTCAAAGAAACAAAAAAAGCATGAATGTTGAGGCGCATCAATGGAAGAACACTCTGCGCCAGTTTACAAATGGCGACTTCTTCTAGACTTTTAATCAACAATGGGCTTTCTCCCCAAGAGGCATCAGTTGCTACCTTGTGTCAGGTTTTACCCCATCAATGGTTTGATTTGTTCACAATAACGTCATCTCCAAGGAAATTTGCAGAGTGTTTGTACTGCGTCAGTCCGCCTCTCATCTTACTTGTCCTGTCTCGTTTCATCGAGTCTCACATGTCATATACAGTTATACAGTCATACAAAGATGTAAATATGTCCATACAAGTTAGATTCAAACATTCAAACAATCATACATTCATACCTTAATACTTTCACACATTCATACATTCATACGTACACAGCATGGGCACAACATCAATTCATGCATGAGTCAATCCCTCTCAACATCAATTGCATTAGTCACCTAGAGTCTTGGTTGGCTGCATCCTTTCGTCTCACTTCTTTCATCAATTTTCAAGTGGTCAGTCCAAAACAATGGACAGCTTGAGTTTACCTTTTGCCTTGTTTCAAGTGGTCAGTCCGAAACAATGGACAGCTTGAGTTTACCTTTTTATCGTGTTTCAAATGGTCAGTCCTAAATAATGAACAACTTGAGTTTCCTTTTGTCATGTTTCTAATGGTCAGCCCTAAATAACGCACAACTTGAGTTTCCTTTTGTCATGTTTCAAGTGGTCAGTCCTAAATAACGGACAACTTGAGTTTACTTTTTCATGTTTCAAGTGGTCAGTCCTAAACAATGGACATCTTGATTTTACCCTTACCATTGTCAAGGAACAAGTTCTAACAAATGAACATCCTGCATTTTCCTTTTACCATATGTCAAGTGGCAAGTTCTAACAAACGAACAATTTTGCAATTATCCTACAGTTTCTCATAAGTGTCGTCCCTAGTGTCTTCATACAACTATCTTACAGATAGTAGACGACATTTCAATTATCAGTCTTAATACAGCTATCTTACAGATAGTAGACAACATTTCAGTCATCTGTCTTCATACAGCTATCTTACAGGTAGTAGACAATTTCTTTTTCAAACTTACCTTCATACGGCTATCATACGGGTAGTAGGTAATCCACGTCATTTGTCTTCATACAGCTATCTTACAGATAGTAGACAATGTCCTTTTTCATCTTACCTTCATACAACAATCATACAGGTAGTAGGTAATACATGTCATCTGTCTTAATACGGCTATCTTACAGATAGTAGATGTAACACCCCGTTTTCCCAAAGCTAAAATTTCATAAAAATAATCAGAGATTTCCACGTAAACGGAATGTCACATTCTTTTCTTAAAATCATAAACTGAATAAATAACTATCTATCCTTTAAAATTCAATAACAAAATCTTTAATACTTCACAGCGGAATTTATCAAGTAACTAAAACAGTCTTTGGCACGAAGGCCTCTTCATACATGTCTCATAAAAATCCAATCTAAAGACATGGTCATAAATCTTCAAAAGCAATACGTAAGGAATAGAAAAGCAATAACAAAGTTCCCATTCCGTTACGTATCAGAGCACCTAAGACACACGAGAGAGTAACTTCTCACGACATCAACTATTCTTGGTTACCTGCAAGTTACTCATACGAAGAGCAACATTTTTCAAGCAGAAGGGGTGAGATTTCACAAAACAATAATATCAAGCATATAATTCATTAATTATATTTAACAACGTAAATAATTTCCTCTATTAGTAATAATAATCCTTCATGTAATAATTCTTAATAACTCAACCAACTTCTAATTATCATTTACTTCATATTCATCACATTATAAAGATCATCATATAACACATAATAACCAAATCATAACCAACATAGATCATCACATCTTAGTTCATATACAACATAACAACATCATTAATTCGTAATAACATTTCTCCACCAAGCATCTCATTAGCAACTCATAATAGAAGACAACTTAGCAACTATACGTAACATCATCAATTCATAATAATACTTATTCATCAAACATCTCATTATCAATTCATGAATAAAAGACAACTATCAACTTAACATAAACATCATCAAGTACACTTAACAACTCATAGATATCATCATGTAATCATCATCACTAATAAATTTAAAACAACTCAATGTAATCATCATCTCACTATAATAATCAACATCGTAAACAACATTATAACATTATAATTAGTATCATATACAACATCATCACAACATAACAATATCATAATCAATATCTTAAACAACATAGCAACATAACAATATCATAATCAATATAGCAACATCTTAGTCAACGTCATATAATTCACATCATAAACATCGTATAATCTTCATAGGTACTTTTTTAACAACACATGGGTAGAAAACAACTCGACAACTCATAGAGAATAATTCATCAACAACTTAACAACTCATGGATGATAATTCATCAACAACGACTTTGACTCGACAAATGCGACAATGCAATTTAGACACTTATATGCATGTGGTACCAATCGTCATCATAAGTATTAATATACTTTAATCGTGCGGAGGACAAAGCTCCTAATAATCGTGCGGAGGACAAAGCTCCTATCATGGTGAGGACAAAGCTCAATGAATGCTAATGCATGGACTCTATCAACAAGACACCTTAATCAACTTATCACTTATACATCCAATAATTTGGAGTTCATCATCAACTTATTCATACTCATGCAACTTAGTTAAATAACAATTGCAGCATAATCAAATCACATCAAGCTTAATAACAATTCATTTCAACAACATCTTGATCATTCAATAATATTTCGAGTAATGCATTTAATCATTAAATCACATTACAAACAACTTAGCAGTTCATAACAGCAACAGAAACAGCACAAGCAATTCACAACATAACAATATTAATGTGAAGCATCAACAACTTAAACATCATACATCTTCCACATAAGGCATATAAATATTTCACATAACCAATAACAGCAACATAGGCGACACGTAAACATCTCAAGATATAACAATATCAAATGATAATCAACAACAACTTAAACATCATATATAATTCACATAATGCATATACAAATATATTACATTACTATCAACACTAAATCACATTATAATAGCTTCACAGATCATCAATAATATTATATTCAACCCACATTCCTACTGTAACACCAAATCATATTATTATACTCTTAAACACCTTAATTGAACTCATAGAACTTCTAGTTTTGAGGGTTGGTATTATCCCATAAGTTTTGGATTAACTTAGAAATGGTTATGCTGAATTTTCATAAGATTTCACTGTGACCTACGTGCAGTAATTTGACCATAACTCAAGTTCTATAAATCGTTTTGACGTCAGACCAATGGCATTAGGAAGCTAACATCTATACCTACAACTTTCGTGTTTACACCTAAGACCAATTATGTACCAATCAATACCAGTTTTCATTTCAAATTCGGACAAAGTTGTGCTGAAATTCATAAAAATTTACTAAGACCTCCTTGAAGTATTTTCATCATATCTCAAACACCAAAAACCATTTTCATGTCAAACCAAAGCCACTGGAAAGCTAACATAATTATCTACAACTTTCATGTTTACACCAAAGGCAAATTCAAAACAGAAATGTGTGAAAAAGACGCAAGAACGCGAAATAGAGAATGCTGTCAAAGTGCATCTCGCGAGGCGAGTAAGTGTACTCGCTGTGGCGAGTTGCGACGGACAAATCTACGGGAACAGACCAGTTTTCACTCCAAAAGCCCCAATTTCATCAACCCAAATCCCAAATTTGATAGGAAACTCAACCTATGTTTATTCTACAGCCTAAACTTCAATTCTTAACACAATTTCGATGGTTTCTACACTTTTCAATTCAAAAAAATCAATAATCAAAACCTAATCCCAATTATCCAACCTAAGAACAACAACATGTTAAATCACAAATTCAGAATCATAGGCTTAAGAAGATTGAATGTTAGTCCCACCCTTACCTTAAAGAATGAAAATCGCAGCCTCTAGGTCTTCTCCCTCTTCTCTTGGCTTTTTCCTCCTTTTTCCAAAAACAGTCGTACGTGCAATTGTTTTTCTAAAACTAGGTTTTCTCTCCTTTTTATAAAAATCTTAACCTACTTATTTTTCTCTTAAATCCCAATCTTAATATTCTATCCCAATATATATATATTTCCATAACAAATCATTTATACTTCTATAACAAATGACATATATTTCTATAACAAATCATATATATTTCTATAACAAATCATATATATTTCTACAACAAATAACATTTATACTTCTAAATCAAATAGTATATATATTATACTAATAAATACCAACATATAACATATCTAAATATCACTCATCAAAATAAATCATATAAATCACACAAATCATATAAGTATATTCTAAACTCATTAAAATAATCAAATAATTAGAGAGGGCGTTACAACTCTCCCCCCATTAAAAGAATTTCGTCCTCGAAATTCAAAGCACACAAGAAATAAATTCAATTATTGCATAACCATACTAAACCATATATAGTTAAATAGGAACTTCAACAAAACATGCAAACCATATCAAAGTTAGTCAATCAAACATGATCACATAATAAACATAACTATTAATCAGAAACACAACAACAACCAATCAAACAACATAAAAACAGTAATACAACTATTACTCGACACAACTTGACTCAACTACTTGGCCGGACGGACCGACCTGCTCTGATACCAATTGTAACACCCCGTTTTCCCAAAGCTAAAATTTCATAAAAATAATCAGAGATTTCCACGTAAACGGAATGTCACATTCTTTTCTTAAAATCATAAACTGAATAAATAACTATCTATCCTTTAAAATTCAATAACAAAATCTTTAATACTTCACAGCAGAATTTATCAAGTAACTAAAACAGTCTTTGGCACGAAGGCCTCTTCATACATGTCTCATAAAAATCCAATCTAAAGACATGGTCATAAATCTTCAAAAGCAATACGTAAGGAATAGAAAAGCAATAACAAAGTTCCCATTCCGTTACGTATCAGAGCACCTAAGACACACGAGAGAGTAACTTCTCACGACATCAACTATTCTTGGTTACCTGCAAGTTACTCATACGAAGAGCAACATTTTTCAAGCAGAAGGGGTGAGATTTCACAAAACAATAATATCAAGCATATAATTCATTAATTATATTTAACAACGTAAATAATTTCCTCTATTAGTAATAATAATCCTTCATGTAATAATTCTTAATAACTCAACCAACTTCTAATTATCATTTACTTCATATTCATCACATTATAAAGATCATCATATAACACATAATAACCAAATCATAACCAACATAGATCATTACATCTTAGTTCATATACAACATAACAACATCATTAATTCGTAATAACATTTCTCCACCAAGCATCTCATTAGCAACTCATAATAGAAGACAACTTAGCAACTATACGTAACATCATCAATTCATAATAATACTTATTCATCAAACATCTCATTATCAATTCATGAATAAAAGACAACTATCAACTTAACATAAACATCATCAAGTACACTTAACAACTCATAGATATCATCATGTAATCATCATCACTAATAAATTTAAAACAACTCAATGTAATCATCATCTCACTATAATAATCAACATCGTAAACAACATTATAACATTATAATTAGTATCATATACAACATCATCACAACATAACAATATCATAATCAATATCTTAAACAACATAGCAACATAACAATATCATAATCAATATAGCAACATCTTAGTCAACGTCATATAATTCACATCATAAACATCATATAATCTTCATAGGTACTTTTTTAACAACACATGGGTAGAAAACAACTCGACAACTCATAGAGAATAATTCATCAACAACTTAACAACTCATGGATGATAATTCATCAACAACGACTTTGACTCGACAAATGCGACAATGCAACTTAGACACTTATATGCATGTGGTACCAATCGTCATCATAAGTATTAATATACTTTAATCGTGCGGAGGACAAAGCTCCTAATAATCGTGCGGAGGACAAAGCTCCTATCATGGTGAGGACAAAGCTCAATGAATGCTAATGCATGGACTCTATCAACAAGACACCTTAATCAACTTATCACTTATACATCCAATAATTTGGAGTTCATCATCAACTTATTCATACTCATGCAACTTAGTTAAATAACAATTGCAGCATAATCAAATCACATCAAGCTTAATAACAATTCATTTCAACAACATCTTGATCATTCAATAATATTTCGAGTAATGCATTTAATCATTAAATCACATTACAAACAACTTAGCAGTTCATAACAGCAACAGAAACAGCACAAGCAATTCACAACATAACAATATTAATGTGAAGCATCAACAACTTAAACATCATACATCTTCCACATAAGGCATATAAATATTTCACATAACCAATAACAGCAACATAGGCGACACGTAAACATCTCAAGATATAACAATATCAAATGATAATCAACAACAACTTAAACATCATATATAATTCACATAATGCATATACAAATATATTACATTACTATCAACACTAAATCACATTATAATAGCTTCACAGATCATCAATAATATTATATTCAACCCACATTCCTACTGTAACACCAAATCATATTATTATACTCTTAAACACCTTAATTGAACTCATAGAACTTCTAGTTTTGAGGGTTGGTATTATCCCATAAGTTTTGGATTAACTTAGAAATGGTTATGCTGAATTTTCATAAGATTTCACTGTGACCTACGTGCAGTAATTTGACCATAACTCAAGTTCTATAAATCGTTTTGACGTCAGACCAATGGCATTAGGAAGCTAACATCTATACCTACAACTTTCGTGTTTACACCTAAGACCAATTATGTACCAATCAATACCAGTTTTCATTTCAAATTCGGACAAAGTTGTGCTGAAATTCATAAAAATTTACTAAGACCTCCTTGAAGTATTTTCATCATATCTCAAACACCAAAAACCATTTTCATGTCAAACCAAAGCCACTGGAAAGCTAACATAATTATCTACAACTTTCATGTTTACACCAAAGGCAAATTCAAAACAGAAATGTGTGAAAAAGACGCAAGAACGCGAAATAGAGAATGCTGTCAAAGTGCATCTCGCGAGGCGAGTAAGTGTACTCGCTGTGGCGAGTTGCGACGGACAAATCTACGGGAACAGACCAGTTTTCACTCCAAAAGCCCCAATTTCATCAACCCAAATCCCAAATTTGATAGGAAACTCAACCTATGTTTATTCTACAGCCTGAACTTCAATTCTTAACACAATTTCGATGGTTTCTACACTTTTCAATTCAAAAAAATCAATAATCAAAACCTAATCCCAATTATCCAACCTAAGAACAACAACATGTTAAATCACAAATTCAGAATCATAGGCTTAAGAAGATTGAATGTTAGTCCCACCCTTACCTTAAAGAATGAAAATCGCAGCCTCTAGGTCTTCTCCCTCTTCTCTTGGCTTTTTCCTCCTTTTTCCAAAAACAGTCGTACGTGCAATTGTTTTTCTAAAACTAGGTTTTCTCTCCTTTTTATAAAAATCTTAACCTACTTATTTTTCTCTTAAATCCCAATCTTAATATTCTATCCCAATATATATATATTTCCATAACAAATCATTTATACTTCTATAACAAATGACATATATTTCTATAACAAATCATATATATTTCTATAACAAATCATATATATTTCTACAACAAATAACATTTATACTTCTAAATCAAATAGTATATATATTATACTAATAAATACCAACATATAACATATCTAAATATCACTCATCAAAATAAATCATATAAATCACACAAATCATATAAGTATATTCTAAACTCATTAAAATAATCAAATAATTAGAGAGGGCGTTACAACTCTCCCCCCATTAAAAGAATTTCGTCCTCGAAATTCAAAGCACACAAGAAATAAATTCAATTATTGCATAACCATACTAAACCATATATAGTTAAATAGGAACTTCAACAAAACATGCAAACCATATCAAAGTTAGTCAATCAAACATGATCACATAATAAACATAACTATTAATCAGAAACACAACAACAACCAATCAAACAACATAAAAACAGTAATACAACTATTACTCGACACAACTTGACTCAACTACTTGGCCGGACGGACCGACCTGCTCTGATACCAATTGTAACACCCCGTTTTCCCAAAGCTAAAATTTCATAAAAATAATCAGAGATTTCCACGTAAACGGAATGTCACATTCTTTTCTTAAAATCATAAACTGAATAAATAACTATCTATCCTTTAAAATTCAATAACAAAATCTTTAATACTTCACAGCAGAATTTATCAAGTAACTAAAACAGTCTTTGGCACGAAGGCCTCTTCATACATGTCTCATAAAAATCCAATCTAAAGACATGGTCATAAATCTTCAAAAGCAATACGTAAGGAATAGAAAAGCAATAACAAAGTTCCCATTCCGTTACGTATCAGAGCACCTAAGACACACGAGAGAGTAACTTCTCACGACATCAACTATTCTTGGTTACCTGCAAGTTACTCATACGAAGAGCAACATTTTTCAAGCAGAAGGGGTGAGATTTCACAAAACAATAATATCAAGCATATAATTCATTAATTATATTTAACAACGTAAATAATTTCCTCTATTAGTAATAATAATCCTTCATGTAATAATTCTTAATAACTCAACCAACTTCTAATTATCATTTACTTCATATTCATCACATTATAAAGATCATCATATAACACATAATAACCAAATCATAACCAACATAGATCATTACATCTTAGTTCATATACAACATAACAACATCATTAATTCGTAATAACATTTCTCCACCAAGCATCTCATTAGCAACTCATAATAGAAGACAACTTAGCAACTATACGTAACATCATCAATTCATAATAATACTTATTCATCAAACATCTCATTATCAATTCATGAATAAAAGACAACTATCAACTTAACATAAACATCATCAAGTACACTTAACAACTCATAGATATCATCATGTAATCATCATCACTAATAAATTTAAAACAACTCAATGTAATCATCATCTCACTATAATAATCAACATCGTAAACAACATTATAACATTATAATTAGTATCATATACAACATCATCACAACATAACAATATCATAATCAATATCTTAAACAACATAGCAACATAACAATATCATAATCAATATAGCAACATCTTAGTCAACGTCATATAATTCACATCATAAACATCATATAATCTTCATAGGTACTTTTTTAACAACACATGGGTAGAAAACAACTCGACAACTCATAGAGAATAATTCATCAACAACTTAACAACTCATGGATGATAATTCATCAACAACGACTTTGACTCGACAAATGCGACAATGCAACTTAGACACTTATATGCATGTGGTACCAATCGTCATCATAAGTATTAATATACTTTAATCGTGCGGAGGACAAAGCTCCTAATAATCGTGCGGAGGACAAAGCTCCTATCATGGTGAGGACAAAGCTCAATGAATGCTAATGCATGGACTCTATCAACAAGACACCTTAATCAACTTATCACTTATACATCCAATAATTTGGAGTTCATCATCAACTTATTCATACTCATGCAACTTAGTTAAATAACAATTGCAGCATAATCAAATCACATCAAGCTTAATAACAATTCATTTCAACAACATCTTGATCATTCAATAATATTTCGAGTAATGCATTTAATCATTAAATCACATTACAAACAACTTAGCAGTTCATAACAGCAACAGAAACAGCACAAGCAATTCACAACATAACAATATTAATGTGAAGCATCAACAACTTAAACATCATACATCTTCCACATAAGGCATATAAATATTTCACATAACCAATAACAGCAACATAGGCGACACGTAAACATCTCAAGATATAACAATATCAAATGATAATCAACAACAACTTAAACATCATATATAATTCACATAATGCATATACAAATATATTACATTACTATCAACACTAAATCACATTATAATAGCTTCACAGATCATCAATAATATTATATTCAACCCACATTCCTACTGTAACACCAAATCATATTATTATACTCTTAAACACCTTAATTGAACTCATAGAACTTCTAGTTTTGAGGGTTGGTATTATCCCATAAGTTTTGGATTAACTTAGAAATGGTTATGCTGAATTTTCATAAGATTTCACTGTGACCTACGTGCAGTAATTTGACCATAACTCAAGTTCTATAAATCGTTTTGACGTCAGACCAATGGCATTAGGAAGCTAACATCTATACCTACAACTTTCGTGTTTACACCTAAGACCAATTATGTACCAATCAATACCAGTTTTCATTTCAAATTCGGACAAAGTTGTGCTGAAATTCATAAAAATTTACTAAGACCTCCTTGAAGTATTTTCATCATATCTCAAACACCAAAAACCATTTTCATGTCAAACCAAAGCCACTGGAAAGCTAACATAATTATCTACAACTTTCATGTTTACACCAAAGGCAAATTCAAAACAGAAATGTGTGAAAAAGACGCAAGAACGCGAAATAGAGAATGCTGTCAAAGTGCATCTCGCGAGGCGAGTAAGTGTACTCGCTGTGGCGAGTTGCGACGGACAAATCTACGGGAACAGACCAGTTTTCACTCCAAAAGCCCCAATTTCATCAACCCAAATCCCAAATTTGATAGGAAACTCAACCTATGTTTATTCTACAGCCTGAACTTCAATTCTTAACACAATTTCGATGGTTTCTACACTTTTCAATTCAAAAAAATCAATAATCAAAACCTAATCCCAATTATCCAACCTAAGAACAACAACATGTTAAATCACAAATTCAGAATCATAGGCTTAAGAAGATTGAATGTTAGTCCCACCCTTACCTTAAAGAATGAAAATCGCAGCCTCTAGGTCTTCTCCCTCTTCTCTTGGCTTTTTCCTCCTTTTTCCAAAAACAGTCGTACGTGCAATTGTTTTTCTAAAACTAGGTTTTCTCTCCTTTTTATAAAAATCTTAACCTACTTATTTTTCTCTTAAATCCCAATCTTAATATTCTATCCCAATATATATATATTTCCATAACAAATCATTTATACTTCTATAACAAATGACATATATTTCTATAACAAATCATATATATTTCTATAACAAATCATATATATTTCTACAACAAATAACATTTATACTTCTAAATCAAATAGTATATATATTATACTAATAAATACCAACATATAACATATCTAAATATCACTCATCAAAATAAATCATATAAATCTCACAAATCATATAAGTATATTCTAAACTCATTAAAATAATCAAATAATTAGAGAGGGCGTTACAACTCTCCCCCCATTAAAAGAATTTCGTCCTCGAAATTCAAAGCACACAAGAAATAAATTCAATTATTGCATAACCATACTAAACCATATATAGTTAAATAGGAACTTCAACAAAACATGCAAACCATATCAAAGTTAGTCAATCAAACATGATCACATAATAAACATAACTATTAATCAGAAACACAACAACAACCAATCAAACAACATAAAAACAGTAATACAACTATTACTCGACACAACTTGACTCAACTACTTGGCCGGACGGACCGACCTGCTCTGATACCAATTGTAACACCCCGTTTTCCCAAAGCTAAAATTTCATAAAAATAATCAGAGATTTCCACGTAAACGGAATGTCACATTCTTTTCTTAAAATCATAAACTGAATAAATAACTATCTATCCTTTAAAATTCAATAACAAAATCTTTAATACTTCACAGCAGAATTTATCAAGTAACTAAAACAGTCTTTGGCACGAAGGCCTCTTCATACATGTCTCATAAAAATCCAATCTAAAGACATGGTCATAAATCTTCAAAAGCAATACGTAAGGAATAGAAAAGCAATAACAAAGTTCCCATTCCGTTACGTATCAGAGCACCTAAGACACACGAGAGAGTAACTTCTCACGACATCAACTATTCTTGGTTACCTGCAAGTTACTCATACGAAGAGCAACATTTTTCAAGCAGAAGGGGTGAGATTTCACAAAACAATAATATCAAGCATATAATTCATTAATTATATTTAACAACGTAAATAATTTCCTCTATTAGTAATAATAATCCTTCATGTAATAATTCTTAATAACTCAACCAACTTCTAATTATCATTTACTTCATATTCATCACATTATAAAGATCATCATATAACACATAATAACCAAATCATAACCAACATAGATCATTACATCTTAGTTCATATACAACATAACAACATCATTAATTCGTAATAACATTTCTCCACCAAGCATCTCATTAGCAACTCATAATAGAAGACAACTTAGCAACTATACGTAACATCATCAATTCATAATAATACTTATTCATCAAACATCTCATTATCAATTCATGAATAAAAGACAACTATCAACTTAACATAAACATCATCAAGTACACTTAACAACTCATAGATATCATCATGTAGTCATCATCACTAATAAATTTAAAACAACTCAATGTAATCATCATCTCACTATAATAATCAACATCGTAAACAACATTATATCATTATAATTAGTATCATATACAACATCATCACAACATAACAATATCATAATCAATATCTTAAACAACATAGCAACATAACAATATCATAATCAATATAGCAACATCTTAGTCAACGTCATATAATTCACATCATAAACATCGTATAATCTTCATAGGTACTTTTTTAACAACACATGGGTAGAAAACAACTCGACAACTCATAGAGAATAATTCATCAACAACTTAACAACTCATGGATGATAATTCATCAACAACGACTTTGACTCGACAAATGCGACAATGCAACTTAGACACTTATATGCATGTGGTACCAATCGTCATCATAAGTATTAATATACTTTAATCGTGCGGAGGACAAAGCTCCTAATAATCGTGCGGAGGACAAAGCTCCTATCATGGTGAGGACAAAGCTCAATGAATGATAATGCATGGACTCTATCAACAAGACACCTTAATCAACTTATCACTTATACATCCAATAATTTGGAGTTCATCATCAACTTATTCATACTCATGCAACTTAGTTAAATAACAATTGCAGCATAATCAAATCACATCAAGCTTAATAACAATTCATTTCAACAACATCTTGATCATTCAATAATATTTCGAGTAATGTATTTAATCATTAAATCACATTACAAACAACTTAGCAGTTCATAACAGCAACAGAAACAGCACAAGCAATTCACAACATAACAATATTAATGTGAAGCATCAACAACTTAAACATCATACATCTTCCACATAAGGCATATAAATATTTCACATAACCAATAACAGCAACATAGGCGACACGTAAACATCTCAAGATATAACAATATCAAATGATAATCAACAACAACTTAAACATCATATATAATTCACATAATGCATATACAAATATATTACATTACTATCAACACTAAATCACATTATAATAGCTTCACAGATCATCAATAATATTATATTCAACCCACATTCTTACTGTAACACCAAATCATATTATTATACTCTTAAACACCTTAATTGAACTCATAGAACTTCTAGTTTTGAGGGTTGGTATTATCCCATAAGTTTTGGATTAACTTAGAAATGGTTATGCTGAATTTTCATAAGATTTCACTGTGACCTACGTGCAGTAATTTGACCATAACTCAAGTTCTATAAATCGTTTTGACGTCAGACCAATGGCATTAGGAAGCTAACATCTATACCTACAACTTTCGTGTTTACACCTAAGACCAATTATGTACCAATCAATACCAGTTTTCATTTCAAATTCGGACAAAGTTGTGCTGAAATTCATAAAAATTTACTAAGACCTCCTTGAAGTATTTTCATCATATCTCAAACACCAAAAACCATTTTCATGTCAAACCAAAGCCACTGGAAAGCTAACATAATTATCTACAACTTTCATGTTTACACCAAAGGCAAATTCAAAACAGAAATGTGTGAAAAAGACGCAAGAACGCGAAATAGAGAATGCTGTCAAAGTGCATCTCGCGAGGCGAGTAAGTGTACTCGCTGTGGCGAGTTGCGACGGACAAATCTACGGGAACAGACCAGTTTTCACTCCAAAAGCCCCAATTTCATCAACCCAAATCCCAAATTTGATAGGAAACTCAACCTATGTTTATTCTACAGCCTGAACTTCAATTCTTAACACAATTTCGATGGTTTCTACACTTTTCAATTCAAAAAAATCAATAATCAAAACCTAATCCCAATTATCCAACCTAAGAACAACAACATGTTAAATCACAAATTCAGAATCATAGGCTTAAGAAGATTGAATGTTAGTCCCACCCTTACCTTAAAGAATGAAAATCGCAGCCTCTAGGTCTTCTCCCTCTTCTCTTGGCTTTTTCCTCCTTTTTCCAAAAACAGTCGTACGTGCAATTGTTTTTGTAAAACTAGGTTTTCTCTCCTTTTTATAAAAATCTTAACCTACTTATTTTTCTCTTAAATCCCAATCTTAATATTCTATCCCAATATATATATATTTCCATAACAAATCATTTATACTTCTATAACAAATGACATATATTTCTATAACAAATCATATATATTTCTATAACAAATCATATATATTTCTACAACAAATAACATTTATACTTCTAAATCAAATAGTATATATATTATACTAATAAATACCAACATATAACATATCTAAATATCACTCATCAAAATAAATCATATAAATCACACAAATCATATAAGTATATTCTAAACTCATTAAAATAATCAAATAATTAGAGAGGGCGTTACAACTCTCCCCCCATTAAAAGAATTTCGTCCTCGAAATTCAAAGCACACAAGAAATAAATTCAATTATTGCATAACCATACTAAACCATATATAGTTAAATAGGAACTTCAACAAAACATGCAAACCATATCAAAGTTAGTCAATCAAACATGATCACATAATAAACATAACTATTAATCAGAAACACAACAACAACCAATCAAACAACATAAAAACAGTAATACAACTATTACTCGACACAACTTGACTCAACTACTTGGCCGGACGGACCGACCTGCTCTGATACCAATTGTAACACCCCGTTTTCCCAAAGCTAAAATTTCATAAAAATAATCAGAGATTTCCACGTAAACGGAATGTCACATTCTTTTCTTAAAATCATAAACTGAATAAATAACTATCTATCCTTTAAAATTCAATAACAAAATCTTTAATACTTCACAGCAGAATTTATCAAGTAACTAAAACAGTCTTTGGCACGAAGGCCTCTTCATACATGTCTCATAAAAATCCAATCTAAAGACATGGTCATAAATCTTCAAAAGCAATACGTAAGGAATAGAAAAGCAATAACAAAGTTCCCATTCCGTTACGTATCAGAGCACCTAAGACACACAAGAGAGTAACTTCTCACGACATCAACTATTCTTGGTTACCTGCAAGTTACTCATACGAAGAGCAACATTTTTCAAGCAGAAGGGGTGAGATTTCACAAAACAATAATATCAAGCATATAATTCATTAATTATATTTAACAACGTAAATAATTTCCTCTATTAGTAATAATAATCCTTCATGTAATAATTCTTAATAACTCAACCAACTTCTAATTATCATTTACTTCATATTCATCACATTATAAAGATCATCATATAACACATAATAACCAAATCATAACCAACATAGATCATCACATCTTAGTTCATATACAACATAACAACATCATTAATTCGTAATAACATTTCTCCACCAAGCATCTCATTAGCAACTCATAATAGAAGACAACTTAGCAACTATACGTAACATCATCAATTCATAATAATACTTATTCATCAAACATCTCATTATCAATTCATGAATAAAAGACAACTATCAACTTAACATAAACATCATCAAGTACACTTAACAACTCATAGATATCATCATGTAATCATCATCACTAATAAATTTAAAACAACTCAATGTAATCATCATCTCACTATAATAATCAACATCGTAAACAACATTATAACATTATAATTAGTATCATATACAACATCATCACAACATAACAATATCATAATCAATATCTTAAACAACATAGCAACATAACAATATCATAATCAATATAGCAACATCTTAGTCAACGTCATATAATTCACATCATAAACATCGTATAATCTTCATAGGTACTTTTTTAACAACACATGGGTAGAAAACAACTCGACAACTCATAGAGAATAATTCATCAACAACTTAACAACTCATGGATGATAATTCATCAACAACGACTTTGACTCGACAAATGCGACAATGCAACTTAGACACTTATATGCATGTGGTACCAATCGTCATCATAAGTATTAATATACTTTAATCGTGCGGAGGACAAAGCTCCTAATAATCGTGCGGAGGACAAAGCTCCTATCATGGTGAGGACAAAGCTCAATGAATGCTAATGCATGGACTCTATCAACAAGACACCTTAATCAACTTATCACTTATACATCCAATAATTTGGAGTTCATCATCAACTTATTCATACTCATGCAACTTAGTTAAATAACAATTGCAGCATAATCAAATCACATCAAGCTTAATAACAATTCATTTCAACAACATCTTGATCATTCAATAATATTTCGAGTAATGCATTTAATCATTAAATCACATTACAAACAACTTAGCAGTTCATAACAGCAACAGAAACAGCACAAGCAATTCACAACATAACAATATTAATGTGAAGCATCAACAACTTAAACATCATACATCTTCCACATAAGGCATATAAATATTTCACATAACCAATAACAGCAACATAGGCGACACGTAAACATCTCAAGATATAACAATATCAAATGATAATCAACAACAACTTAAACATCATATATAATTCACATAATGCATATACAAATATATTACATTACTATCAACACTAAATCACATTATAATAGCTTCACAGATCATCAATAATATTATATTCAACCCACATTCCTACTGTAACACCAAATCATATTATTATACTCTTAAACACCTTAATTGAACTCATAGAACTTCTAGTTTTGAGGGTTGGTATTATCCCATAAGTTTTGGATTAACTTAGAAATGGTTATGCTGAATTTTCATAAGATTTCACTGTGACCTACGTGCAGTAATTTGACCATAACTCAAGTTCTATAAATCGTTTTGACGTCAGACCAATGGCATTAGGAAGCTAACATCTATACCTACAACTTTCGTGTTTACACCTAAGACCAATTATGTACCAATCAATACCAGTTTTCATTTCAAATTCGGACAAAGTTGTGCTGAAATTCATAAAAATTTACTAAGACCTCCTTGAAGTATTTTCATCATATCTCAAACACCAAAAACCATTTTCATGTCAAACCAAAGCCACTGGAAAGCTAACATAATTATCTACAACTTTCATGTTTACACCAAAGGCAAATTCAAAACAGAAATGTGTGAAAAAGACGCAAGAACGCGAAATAGAGAATGCTGTCAAAGTGCATCTCGCGAGGCGAGTAAGTGTACTCGCTGTGGCGAGTTGCGACGGACAAATCTACGGGAACAGACCAGTTTTCACTCCAAAAGCCCCAATTTCATCAACCCAAATCCCAAATTTGATAGGAAACTCAACCTATGTTTATTCTACAGCCTAAACTTCAATTCTTAACACAATTTCGATGGTTTCTACACTTTTCAATTCAAAAAAATCAATAATCAAAACCTAATCCCAATTATCCAACCTAAGAACAACAACATGTTAAATCACAAATTCAGAATCATAGGCTTAAGAAGATTGAATGTTAGTCCCACCCTTACCTTAAAGAATGAAAATCGCAGCCTCTAGGTCTTCTCCCTCTTCTCTTGGCTTTTTCCTCCTTTTTCCAAAAACAGTCGTACGTGCAATTGTTTTTCTAAAACTAGGTTTTCTCTCCTTTTTATAAAAATCTTAACCTACTTATTTTTCTCTTAAATCCCAATCTTAATATTCTATCCCAATATATATATATTTCCATAACAAATCATTTATACTTCTATAACAAATGACATATATTTCTATAACAAATCATATATATTTCTATAACAAATCATATATATTTCTACAACAAATAACATTTATACTTCTAAATCAAATAGTATATATATTATACTAATAAATACCAACATATAACATATCTAAATATCACTCATCAAAATAAATCATATAAATCACACAAATCATATAAGTATATTCTAAACTCATTAAAATAATCAAATAATTAGAGAGGGCGTTACAACTCTCCCCCCATTAAAAGAATTTCGTCCTCGAAATTCAAAGCACACAAGAAATAAATTCAATTATTGCATAACCATACTAAACCATATATAGTTAAATAGGAACTTCAACAAAACATGCAAACCATATCAAAGTTAGTCAATCAAACATGATCACATAATAAACATAACTATTAATCAGAAACACAACAACAACCAATCAAACAACATAAAAACAGTAATACAACTATTACTCGACACAACTTGACTCAACTACTTGGCCGGACGGACCGACCTGCTCTGATACCAATTGTAACACCCCGTTTTCCCAAAGCTAAAATTTCATAAAAATAATCAGAGATTTCCACGTAAACGGAATGTCACATTCTTTTCTTAAAATCATAAACTGAATAAATAACTATCTATCCTTTAAAATTCAATAACAAAATCTTTAATACTTCACAGCAGAATTTATCAAGTAACTAAAACAGTCTTTGGCACGAAGGCCTCTTCATACATGTCTCATAAAAATCCAATCTAAAGACATGGTCATAAATCTTCAAAAGCAATACGTAAGGAATAGAAAAGCAATAACAAAGTTCTCATTCCGTTACGTATCAGAGCACCTAAGACACACGAGAGAGTAACTTCTCACGACATCAACTATTCTTGGTTACCTGCAAGTTACTCATACGAAGAGCAACATTTTTCAAGCAGAAGGGGTGAGATTTCACAAAACAATAATATCAAGCATATAATTCATTAATTATATTTAACAACGTAAATAATTTCCTCTATTAGTAATAATAATCCTTCATGTAATAATTCTTAATAACTCAACCAACTTCTAATTATCATTTACTTCATATTCATCACATTATAAAGATCATCATATAACACATAATAACCAAATCATAACCAACATAGATCATCACATCTTAGTTCATATACAACATAACAACATCATTAATTCGTAATAACATTTCTCCACCAAGCATCTCATTAGCAACTCATAATAGAAGACAACTTAGCAACTATACGTAACATCATCAATTCATAATAATACTTATTCATCAAACATCTCATTATCAATTCATGAATAAAAGACAACTATCAACTTAACATAAACATCATCAAGTACACTTAACAACTCATAGATATCATCATGTAATCATCATCACTAATAAATTTAAAACAACTCAATGTAATCATCATCTCACTATAATAATCAACATCGTAAACAACATTATAACATTATAATTAGTATCATATACAACATCATCACAACATAACAATATCATAATCAATATCTTAAACAACATAGCAACATAACAATATCATAATCAATATAGCAACATCTTAGTCAACGTCATATAATTCACATCATAAACATCGTATAATCTTCATAGGTACTTTTTTAACAACACATGGGTAGAAAACAACTCGACAACTCATAGAGAATAATTCATCAACAACTTAACAACTCATGGATGATAATTCATCAACAACGACTTTGACTCGACAAATGCGACAATGCAACTTAGACACTTATATGCATGTGGTACCAATCGTCATCATAAGTATTAATATACTTTAATCGTGCGGAGGACAAAGCTCCTAATAATCGTGCGGAGGACAAAGCTCCTATCATGGTGAGGACAAAGCTCAATGAATGCTAATGCATGGACTCTATCAACAAGACACCTTAATCAACTTATCACTTATACATCCAATAATTTGGAGTTCATCATCAACTTATTCATACTCATGCAACTTAGTTAAATAACAATTGCAGCATAATCAAATCACATCAAGCTTAATAACAATTCATTTCAACAACATCTTGATCATTCAATAATATTTCGAGTAATGCATTTAATCATTAAATCACATTACAAACAACTTAGCAGTTCATAACAGCAACAGAAACAGCACAAGCAATTCACAACATAACAATATTAATGTGAAGCATCAACAACTTAAACATCATACATCTTCCACATAAGGCATATAAATATTTCACATAACCAATAACAGCAACATAGGCGACACGTAAACATCTCAAGATATAACAATATCAAATGATAATCAACAACAACTTAAACATCATATATAATTCACATAATGCATATACAAATATATTACATTACTATCAACACTAAATCACATTATAATAGCTTCACAGATCATCAATAATATTATATTCAACCCACATTCCTACTGTAACACCAAATCATATTATTATACTCTTAAACACCTTAATTGAACTCATAGAACTTCTAGTTTTGAGGGTTGGTATTATCCCATAAGTTTTGGATTAACTTAGAAATGGTTATGCTGAATTTTCATAAGATTTCACTGTGACCTACGTGCAGTAATTTGACCATAACTCAAGTTCTATAAATCGTTTTGACGTCAGACCAATGGCATTAGGAAGCTAACATCTATACCTACAACTTTCGTGTTTACACCTAAGACCAATTATGTACCAATCAATACCAGTTTTCATTTCAAATTCGGACAAAGTTGTGCTGAAATTCATAAAAATTTACTAAGACCTCCTTGAAGTATTTTCATCATATCTCAAACACCAAAAACCATTTTCATGTCAAACCAAAGCCACTGGAAAGCTAACATAATTATCTACAACTTTCATGTTTACACCAAAGGCAAATTCAAAACAGAAATGTGTGAAAAAGACGCAAGAACGCGAAATAGAGAATGCTGTCAAAGTGCATCTCGCGAGGCGAGTAAGTGTACTCGTTGTGGCGAGTTGCGACGGACAAATCTACGGGAACAGACCAGTTTTCACTCCAAAAGCCCCAATTTCATCAACCCAAATCCCAAATTTGATAGGAAACTCAACCTATGTTTATTCTACAGCCTGAACTTCAATTCTTAACACAATTTCGATGGTTTCTACACTTTTCAATTCAAAAAAATCAATAATCAAAACCTAATCCCAATTATCCAACCTAAGAACAACAACATGTTAAATCACAAATTCAGAATCATAGGCTTAAGAAGATTGAATGTTAGTCCCACCCTTACCTTAAAGAATGAAAATCGCAGCCTCTAGGTCTTCTCCCTCTTCTCTTGGCTTTTTCCTCCTTTTTCCAAAAACAGTCGTACGTGCAATTGTTTTTCTAAAACTAGGTTTTCTCTCCTTTTTATAAAAATCTTAACCTACTTATTTTTCTCTTAAATCCCAATCTTAATATTCTATCCCAATATATATATATATTTCCATAACAAATCATTTATACTTCTATAACAAATGACATATATTTCTATAACAAATCATATATATTTCTATAACAAATCATATATATTTCTACAACAAATAACATTTATATTTCTAAATCAAATAGTATATATATTATACTAATAAATACCAACATATAACATATCTAAATATCACTCATCAAAATAAATCATATAAATCACACAAATCATATAAGTATATTCTAAACTCATTAAAATAATCAAATAATTAGAGAGGGCGTTACAGTAGACGATGTCTTTTACATGTTACCTTCATACGGCTACCATATAAGTAGTAGGTTATACACGTCATCTGTCTTCATACAACTATCTTACAGATAGTAGACAATGTCTTCTTTCATCTTACCTTCATACGACTATCATACGGGTAGTAGGTAACCTATGTCATTCGTCTTCATACAACTACCTTACAGATAGTAGGCGATGTCTCTTTTATTTTTACCTGCATACAACTATCAATCCCGATAGTAGGTAAAACCTATCAAACTCTTGTCTTCATACAACTGTCATACAGATAGTAGACAACCATTTTCCCCAGTGAAACTACATTACCCCCTAGTGGAGTCGGATCCCTTTTTCTTCAACGAATTTGGGTACCCCGTTGTTGTTTCTCATCCCAGTCAAATCATCTTTGCCGTCCTGCATTCATACTTACATCATGAGCATTTCACAACATCTTAGGTTCAAAATTGGTGTACTTTTGTATTTAAGTCTCTTCGGTTCGTCAAATCAAAGATTTCATCATCAAGTCTCCAACTTAAATATGGGCATCTTTCATACCCCAATTTTTGACCTAAGACTCTACATTCATATGCCTTTTGACCCATATAGTACTAAGCCCTTTTTATTTTATTATTAGTCTTTTTTATTTATTTTATTTTTAGTAGTTTTTATTTTATTTTATTTCCATCTTTTATTTTATTTTTATTTTTATTTTATTTTGTTTTTTTAGGTTATTTTCTTTTTATTTATTACTTAGAATAGGTCCAAAAATAAAATGTCCAAGGTTCCAAAATTTTCAAGTCAAGTGTCAACTTTCACATTCCTCTTTCAAAATTCACCATTAAACACAATTCAATCTCCATCAAAATCCATTTATCCAGTTTTCCATTTTCATCAACCTCCTCACCTATAAATATAGCTCTCTGGTCCCGTGAGTATAGCTCAGTTGGTAGGACAATGCATTATTATATGCAGGGGCCGGGGTTCGAACCCCGGACACCCCACTTATTCACCTTATAAGGTGAATTCTAGCCACTGGGCTACCTAACCAAAAAAAAATATAGCTCTCATTCCACACTTCAAGACACACCAAAAACCCTTTTGCGTTGTCAAAGAGTTTTTCTCTCTTCTTTCTCCTTTAGCTTGTGTTGACGACCTATTTTTTTCCTCCTCTAATTATTTCTGTCCCTTCGGAAAAAGTCCCTTCGGAATTTTGTCCCTTCGATTGTCCCTATCTTTTATTGTCTTGAATTTTATTTCTTTTTAGTCTTTTTTGCATTTCATTTTATTTCTATATATTAATTATCATTTAGCATTTTAATTTTTGTCATTTATTTATTCGCAATTAGAATGTATTTAAGTCCAATGTAAATATAAATGAGAAGATCATGCATATGTCTTTATTTTATTTACTTTTCCGCTTTTATATATATATTCAAAAATGCAAAAAATATTAGGTTAGAAAAGGGGTTTCGTGGTGATCCAACGTCACCATGAAATTCTCGCGTTTTTATTTTTACTATCATGTTAGTTTAACTTTTATGTCTAATATTCAAAAATAACAAAAACATACAAATAACCACAAATCACTAAAAATATTTTCATAATAAACCTTGATTTTCAAATGGAGTGATCGTTATTTTTATTTTCTTTCTTAATCAAATTTCAAATCAATTTTAATCCTACCTTGAGTCATTTTTCTTTCAATATAAAAAATACAAACCAATTCTTATTTGCCACTTGGCTTTTTATTTTAAAACTTTTTCAAAACTAATAAAAAAACACAAAACCAATCAAACGACAATTTCTACCCCGAACTACGAGGTTTTGATCCCTCACGGGTACGTAGGCAAAGGACCTTGTCCTTGCAAATCATAAAAAATGTAAATAAAAAAATCATCTTCTTTTTCTTTTAATCACTACTCCTTCAAAAAAAAAAAAAGCAAGTAAGTTATAGCACAAAAAGTAAATAAAATCAAGAGGTTCTCGTAGAATACTACGAACATAAAGGGTGCTAATACCTTCCCTTTATGTAACTAACCCCCAAACCCTAAATCTCTTAAAAATGGTTTATTCAAACTTTTTCCTATTTTTATTTAAAAATTAAAAGTTCAAGTCGTAAAATAATTTAGTGAGTCAAAGTTAATTAAATAGCGATGATCTCCGAAAAATGACGCGACAAAAGGCAACCCCTCTTTTGTTCACATTACAAGACTTTGGGTCAGAGCATTCAACAATGCAAGTGACTTGATATTGCAGGGAGCTACTTTAACTCATTTTGTAATATCCCGCTCGTTAAGTCCGAGAATTTAACAGTCAACGTATCAGAAGGAGAATGTCCAGGAAAGTTATAGTAAGACGGAAGATGTTGTCATGTATTGTAATTGAATGCAAGTTGAATTATCAGTGTCAGAGAAAGAACGATCGAGACCAAGGACATTTTAGTATTTTCATGCAAGGTGTATATAAGCATGTTTGGGCAAGAATTATTCATTTGGCATAGCCCCTTCTCTCTCTAAACTTCACAAAAAATGGAAATTTTCTCCTCCTTCTCTCTAGAAACGCCCCCATCTCCCTCTATTCTCATCATTTGCAAAACACTTTCTCCTCATGGATTGAGCTTATGATAAGGTATCTACATGAATTAGGAACAAGTAGAAGTATGGATTTGGCTTGGAATGCAACTTTAACATCATCAAAGAAGGAATCAAGAAGATAGGGTTTTGCATGAACTTGAGCTGAAGATTAGATCACTAGCATTCAATAGGAGTTGGAAGCTTGGAAAGAGTTCAGAATCACTAGGTGAGTTCTTAGATAGTTTACCTACCTTTGGGTTGAGTGAATCTTATGTAAGAAATTATGATTTTTGTTAAGTTATGAATTAGGTTTTAATGCCCCTTTTTACTATAATCTGTTGAATTGAGTTAATTGTTGCCATGTATAAAAGCTATGATGTTTCCTATGTATCCTAGATGTAATGCATGCTTTAAAGGCTTGATTTTTGGTGTTTCTGCTCAAAAATGTGATTTCTGCTGGTCTGTTACTGATGAACTTCGCTTAAGCGAACAAAATGTCGAACCAAATTAAATTTTCGCTCAGAGGTTCGCTTAAGCGAACAGTACCTGGACAGCATGTCCCGAAAACCTTTTGTGGTGCAGCAGTGCCGTCCGAAGCTTTCCTGACAGTTCTTTAATACTTAATAACTTTTAAGGAGCAGTAACCTACAACATCAAGCAATTTTTAAAAACATTACATCTTGCGATTCTTTAATAAGAAGCATGGACAATAAACACAATTCAATGGCGAATAGTTTTTGAGAACTATGTATGAATTATGTTGGGTAGGAAACAAGTCTAAGAATTGGGAAAACCATAGAGCCTCGACGTAGATCGTTGAGAACTAGTATGTTAAGCTATGAATGTTAAGATAAGTAAGTGGTGGCTCACCGCTAAACGAGTAGATTACGGACTCGTGGTGACCGTTCACATAAGTTAAGTTTAAGATTCCATGTATGATGCTATGCCTCTAAAGCATATTATGAATGATATGTATATGACTTTATGTATGACTACGATAAGACTTTAAACAAGATGTAGGTGGCGTGTCTCTTGCTATCCACGCCAGGGGGATACAAGAGGTTCACGCCAGGTGTAACACCCCGTTTCCCAAAACAACGTAATAAAGAATATATAATCAGAGTAAACAACAAACGGGCATGTCACACTACTTTTATAAATTTATTAAATAGAAAATAAAACTATTTAACTTCAACAACTTTAATCTCATAAATAATTGCAGCGGAAATGTACTTTTCAACGTAATAAATCTTCTTCAACAAAATCTTGGCACAAAGGCCTCAACAATTAAATGATATCCAACATAATTAAGGTTCAACAACATTATTTAAATATTCGATACATAAATGAATGAAAGAACAAGACAACGTTTCCCATCCCGTTACGTATCAGAGCCCAAGGACACTTGAGCCGACATCCTACTAGTCTTCATTACCTGCACTTGCCCACAAGGCGGCAATTCCAACAGAAGGGGTGAGATTCTCAAACAATAAATAATAAAAGTATAACTTATCAATGAATCTAACACCCTAAATATCAACAAAGTATTTCAATATACATTATTTACAATAAATCAACAACATTACCATCACCTTCAACTCAACTAACAACAACAACCACAACAACGACAACGACTCACCAACAACGACTCCGACAATGCACCGACGACAACAACAAATGCAATATGCATGTGGTACCATTTTACGCGCGTTGAATGTCAAGCATTCCAGGGCATGAGCCCTTAATAATTGGATGGTTAAAGCATCCCAGGGCATAAGCCCTCAACAGGTGAATGACTAGCATTCCAGGGCATAAGCCCTCAACAGTTGAATGATAAACATTCCAGGGCATGAGCCCCCAACGATGCATATGAGTATAAAATGAACTCAATGGTGTATTTCAGCATACAACCAACAACAACAACAGCTACTATGACAACGACAACTGTGCCTAAATCATTTAAGACACACTCCCCAACTTGGACAACAACAACAACAACTCAACAAATGCATATACGAGGTATGACTTACATTTTCAACAACTCAATCAATGATACTCCAACCTTTGAAACTAAGTTCAATAACATAAAATAGACATATACAAATACACCAACTACCATATTATTATCTCCAACCAAATTTAATCAACCAAGTAATCACACCTAGAAACTCACTTCAGATACAGGGCTACTCGCCTCGGCGAGTACATCTGCTCGCCATGGCGAGCTCAAAGAAAGGGCTACTCGCCTTAGGCGAGCTAGGGGCGAGCTGGGAGCGAGTAGAACTGGGAGCTCTCGGCCTTTTTGACATTTTTCTCACCAAAACTTCATTTTTAAGCTACCTAATCATCTTTTTAATCTGAAAACTGTCCCGGTCATCTCTAAAAATATTAAGGTACACAAAGCTATCCATCCCACACCTTATAACAACATTTCAAAAATCACATTTTTCTAAGGCCCTACTCGCCATGGCGAGTCATGCTGCTCGCCGCGGCGAGCGATGAATGTCAGCACGGGCAGTACGCAGTTCTCACCCTTACCTTAGATTATGATTCCTGAATTAAGCTGCGTTCTTCTCTCTTCTTCTAGCCTCTTCTCTTGGTTGTAGGTTTTCTCCTCTTCTTTCAATTGTACGTAAAACTCTTTCTGACTATCCTTTTCTTTTTATTGTAAACTATAACCCCCTCTTATTTCCTTAACTCCCACTTATTCCTCATAATTATACTTAATTGCCTTTAAACCAAATAATACTATTTTCTACCTTTTTACTAAATAAATAAAATAATCAAACAACATTTATTTAAATAAAACACAACACCATAAATCATATAATAAATTATCATCACACCAAATATCACACAATTCATACCAAGTCATATATTTCACATAAAATCATATCTAAATCATATATGTCAAATATAGTCATATAAAATCATATAAAAATACTCAAACATCAACTAAAAATGATTAAATAAAAATGGGGCGTTACAACTCTCCCCAACCTATAGAATTTTCGTCCTCGAAAATGTACCTCTGATCGGACGATCCTCACTCACGTCTGAGTACCAGCCAAAGCAAACACTTTTCCACTTCCCTGAGCCCTCTTAGGATTCGTACATTGAGAGCTAAGATGACCTTCCTCATTACGATTGAAGCAAACAATGTCACCACGCTTGCACTCAACTATAGTATGGCCTTTCTTTCCGCATCGGAAACACTTTTTCTCATCACGGTTGCAAACATTACTCTTGTGGCCCTTCTCACCACACTTGTAGCAAACAACTTCAGCAGGAGCATCACTCTCTCTGGGCCTCCTCTCATTATTCACTTCATTCTTACTCTTATCGGTCGGAGCACTATAAGGCTTTCCACGATCCTGTTGCTTACCTTTCCTCTCCTTCATAATCTTATAATAAGCTTTGGTATCCTCCTCGTAAATCCTGCAACTACTCACCAATTCAGAAAAGTTACGAATCTTTTGATAACGAATGGCCCGCTTAATGTCAGCACGCAGACCATTCTCAAACTTGATGCACTTGGAGAACTCAGCAGTCTCAGCAGTATAGTGCGGATAAAACTTTGCCAATTCAACAAACTTAGCAGCATATTCAGTTACTGACATATCACCTTGCTTCAGTTCTAGGAATTCAATTTCCTTCTTCCCACGAACATCTTCCGGGAAGTACCTATTCAAGAATTCCCTCCTAAAAACAGGCCAAGTTACCGCAGCACCTCCAATTTCCAAAACGGGTTGCACACTTACCCACCAGTCATCAGCTTCCTCGGCCAACATGTGCGTGCCAAAGCGCACCATCTGAACATCGTTACACTGCATAACTCGGAAGATCCTCTCAACTTCCTTGAGCCATGTCTGGGCTCCATCGGGGTCGTACCTTCCCTTGAAGGTTGGTGGATGATTCCTCAAAAATGTCTCCAACATCCTCACTCCCTCATTAGCAGCACCAGCATTATTCTGTTGACCCACAGCTTGAGCCATCGCTTGCAGAGCAGCAGCAAGAGCAACATCATTTCTTCCAGCCATTTCGAAGTTCTAAACAACAACAACAAATTAGAACAACAAAGACAGTTTAAAGCTGTCACACAACACTACTAGGCTCGACACAACTCTACTAATTGGCCGGACGGACCGACCTGCTCTGATACCAATTCTAACACCCCGTTTCCCAAAACAACGTAATAAAGAATATATAATCAGAGTAAACAACAAACGGGCATGTCACACTACTTTTCAAAATTTATTAAATAGAAAATAAAACTATTTAACTTCAACAACTTTAATCTCATAAATAATTGCAGCGGAAAAGTTCTTTTCAACGTAATAAATCTTCTTCAACAAAATCTTGGCACAAAGGCCTCAACAATTAAATGATATCCAACATAATTAAGGTTCAACAACATTATTTAAATATTCGATACATAAATGAATGAAAGAACAAGACAACGTTTCCCATCCCGTTACGTATCAGAGTCCAAGGACACTTGAGCCGACATCCTACTAGTCTTCATTACCTGCACTTGCCCACAAGGCGGCAATTCCAACAGAAGGGGTGAGATTCTCAAACAATAAATAATAAAAGTATAACTTATCAATGAATCTAACACCCTAAATATCAACAAAGTATTTCAATATACATTATTTACAATAAATCAACAACATTACCATCACCTTCAACTCAACTAACAACAACAACCACAAAAACGACAACGACTCACCAACAACGACTCCGACAATGCACCGACGACAACAACAAATGCAATATGCATGTGGTACCATTTTACGCGCGTTGAATGTCAAGCATTCCAGGGCATGAGCCCTTAACAATTGGATGGTTAAAGCATCCCAGGGCATAAGCCCTCAACAGGTGAATGACTAGCATTCCAGGGCATAAGCCCTCAACAGTTGAATGATAAACATTCCAGGGCATGAGCCCCCAACGATGCATATGAGTATAAAATGAACTCAATGGTGTATTTCAGCATACAACCAACAACAACAACAGCTACTATGACAACGACAACTGTGCCTAAATCATTTAAGACACACTCCCCAACTTGGACGACAACAACAACAACTCAACAAATGCATATACGAGGTATGACTTACATTTTCAACAACTCAATCAATGATACTCCAACCTTTGAAACTAAGTTCAATAACATAAAATAGACATATACAAATACACCAACTACCATATTATTATCTCCAACCAAATTTAATCAACCAAGTAATCAAACCTAGAAACTCACTTCAGATACAGGGCTACTCGCCTCGGCGAGTACATCTGCTCGCCATGGCGAGCTCAAAGAAAGGGCTACTCGCCTTAGGCGAGCTAGGGGCGAGCTGGGAGCGAGTAGAACTGGGAGCTCTCGGCCTTTTTGACATTTTTCTCACCAAAACTTCATTTTTAAGCTACCTAATCATCTTTTTAATCTGAAAATTGTCCCAGTCATCTCTAAAAATATTAAGGTACACAAAGCTATCCATCCCACACCTTATAACAACATTTCAAAAATCACATTTTTCTAAGGCCCTACTCGCCGTGGCGAGTGGTTTTGCTCGCGAGGCGAGCTATGAACATTGCTCACTCGCCACGGCGATTCATGCTGCTCGCCGCGGCGAGCGATGAATGTCAACACGGGCAGTACGCAGTTCTCACCCTTACCTTAGATTATGATTCCTGAATTAAGCTGCGTTCTTCTCTCTTCTTCTAGCCTCTTCTCTTGGTTCTAGGTTTTCTCCTCTTCTTTCAATTGTACGTAAAACTCTTTCTGACTCTCCTTTTCTTTTTATTGTAAACTATAACCCCCTCTTATTTCCTTAACTCCCACTTATTCCTCATAATTATACTTAATTCCCTTTAAACCAAATAATACTATTTTCTACCTTTTTACTAAATAAATAAAATAATCAAACAACATTTATTTAAATAAAACACAACACCATAAATCATATAATAAATTATCATCACACCAAATATCACACAATTCATACCAAGTCATATATTTCACATAAAATCATATCTAAATCATATATGTCAAATATCATATAAAATCATATAAAAATACTTAAACATCAACTAAAAATGATTAAATAAAAATGGGGCGTTACACCAGGGGGACGGGACACGCTCCGCAAGGTAGGCCCGCACGACACTGAGGGAGTCCGATGTACCCTAGCTAGGTTTCATCGGTCATGTATGGGAATATATTCTGGGGTTACTCCACTTGGGATTATTCCGTAAAATGAACCAAGATAACTATGTATTTTCAATGCTAACATCTAACCTTATGAATGAATGAATGAATATGACTACGTACGATACGATATGATCATGACTATGATACGATATTAGACATGCGCAACTTAGACAATAGAGCAAGTTATGAATGTTATACCGATGACGATCTTAGGTTCCTCTAATAGTCTGGTTTAGGACCGTGTCATGAATATGTTATGTTCTGTTTTGATGCGTTTAGCGTATCTTGGGTTAGCAGTCCTAGGATCCCTTGACTGCCATGACACGTATGATGTAAGCAAGACCTATGACAAGTTAAGAAGAACCTACGACGGATCTAGTAAGCACGACCATCTAGGTAAGCATGACCACACACGTATAATCAACCGACAGGTTGTATTGTAGACACGTGGTGACCGTAGGTTTCCCCCGAGGTCACCTATAGCCTAGGATTAGGTAGAACTCACTGAGACATTATGTCTCATCCCAATCCTTATTTGTTTCAGATCAGCAGGGCAGTTTAACAAGCTTGTCGTCGAATGGATATTCAGCAAGGACTCGTTCGTACCCGCTGCAGGATGTTCGCATGGATTTAAGAATGCATTTCTATATTATTGGATAGTTGTATGGTAATTTTGATGTACGAACGTGAATTGTTGTATATGATATTCATTCGAAGTAATTAAGTTGTAAATTTTAATGTATCCAGTACTAAAGATGATGCACATGCTAAACTTTCTAGATACGTTTAATGTGGGTGTTACACATTTTGTGCAGCCAAGTTCCAAGAGAAAGAATGTTTCAGTTTCATTCAATATGCCAGACTTGAATAGTGACTTGCATTGTGTTGGTAACCATCAAGCTAATGATAACATGCCAAATGCACTATTATTTTAGCTCGACTTACACATTTTTTGATCTCGATTTTATAAATTTTTGCAATGTTATGCTGGTATTGTGTGTCTATTTCAGGTATCTGTTGATTAAAAGTCTTTGCGCGTCAAAATGATGAAATTCGGTGAAAAAAGAAAAAAAAAAGGTAAAAAAGGAAAAACAAGGTTAAAAAGTCAGAAGTCAGTGGGAAGCAAAAGTCAGACCAATTCTTTCCCCACTTTTCATAAGCAGTTTGCCCACTTCCTGCATTTTCTCCACTACCTTGGACATGATCAGAAGCACTCCTTGATGATTTTTGCCTATAAATAGACCTGAAGAACTCAGTACAACACACCAACCTTTTTAGAGAGAAATTGTGTTATTTAGAAACCGCTTATTTTTATTGCTTATTGTAATTCAAGCCTTCCCGTTGTTAAAACCTTTAGCTACCGTATTTCTATTTAATGGTTCTGCATAATGTTTTGAATTCAATACCATTTCAATTTCCAGTTTTTATTATTACTTTTTGATTCCAATTTAGTTTTTCTTTACCTTTTAGCCACCGTATCTTATTTATTTATAGTTTTGAATTTAGTAACTTTTCCAATTACAAGTTCCTGTTCTTATTGTCCCCTTTATTCCAATTTAGTGACTTTTCACCATTATTGCTGTACTTGTTTATTTCAATTCCAATTGGGAATTGTATTGCTACTGCCACGTACCATTTTAATTGAGTTTTCTTGCTGGCTGCTGCTCCTTGATTTATATTATACCATTCAATCAAAATCCTTGTTGTTGCGCATATGTATGGTACTTGTTGCTGCGGGTTTTAAATTGGTGATCATTCAAATTGGATTTCTCCCAATTTCTTGGACCGTAGCTGATTCCTGTTGAAGTGGTTTTCTCTTTATATCCAGTTTCCATCAATTAACAGGTTTTGTCCACTTTGCTTATATTGATTCATATTTTGTTTGTTTTAAATTATCTGTTTCAATGATGATGAATGTTATGAATAAAAGTCTAATTATTATAATTACAATTATGTCTGAGTAGTTTTTTAGAGTCTGGAGTATGAGGAACGTTGTATCAATGATATTATGTCAAGTTGTATGATTATAAATTGTAACAGGAATTATTTTTAAGTCTGGAAATTCTCATTTTTAATGTTAAATATTTACAGCGAAAGCTGAAATAAAGTGATACCGATTTCATATCGAAAGAATGAAACTTGTATCTGACCGTAGAAAATTCAGAAATTGATTTTGAAATACAGCGAAAGCGTTTCTTTAATTGATTTAGAAATTACTAATTTTCATAAACGCTATTTTAAACTTGTAGCCGGACACGCGAAAGCTGGTGTCTGTGAGATTAAAATGCGGTAACGGACGTGCGAAAGCCGACGGTACCTTTAAATTAAAATTTCTACTAAAAATAACTTTTCGCACTTAAATTGATTATTTTTCAAACAGAGTTTTGAAGTTGTACAGCGTACGCGCGAAAGCGGTCGAATAGATTACAAAGTTAAAACTCGGTGTCGTACATGCGAAAGCTGACGACCCCTTTAATTTAATTCTTTTTACGCGCGAAAATATTGTCCTGTTACAATAGTAAAATATAACTTAACAAGTACTCAAGGTCGATGTGAATTATATTCCGGTCTCTTGTCATTAAAATTAATTAAAAACAAAGTTATTTTTCCAATTTTGCAACTAAACCGATTAGCATCGCCTTAGATAAACAACGTGACAATATATAACGATACTTGACATTGGTCTATGTGGGATTCGACATCTTTTATACTAAAATCGATATTTCCGTGCACTTACGGACCTATCAGTTAACACTGAAGGCATAACTAATCTACTAAAACACAATTATGTCACTCAAACCCGGAAGGTGGACACTAGCATCCATTTTGAGGTTGCTCCTACATCTCAAGCCCAAATCACATCTCACTGTGATATCATTAGAGTCAATCAATCCAGTGACGACATTGCAGCTATTGCGCAAGACTGTACAAAAGATTTGAGCCTAGAACTACAAAATTATTTTGCTTCTTTAGATGTTGTGAACCTTGTGGATTTGGGGGAGGCTTTGTCCGAGGAATCGGAGAACATAGATGCTTCATTGACATGACAAAGGCTGTCCATGATGCACCTATTGCCACTCCTCTCGAGGATGTTTAATTAGCTCTCGTTCCTATGCCACAACCTGTAACCACCAGGTTTGCTAGCTTGACAAGTGACAAGTTTCCTTCAAGCCAAACCTTGATTCTTGCTTCCAAATCTCTTTCTACTGCCGCCCAAAAGAGTGTCCATATTCTTTCCAAACTTTGGGGGGATGAGGTAGAAGACGGTGAGGTAGAAGAGGACAATGCTGAAGCCATTGTATCAGACTTTGAGCAACACTATCCAAGCCTATCTGAGAGCACTAAAGCAGAGAAAAAGAAGAAGAAGCATGTGAGCAAAGTGAAGCCTGCTAGTTTTAACTCAGCCGGAATGAGGACCCGTGCCCAAAAGGGTGCCTTCAAAATTGACTTGGCAGCTACAAAATAGTTGGTTTGATTGCAATAGAATAGCTAAAAATGTCAATTATTTTGTACAATTTTTTGTAGGGAAAGTAGTTTTGTAGCAGTTGTTATCGCAAAATGGTCATAAATTGCCTAGTTTTTTTAGGAACATTTCCTTTCTAGGGATAAATCTGGATTTTCTTTTCATAGGTTCTCCACCATGTAACTTTGGTGTATTGGTTCAGGCATTTCCCATGTTTTATATTTTAGTGCTTTGATAAAAAAAAAAATCCTACAGATCCATTCCTGTAGCTCGAAAGTTTGAAGAAAGGGAACGATTACAAAATTGACGACGCCTGAGCTCAAGGGTTGAATTCTCCTGCCATCTTGGTATGCAAGAATTCTCCTATCATCTTGGTATGCAAAGAAACAACAGAAGAATAATGGGTCTTCATTGATGAAAATGAGAAAATGGTACAATCTACTTAAAAAATTGAACATTAGAACAACATATACAACAAAAAAAAGGTGAACTATTTTTTATTTTTTTTTATAACAAGAGGGCCTAAGCCCAACAAAGAAAGAAACTACGCCTAACAGTCCGCGGAGTACAAACACCAGGTGCTCATATAACATTAAAATGAAACCTCCGTCACCAGCTATATTTGCAAGTGCGTCAACACAAACATTAGCTTCTTTGTATAAATGACAAATTCAAACCTCCCATTTCATATCCAATAACCGTCAAATATGTTGCAATAAACTCCAACTTGTTGCCGTTCCTATTTTCGAGGAAGAGAGAGTAGTAGCCACTACCCAAGAATCAACATGAAAGTCCACTCTACTATAACCACAAATTCTAGCCGACTTCAAACCTTTGAACGCACCCCAAGACTCAGCTACATCCGAATCACAACTCCATAATCCTCTTGAGAAACCACAAAGGGCTAACTATTTAGAGAAAATGTAACCAACTATTTCTAATCTAACTGAAGTAATGAAAGACTAACTATAGTTTAATGTAACTAACTATAGTTAAATACAAAGAGCGAAAAAAAGTAATATTTTACAGCAAGTCATTTTATAAGATAGTAATAATACTTTTGTCAAAAAAAATATATACAAATAATACTATAAAAATTATATTCATGAATCATTTTTTTTTTTTCGTCGTAAGTATCTTTAAATGAATTTTAAAAGGTTGCTTTTTGGTGTACATTTTAAAAGGTTGTTTACTAAAACACTTTAATTTTATTCAAATAAACTTAGAATAATAATTCATAGTCAAATAAGTTATAAATTTGTTGAAATGATTAGCTAGACAATTTTAGTGTAAGATAAAACCAGATTAAGATGATATTGAATTACAGCCTGCTTTCTAGAGAGTAAATTCAAGAGTGTCCAAAATTTTAGAAAAAACAAACGTAATAAAATTTGATAAGCATGCATATATCTAAACATACAAAACATTTTTATTAGGAAATAAGAATTTTGGTCCTCAATTTATTGGATATTTGTTTATTATATCTCATACATTAATGCTATCAAGTCAAAGTGCCACTTTTACAACATATCATGTTGAAACAACCATTTGAGCCCATGTAAACCAGACTTGAAAATTGCATCTGATCATCTTTATGTCTAAGGATTAGCCAAAGTTTATTCCCTGAGCCAATGGTAGTTCCCTCCCATAATTAATGGTACTGCACAAGACAACAATTAAAATGTCATTAAGAACATGCAAAGTAAAAGATGTATTTATATGATTAACAGAACTTATAAGTAAGGGACATGCAACATCTTAAATTCAACAAAGACTTGCCATGTAGAACGGCGCATGTATTGCTTCCACGAGTCACTCCCTGCTTCACGACCACCACCAGTTGCCTTTTCTCCACCAAAAGCTCCTCCAATCTCAGCTCCATTTGTTGGTATGTTCACATTTACAATACCACAATCACTCCCTCTTGGCCTGCACAGCAATCACACTCATGAATACAGAAAATATATTGCTTATATACTAAAAAACATCACAAACATCTTTTAAGGGTATTGGGTTAGCACACAAGTTCCCAAGCTGAAGTCATTAGAAGGTATCTAGAGGAAATGATGAAAAAAGAAGTCCAGATAGTTACCCGATCCATTTGAATATAGTATCAGGTCTTTGTGTAAAGATTGAACTACTCAGTCCTTGAGGTACAGAATTGTTCAAGGCAATTGCTTCTTCGAGATTCTAAGTGGAAAAATTGTGAAGTGCAATCAGAAACTAAATTCGTAAAATAAGTTCAATAAAAGAGAAGATATAGATAATATACTCAACCTTAAATTTCATAACATAGAGAACTGGAGCAAACAGTTCTTCTTTAACAACAGCAGCATCTGCTGAAATCTCAACAATTGTTGGCTGTACAAAATTTCCGTCCGACTCTAATACAGATCCCCCTGCTAGGATCTTCCCACCCTGATAATCAGAGTATCGAGTAAACATCTCGGCACAAAGAATACACACCCATCATATTTAAGCAAAAATTTGCTTACAATACCGTGCAAAATTGGACATAACACATGGGAAGTTACATCCTGACCATATTTAACTAGAAAAGAGTGACATGACATGCCTGAGATTTTATCGCCGCAATGCCCTTCTTGAAGTTTTCCACGGAAGAACGAGTATGCACGGGCCCAACAAGAGTCCCTTTCTCCAGGGGATTCCCGATTTTTACTTGTTTGTAAAGTCCGGCAAGTTGATCTAGCACATTTGTGTAAATACTCTCATGTAGAAACTGCATGCAAAGCAGCCAAAATTGAATATTAAATATACCTCACAGAAACAGCATGGATGCTTTACAATTGTGAACTCAGTTTTTCAAAATTGGTTTTAATACCAGTCTACGGCAGGTTGTGCACCGCTGACCAGCAGTACCCACAGCTGCAAAGAAAATAGAGCGTACAGCCAGTTTTATATCTGCATCATCCATGACTATAATTGCATTGTTACCACTCAACTCCAGTAAGCATTTGCCAAATCTTTCATTCACCGTTTTCTGTACCTCCGCGCCCACCTACAATAGGATGATTTCATTATCAGCTCAATACGTATAGGTTTTAATCTACAAATCATACTGAAGTGAACATTTGGCACTGTATCTCAACGTAGCATGTTTGAATAGGAGGCCAGATATACATGATTTCACAATCTCTGACAAATAGAGGTATAGTTACTGTAATAAGACTCAGTGTGTGTTTGGTTATGCGGTGAAAAAAATTGATTCTGAGAGAATTGAGTTTGATAAAATTGAGTTTGGTTAAAAGTGAGTTGAGTATAAATTGATTTATGTTTGGATACATTAACATAAAAGTGATTTTTACCAATTTATGTTGTTTGGATAGTTTGTGTCAAAATTGATTTTGCATGCATAATTACCAAAATGGGTTTTCATGTATGTATTTAAATTTCCCTCAAAAAAAAAAAAGTATGTATTTAAATAAAAATATTTCTTTTTGGTTTTATACTTCATCTTTGGTATCTTTGATATTAAATGAAATACTGCCTAATAAAATTAGAAGAGAGATATTTCAAAATAAAAATAAAAATAGAAGAGGGACGGTTTTATGTTAATTTATTTTCTTATCTTTTCTTTTGAATAATTTATTTTTTATGCTGGATATTTTAAAAAGGGGAAAATGTATATTTTCTTTTCTTGTAAAGAAAATATGTCATTCAAAACCTAACAATTATTTTCTTTTCTTGTAAAGAAATATATGTCATTCAAAACCTTCCTTCTCTGTTAAACCAACAAAATAGCAGCCGGTTGTTCTTCTCTTCCCTCACCATGAAATAACTTACTGTAGTAATCAACAAAATGCAGCAGGAAGATACAAATAGGGGCACAGTTCGAAACAGAGGAGAGAAAGGCGAGCAAAATCACAAATGAAAGAGAAAACAAAAGAGATCTGCTGGAAATTATAAACATGCAGGTGAGGGCAATTAAGGAAGAAAAATAGTTATTTAATTGCCAACCTACTAAAAGGTTAGAATTGATTTGGACTTGCCGTAAAAAGCTAGGTTCCGGAGCTTCTCGTAGAATTGAGTTTGGAAGGCAAAATTGATTTTAAAAAAGTAAACCAAACATGATGGAAAATGAAGGAACTGCGTTCAAGGCTGTCAAACGTGCGTTTATGAGCTGAAAAAGCTCAACCAAACAGGCACTCAATGCCATTACTGCACGCACAGAGAAACTCGGGTGATAACCACATTTTGAATACAAAGTGGAAAATTGTACATCTAATTCAATTTGGTTAATTATGTCACTTGTTAAAAACATTATGTTTACAGATAAAGTACTCAAAGAAACTACCTTTGAGCTTCCGGTAAATGAAACCAGTGGAATGCGTGTGTCTTTCGATATTGCCTGACCAATACCAGCACCTCCACAGAAAGAGGTGAATATTGCCCCAGGTAATTTGTTCCTCTCAAGAACTTCAGATATTAGCTTTGTAATAGCGATAGTTATCAATGGTGTAGTTGGAGCTCCCTTCCTGTAATTTGTGTGGTAGTAAGAAAAAATTGTAATGAAAAGACAACATAATTTTTATTGAAAATTTGAAACACACTAGACGAAGAAGCTGACAAAACATCACATAAAATTTTAACAAAGATTTGCATAAAAGTCATTTAGTTCATCATGGTCAACATTCAGCAACAATCAAGATAATTTTTTTCATCTTAATCCCTTCTGATAAACCTCCTTTCTAAGCTATTTATGCATATTATACAGAATACAGATACACATATTGTATTGGGAAGAGGGAGAAAGAAGTCCTCGGAGGCAAGGATAAATTATGCAACCATTGTGTAGACAGATCAGATTAAACACTAAAGTATATTTCATGAACAATAACAACAAAGCCAGCCACCAAGCTTATCTCACTTGGTGGGGTAGGCTATATTAAGGATTGATGTCATTAGAAATTCCGTACTAACTACCAAGTGAAACAAACTCAAAGGAAGTGCAATTGCAGAAAACGGTGGTCAAGAGTCCACCGACTGTGTCACTTAAGATATATTCAGCCAACACAGAGAAGTTGCCTTAACAGTGTGTGCAATTGTAGGAAAGGCAACTTGTGCGAGATAACAAATGCAAGATGCTGATAAAACACATACATTAAATAGTACGCATCAAGAATTGAAGTATTGATCCCATAAAGTTTACAGTATAAATACCATTCAAGTCAAGAGAAAATAGTAGACAAAAGAATATCAAGAAAATTGGTCTGAAATCTACACACACACACACATTCCTAGTAATATGTGAACTTACCAGACTACACAGTTACCACAAACTAATGCAATGCAAGCATTCCATCCTGAGACACAACAGAAATGAACAGGTTATACAACATTTTAATCACCAGAATAAGCTCGAAGTATAAAAAGTAAGTGCAGATATTTTTGTTGATGTCTGGAATACATTCCTAACAATAGAATGACCAGAAATTTATCACTGCGTGTGTTGAGATAGGAGAAGAAAAAGCATACCTAGAACAGCACATGGAAAGTTGAAAGCAGTGATTACACCAACTATTCCTAGTGGGTTCCATACCTGTAGTGTAAAATCACACAATACAGTTCATAACTAAACCCCCTATGATATAATGGCCAAGAAGTTACAAAATAACTACGGTTTAACATCGAACCTCAAACATCATATGATCTGGACCTGTAAGGAAAGAAAGTTTAACGAAAAAATTAACTCAGAACCAGAACATCATGAAAAGAAATTAGCATCGAAACAAAAGTGTTTGTGAACAATTTTTTTTAAAATAACTTTATAACCCTGAGTATTATTATACAGAAATGATGAACAATTGATAATGATAAAAAATCTTACGTTCTGATGGGATAATTGATCCATTCAATTGTCGGCTTAGCCCAACAGCATAATCACACATATCAATAATTTCCTGTAACAAATAGCACAAAAGGTTACAAATTATATCACATACAAATGTTCAGGGCAGAGAACAAATATTATATTTAATATAATTTTCTCTTTTATAGAGTATATGATTATTTTTAATTCTGTGTGTACTCAGAAAAAGCTCTAGATTGCATCATATAGCAGTCAGCCTGTACACACACCAATGTTTATGCAATGCTTCGAGAAAGAAAATGAAGGAACTTTTAAAAGTGACTATCCTCGGAGAACCAAATACAGAACATAGGCCATGAAAATGCAATTAACGCGGTTCAATTCTAAAATGAGTAAACAGTCAAATTTATCACTAAATTTTTTTACGGTTGGTGATGTGATCGTAAAAGTAGTATTTAAAAGATGGCAATCTCCCCCACTGGCAAAATTGGTTACTAAATTAGCAAGTGCTGGAAAATTTTAAAAGCTCCCAACATTACTTTTCATATTACATAATCAACCATTCATGATGGTCACTCTACCGAATCACATATCAGTTTCAGATTTTCCTCCTGAAATAGCTAAGTGGACGTGGTTATACTTAAAAAATGTTGAGTATAACGTGAAAAAAGTTCATCAGAATTCTTAAACATTCTGAATAATGGGAAGCTTTTTCACTCTCCAGTATGTCCAGTTATTCTTTAACAGGTTGACAATTTTCAAAAGTACGGTTCCAGTTAACCTTGTTGACTGCAACGAATTTCAGGATTTTTATGCAACCAGATACATTTTAGATGCCCATATTGGAAGGCTTTTTTTTTTTTTTTTTTTTTCTTTCTTTGTAGTGAACGAAAATTGATGGAAAGAACGGATCTATGCAGAAAATGCTTCATTGGACGAAACTTTGGAGACACATTTCTCGGCCCTAACAGCAAAAGCAAACCCAAGTTTTGGGCCGAGAATTGGATGACATTACACCAAAATAGTACAAGGTAATTAATTCATGATATCTGATAATGCATTACTTGGTTACCACCAATTTGACTTATGTACTGTCAAACGCAACATGTTACGAAAAATTGCTTAATAAAGAGATTTGCTATACCTGAACTTCCCCAATTCCTTCTGCGAGAATTTTCCCCATCTCAAGAGCCACCAACCTACCCAGCGGATCCAATTTAGCCCTCAATGCATCCCCAATCTGCCTTACAATCTCACCTCTTTTGGGTGCCGGAATCTGCAAGAACGTCACAAGTTCATCCTCATTTAGTTTCCAACTGTACCTTATGAGCTATCGGCTATCGCAAAATTCACAACTATACTGTGGAAGTACAATTACACCAAAAAAGAGAAAGAAAAACTCACAGTCATCCATGTCTTGGCTGCTTCACTACAAGCTTTCAACCCCTCTTCATAATCTTCCACGGTTGCTTCGGTCACAGTAGCAATAGTCTAAATTCAAAGCAACAACAATCAGATACATAGAAATGAAATCCAAAATCGCCAAAAACCATGAAAACAACTAACTGCTTGTTTGTATTGATTTGAAATCCAACTAATTTTGGCAAAAACTACAATTCTGAGCTTCAATAAAATTGTAAAAACACCATGATTCTGCTAAATTCATCGCAAATCCAAATATGCACTTCTATTTCAATCATCAATCAAGATCAAATTCAAATTCACTAAACTTTCATTCATCACTCAGGTTTAGTAAAAACAAAAACAAAAAAATACTCAAAAAAATAAAAAAAAATATTTTCCCTTTTAAAAAACAAAATTAGGCAAGAGGAAACTTTCTATTAATTAAGATAACATTAACGATCATTTTACAATTGTCCAGATTTGAACTCTGGACCGTCCTAAGCTAGACTCACTAAGCTATCTTTCATTTCATTTACAATTACATTTACATCTAAATTTAATAAAGATCTTTACATATAAACGGTTTCATTTCAGTTTTAACATCAAAGTTTCATAATTCAGCAGTGCTTTCATGCATGCAAAGTTGCAAAAAAACTGAAGAAAAAAAAAAGGAAGAAAAAAAAAAGTGAGCAAATTTGTTACCTGATTGGTGGAAGGATTAACAGAAGTAACAGAAGAACCATTGGCTTTCCACTGACCATTGATGAAAGAACCGATGTTAGTTGAACCTAAACCGATCTCCTTCAAAAATTCCAAGTTGTTACTTTGATCAGAACCCATTTTCTGAAACCCAAATTGATGATGATGATGAAATTGTTGAAACAAGAAAGTGAGTGTAAGAATAAGAGTACTTGTGTTGTTGTTATAGTCACGGTTTGAGAGTGAGACAGGACAGTGAGTTGTGTTGTGTAGACCCCACTTTTGAGACGGACGAGGTGATCATCATGATGATGATGTCTATTCATCCATATCTAAATACGTTGCTTTTTGATTGGTGGGTGGCTGCATGTGTAAAACCAAAATTTGTTCAAATTTTAGATCTCAATTTTAATATTTTTTGGTACTGTTACAAATTAAGCAAGGAAGGAAAGAAAAAAAAATGGAGAGAAAATCTCTTATTAACTAGATTGTTAACCGTACACCGTACGGGTCGAATATTAGTATATCTATATTTATATTATACAAATATTTATATTATACAAATAGAAGGTTTTTCAAATACTCTCACCACATTCATCCTCACAAAATACTCTCACCACATTCATCCTCACAAATTTGTATTTAATGTTTATGTATAACAGGAAGTTTTACAATTTCATAAACACAAAAAATGATTTATTAAAGGTAAAAAAAATCAAATTAAATAAAAGTTTGTTTTTTTAGGGAAATAAAAGTTTGTCTTTATTAATATTCACTTGGACATTTATAAGGACGAGTGATCAAACGGTTCAGAACAAATCAAAATTCCTAATTTAAATTTTAAATCGTCATTCATTTTTCTTGATTGTTGTTTAATTTAATAGCATAACTCATAAAATCATGATATAAGGAAATAATGTATTATTTAATCAATTCCAATTGTATGACAATAATTACTTTCATTATTCATGCAATATTCCTTTTTTTTTGGTCCAAGAAACATCTTTTTTAAAAAGTCATCCAGTAAAATTAGAGCATAGTGTCACATTTTAATTTGAAATATAATACTATTTTAACATGTGTCACATTTTACTTTGTAAGCCAATCACGTGCTTTTGTATTACCAATTTTGCATCATATATTTTAGGTGATTCAAATGTAATTTGTTGTTTCTTTTCCCCTATATATAATCAATATGTGTTTTATCATTTTCATTTACATTTACATCTTCCTTTTACACTCTTTCTCCTTAGAAGTCAATTTGATAGATGCGTCGTGTTAATCCATTTGTTCATAAACAAATTTTATTTTTCCTATTTAATATTATTTGTTGATATATACATTGTTTTTTTTTTTCATTTAGTATATCCATATTTTTCTATTTCCTTCGTTGTTTTTAACTTGGTATAGATTTGATTTTTTTTTTTTTGTATTTTCTCTTTTTTTTAGGGGGGATATAGTCCTTGACATTGTCTTGTGAATGTTTTTTTTTTGAACAAACTAAAATGAGATATATATTATAAATAAGGTTAATTTACCGTGCACAACACATGCAAAAGGTAAACCAACCTACCAAAATACAACAGTTAGGTGTTGTTCTAAAGGATTGTCCTGTGAATGTTAAATTTACAAATTTGAAAAAGACTTAAAGAAAAAAAGAATATATTATGTGAGTCTTTTGGATGTTAAATTTACGAACTTGAAAAAGACTTAAAGAAAAATAAAGTATAGTGTACGAGTAACTTTAGTGTTCTTCTTGATCTTGAATCATACAAAACAACAAAACATGAATATTATTGTTTTAAATCATTCATATAAATCAATGCACCAAAACATTTTTTCTTTAAATAATATGATATAAAAATCTCTATGATGATTTACTCAATAATTATGCATTAAACAATTTTAATATGATAATTTTGTATTTTGGTAAAATAATATGATGCAAATTAAGGTTTGACGATTTGATCAATAATTAGACATTAAATTTTTTTTTATAGCGATTAAAACAAAAATCCAACATTGTTTCATTAGATGTATCATGAATGTCCCATTTTTTGTTTCTTAATGAATGTTAAAACAAGTAATGGTTATTTTACCAAATTACACTGTGAAGTAGGTCTATAATTTTACACATCTACAATCTCCTCTCTTTCTATTTTGTTTAGTTTTTTTGTTGTTGTTCAAATCTTTCAGACGTGGTTTGCGAGAGATAGGAAAAAATATAAATTCCTTACTCATTTAAAATGGTTCTAAAGATAGTGTTGTTTTTCAATTTTTATTTTGATATGTTATAATTGTTGATTAAATTTTTATTTTTGTTTAAATTGTTATATTGTTTGTTTTCCATTGGTCTATACAATCAAATGACATTCAGATTATTTATTTCGTTCTTGATATCTCTTGTTCGAAAGAAATTTGCACAAAACCATCCTCCTTTTTTATTGTCATGCACCTGAAATTATTTTTCTATACCGCTATAATTTTAGAGCTATATGGTTATATGGGTGGGAGGTATAAAGGCTATTAAGAGGGCATTCAACAATATTTTCATATTGCTGGTGGCGGAATTAATTTTGCTAGCATGAATATCCTCACAAGTTGATGCAGCTGGTTTGTTTTGTTTCAGTGTACATACTATATATCAATTTCCTATATAGTATGTGACGTATTATTTGGGTTCAATTTTTTTTTCTTTAAGTATATGGTTTATAATGACTACTATTTTTCTGTTGTCTTCATAAGGCAAATAACATGTTGTACTATATATTATGTATAATCAAAGTACAGGTTGTGTTTTGTGTTACTCTTTATGTAGAATACTTTTACATTTTGAAGGATAAAAATATTAGTCTATGACCCTAAAATGTGAAAACTTTTGTTGTGCCTTGCTTTTAATGTTTATGTTGTAGGAAATGTTTGATTAGGAGAAAAAAGTGAGAAGAAAGAACATTGTGAATTATTTTTTGTATAAATATTTTGGGAGAGATAGAAAAATCAAATAAAGAAAATTGAATATATTGTTTCTTATAAAAGAGGTGAAATAAGGGTGTTCTTTCTTTTTCTTCTCTTGCTCGGTTAGATAGAAAGTGATAAAAGTGAAGTTAATATTTTTTTAAATGAGAAAAAAATCCTTATTTTAAAAATAAAATTATTTTGATTGAAATAATCAAATCAAGAAATTAAATTAAATTTAGTTGAACCTATTTAATTGGTTTTAAACCATCCTTATCAACCCTACAAAATAAAACCATCCGCATCAATGTTCTTTTGTTGAATTTAAAAAAAAAAAAACTTTTTTTTTGGATTATAAGTGATCAAGTATACAAATGTTTTCTCTCAAAAAAGTACACACATGTTTTGAATAAGCACACATGTTCTTAACTATTTAAAAAAATATAAATCTTAATTATTTTAGTTAAGAACTAAACTAATTATCTTAAAAACTAATAAGCTATACAAATGTATAGTTGACTAATAGCTATTTTAAGAATAGCTAAAATAAAATAATTTATCTTAACTAATAGCTATTTTAAATAATTTATTAGTTTAAGAAAATTAGCTAAAATAAAATAATTTTAATTAGTTTAGTCGTTCTTAACTAAAATAATTAAGATTTGTATTTTTTGAGATACATATGTGTGTACTTATTCAAAATTAGTTTAGTTGTTCTCTCAAAATAATTAGTTTAGTCAATAAGATAAATATTAAATCCAATAAAATATAGTACATGATGATTGCTTATTCAAAACATGTGTGTACTTTTTTGGGAGAAAACATTTGTATACTTGATCAACTAAACTAATCATCTTATTGACTAATAAGCTAATTGACTAATAAGCTATTCAAGACTAATATTCTTAAACTAATTATCTTAAACTAATCATCTCAAAAAAAGTATACACAAGTTTTGAATAAGCACACATGTTCTTAACTAAACTAATTAAAATCATTTTATTTTAGCTAATTTTCTTTAACAGTGTCGCAAAGTGAAACGGTGAGAGGAGAGAAGAAGTGTCCGGTTGCAAAATAAAAAGGAGTTTTAAGTGAGAGTATAAGAAGAAAATTAAAGGATCAATTAAGTCAAAACTAATTTTAATGAGAAGATATTTTGCATTTATTGGTAGGAAAAAAAAAGGAAATATGTGTAATAAATTATTAATTTTAAAAAATTATATTTCTAAAATGTATCATTATCTATATAATAATACATCTTAGAATTTTTTATTAGTGTTTCAACAATTTTCTTTAAAAAGGTTTATATTATATATCATGTAAATCAGTTCATTCTATTATAACTAGAATGTAACAATGATAATTACCTTCAGTATATATAAAAATACAGATGATACATGAAAATAGGTTAACGAAGGAATTCAACTTTTTTTTTAAAACTATACTAAATTAGTGCATGATGATTCCAAAATAATAATAATATGATGGGAACCGAAAACAGCTATAGCTATTCCAAATTGATCATGAATATTATTGACATAATCTGGTCAAAGAATTATGCATTTAAACAACTTAAATATGATGCGGTTTTTTTGTTGACGAAGAATATGATACATATTATTGATAAATGATTTAGTCATAAAATATGGATCAAAACAATTTTAATGCGAAAGAATTAAGTGAAGATCAAGTGTATTCTATTAACAAATTTAGTGTTACTTCTGATGCATGGTCATACAAGACAACAAGACGAGGTTAACTTTCAATATGGTGCCATAATTTTATAAAATAATTTAATTAATATATGAATCAACCAAAGTTTGACTAAGAGAATGAAACAAATCATTTTGAAATTGAATGGGCTATAAAAGGAAATGAAAAATTTACCCTGAGAATTTCATCATGGAATCAACACCATTTACGCATTAAAATCATATTTTTGGTGATTTTGTTACAAATATACCGTTTTTAAACATATATTAAAAAGTTTTTAAAAAATACATATATATATATATATATATATATATATATATATATATATATATATATATATATATATATATTGAACATTATGGTTGTGTATATAATAATTTAAGAAAAAATTGGTGATGTTTAAATTTTATCGCATCCATCTTTTCAATACATAGATTATTTTTTGAGGGTATACACTTACATTTTTAATTTTGTTTTAAATTAAATGAGTAAAATTAATTATTTTAAAGAAATTTGGTATAAAAAACATTGATATTTTCATGTTGATACAGTTGTTTGATTTTATACACAATCTGCATGTCAATACAACTTAAATTAAAAGACAAACATTTTGGATCAAAATTTAATTTGTTAGTTTACATGTAGAAATGAGTTTAAAGATAATTTTAATTTGTTAGTTTACGTGTAGAAATGAGTTTAATATAAATTTAATTTGTGCTATACCTCAACAGTCAACGTAAAACTTTATTACATCTATATAACAAAGACCAAATATGTAATAATGTGAATGCTCTATCATTTCCTACAAGAAACATGATCTATAGTTAAAGTCCAACGTTAAATAAGAAAGAATCCTTATATCCCCACGTAGCTGCATTGAAAAATAAGCAAGGGTTCCGACATATTCTTGAACGAGTGTGGATAAAGAAGTTACTACATGAGAGTATGATACTCTTTGGAACTTGGAATATAGGCACTCTTATATGAAGATATATGGAATTAGTTGATATTATTATGACTAGAAGGAAGATTAATTTTTTGTGCATATAATAAATTAAATGGGTGAGTAAAAAGACAAGTATTAGATAGTTCATGATTTAAGCATTGATGCACTGACAAAGTTAAATTGAAAAATGAGGTAGAGATTATTATCGATAAAGAATGAAAGAAGGATATTATGGATGTAAAAAGGACAAAAGATCATATCATAGCTCTGAAATTTACAGTGGAACAATACATCTTCATGTTGTAAGTTAGATCGAGAAATGGGGTAGGTAATATTGCAAATAAGGAATGAAAGAATTATGTTATGAATGTAAAAGTGATTGGAGATCAGATCATATTTCTAAAATTTGTAGTGGAGAAATACATATTATTTAATGTTATTAGTGATTACCCACCTTAATTAGGGCTGTAAAAACACCTTAAAGTATGGTTTTGGGAGGGTTTTTGATGCTTAAGTCAAAATATAACACTAGGAGCAATATTCCCTAAGAGGGGATCTAAATGGGCATCTAGGTAGTGTTTTGAGAAGTTTTGAAGGTGTGCACGTGAGTATTGCCTCAGGAAGATAAATTCTGAGGGTAAATCCATCCTATATTTTAGGAAATGATAGGAGCATATTATCACATACAAGAGTGTGGTGCAATGTTCTCAGATATATTTCTTTCTTATTAAGGAATCTAACAAATATTTGTTTGGACTATAAAATATTTTTTTGAAGAAGATAAACTAGCCCATCCAAATTGACAACTGAGAGAATCGAACCTGAGACCTCGAGGAGGAGCACACTCCCAGGTCCCAAGCCATTACCACCAGGCCAACCCAAGTGGGTTTTGGACTATAAAATATTACCTAGATATTTTTTTTTTCAAGGCTACCTAACAAAGTAGACACACCAGAGAGCTTTTCACTATTGGTTTTTCAGACGACAAATATTATTCTTCGTTGAGAGGGTGTAGGAAACAACAACGACTCGCGGAAATGTACAGAGGATGAATACAAGAACCAACAAAGGCAACACGCCTACACCCAAAAAATCATGAGGATGAGGTGTACACTAGGTTGCCTTAATCAAAGACCAAACCCAGCAAAGTACCACGACAAACCATGGTGCTGCCTACACGAGAGTACCCCTGCCTCACAACCTAATGCCCACAAAGATCCTCTAAAAAATCGCAGTTGCACTACAACATGCCGAAACACCAGCAACTACAAAACAGAAAAGCCAAGCGGACATAACAACACTTATGGACACACAGAAGCCTCCCAGCCAGCGACTACCTCACATAACAGCAACGCAAAACTGACACCAACACACCCACAGAGAATGCAAAAAACATAAGGTTAATACAGGACCTACTGTCAACACCACAAAACTGTCATATATAGCTTTCAACTATGTATATCTTGATTAATTTGTTCACATTATCTGTTCCTTAATTGATTAAATTTTCACATTATCTAGATTAGTATCCATTCATGAAAACATTTTGTAGCAGTTTCTATATCTATTTCTTCAGTACATTTAGTAAATAATGACTTGAAAATCACATACAAATAAACTTATTTTTTTAGTTTGAGTTAATCTGAAAGAAGTTGTTATCGATTAAGAGTTGAGTTGTAACTTTAATAATATTTTTTCCATTGCATTGTATATAATTCTAAGAATTTACGCTGTCTACCCACAAGAGGCTACAATTTCCCTATCATTTTTAGTTTTTATGACAAACACAGAAGTGAAAATAGGCATGTTTCAACACATAATGATATGTATAAATATAAAGGCTTCTCATATAAAGCTAATATTTTTTCTTTTTCTTCAACGTGCACACAGATGCATGAAAAGGTGTTAATATTAATTTCGTGACTTTACATTTAATATGCAGATCTGCATATCGATGACGATGACTTGAAGAACATGTGTTTGATTGAAATTGAAATGTTGCTTGAGGAAAACAGACGGTCACTTACTGAATTCAAATCTATGCCCAGGCCAAACGCAACAGACATGCCAACTTTCACAAACAAGCTTATCGTTGATGAGCTGAATTACAACAAGGATGAACTGGCAGAGACACACGCTGATATGTTACTGATGCTAACTGATGAACAAAGATGTGTGCATGACAGGATCATGGACTCCGTTGGATCTAACGACGACGGTTTCTTTTTCTTATATGGTTACGGTGGTACTGGAAAAACCTTTATATGGAAAACATTGTCGGTTGTTGTGATATCGAAGGGGTTAATTGTTTTGAATTCTACATCCAGCGGTATAGCGGCTTTTCTATTACGAGGTGAAAAAACTGTGCACTCAACGCTGACAGTCCCTGTTGAGATTAATGAGGTATTAGTACTGACGATGGAAAAGGGTAGTCCTAGGGCAGACCTGGTGCGTGCTGCAAAGTTGATAATTTGGGACGAGGCTCCAGTGACACACCAATGGTGTTTTGAGGCAGTTGATTGATCGATGCGTGATATCATGTCCAAGAATGATCCCCTCAACGAGTTTAGACCTTTTGGTGGAATGACGACAGTTGTAGGTGGTGATTTCAAGCAGATATTGCATGTTGTTCGAAAAGGATCGAGGCAGGATATTGTTGATGCATCAATCAATTCATCAAAGATATAGGATTATTGCAATGTGTTGAGGCTTACTATTTATATGAGATTGGGTGCACCTTCGGTACCTGCAGAGAAGGAAGAAATTGCTAATTTTGGCAAGTGGATACTCTCAATTGAAGTCGGCAACGACGCTTCAGATGAGAATGGTGAAATGAATGTAGAAATTCTTGAAGATTTGCTCATATCTGACACAACATATCCTTTGATGTCACTTATAAACTTTGTATATCCCGATTTAAATGATAACCTTGGTGACCCGCTCTTTTTCTAAGAAAGGGGAATACTCGCACCAACGATTGATTCAGTTGAGCATGTTAACGAATATATGATGTCACTGATTCCAGGTGAAGAGAAAGAGTATTTAAGCTTTGATTCTGTTTGTCGATCGGGCGAAAATTCTGATGTCCAAAGCGAGTGGTGCACAATAGAATTTCTTAATGGTATTAAGTGTAACACCCCGTT